>CM052669.1:731664-807737 GCA_028533165.1 Leontopithecus rosalia
ATTCTGATCAGATTCTTTGACTCCAAGAAAGCAAACTCAATATAATAAGAAGTGAGTATACTTTTTAAGCCCAAATCTCAGGAGAAAGGCAATGTACCTTTTTATTGGAAAATGATCTGTCAACCTGCTTTAACAAGCTTGGCAGTCATTTTGTGAGTAAATAGTTCCTTGGCTGAAGGACACATGGCACAGAAAGCGGAAATGAGTTTCTATTTAGTTTAGAAATGAGTTTATATCAACTAAAGAATACAAGTATTTTTGGTTGGAACAATGAGCTACTTCACCTAGGATGCAAAGCTCTCATGGAATTCACCTAACTTGAGAGTGTCAATATTTTTCCACAATTTATACCACAGGAAGGTGATTCCCTACATCAGTAGATTCTAGAGAAAATATGCATGCCAGAACTCAAGTGAAAGCAGGTCAAAGGATGAAAATGAATGCAGGCTGATCCAAACCCCAGTCTGTGCTGGGCATTCCTCTTGTTTCTCTGCTCCATGGTACTGGGGCCTAACTTTAACTGAGCTTTTCCCAGTTAGGTGCCCTTGGAAGTAAATTTGTACCTGGCTCTCTATAACCTCGTATTGTGAACAGGATGCTCAAAGTAAGCCTGCAAAGCTGTAAGTTACACACGGTCACTATGACGGCAAAGCAGTTTCAAACATCTGCACGTTGCTGAGGTGAACACAGCTTTTCAGAAGATAAGCATTATTAGAGACAACCTTCCCCCAAAATGTATTTAAATCTCCACTCGTAGAAGTAAAATGGGCAGGCAACAACTGCCCGGGTGTTGGGAGTTACAAAGTGCCATCGTCTACAGATGAGGCTTCACTTGGAAGGCAGTGTTACGATTCTCTAGGATCTGAGTGCCTCTAGGTGAGGTCCCAGTACTGCTCAGGTCCCATGGGCGCCGTCAGGCCCAAAGCTCACACACTTCTCAGCATCTGTACCTTTCTGAGGTCCTGAACACACGTACTGAAGACAGTGAGTTGGCATCAGTACAACACGGGGCCACATGCTGAAGCTTCCACACAGGTCACAGTCATGAACACATGTATCAGCAAAGCAAAGCAAAACAAAACGGAACAGAAAGGGCTATGGGAAAACATCACGGCAGGCACAACAGTGCCCCCGCGTTTCACAACCCATGTTTAGATGCTCGCCTTGTTAGTCCAGATGGTTGCAGGAATTCATTAATTCCACCTGGAATTAACTGATAAAAACCCTACCTTACCAGGTTGTTTGGTATGAATTAGATTTAAGTATCTTGTGAAGGGGCAGATGCTTTATGTACTCACTGTAAACTTCTCCTCCCTTTTCTTCCGGTAGCCAAAGGAATTCTTCCTAGAGGAGTGAAAAGTGAAAGACTGTTAATTTTTTTCCCCACTCGGAGAATTTATTGTTGAGCATGTTTGTGCTCACATAATCAAAGTCACGTTAATTCAGTCTTTAACACTATCAAAGATGACTTTTGATTCTAAAATCCCAACTTTCAGAAGCATAAGCCGAACAACACAAAGTTTACAGCAACAGGATAACACAGGAGTCCAGGCAAGTAACAAAGAAAGGAAAACACTGACTGAAGCCATCTCCTTAGTGCCTCTTTGGGACATGAGGACTGAAGATCTACTGGGTCGAAATGACAAAGACACATAAAATACGAGCCTGAGCTCCATCAGTGAGTTGTTTAAAATGGTGGTGAGAATTTCTCCAATGCAGATTTGCTTTACATCAGAATTTAAAAGACCCCAAACACCCTGTCCTATCCCTTCCTTTGCCCTCTCAGCTTCCTCCACCACTACCTCAATGATCCCTTCCATGAAAAGCACGCAAAGACCTCTGTGCCCCAAAGACTTCCTGTCCCCTCCTGCCAGCCTCAGCAATCATGTTCCGGACACGCCCCTGCAGGCAGCAAGGCAGCCCCACATACACAGCTGTAACCACGTGGACAGACACTGATGAAGTGGTGACTTCATGTGGAGCCCTGAGACACTAGGATGGCCAAGACATTCTCATTTCCCTGGACAGGCTTATGTAATCTAACAAGTCACATGACACACATTAATTTCACTTTATAATTTACTAGAGTGCAAAGGCTCCCCCATGGGCCTTGTATTACATAACCTGGAAAGGAGTTAAGAAACAGTCTTAACTAATTCCTTCATTTACAGAAAACCAAAAAGTAGTCTTGCCTAAGATGGCCAAACACTGGAATACTCCGTGGAACCTCAGGCCAGACCCTCTGGGGGAAGGAAGCAGAAACCTTTAGGATTCTAGAGCAAACCCACATTAGCTCCTACAGAAAACATTATAGAAATAGTTCCTGGCTTTCTACTGGGCCCCTGAGGAGACTGCAGGCTAGAGTATGGGATATGCATGGGTACTGAGCCACAGGTGGGGCACAAATCCTGGCAACCCTCCCTCCTGTAGGAATAGGTAGCTTGGTGCTCCCTGTCCTGGCCTGCATTATGGACAGCTACCGCAGTACACACCTAGCTCAGTACCACTCTCAAACTGAAGGTGCTCCCAAAACCCAGGGAGCTGAACTCCCACTCCACTGTGCCAGGACTCAGAAGTAGTGGAAAGGTGGGGCGACACTGGTTCATGACCAGAGCTAGGGTAACAGCCGGACCAGAGTCTTGAGTGGGACAGGACTCAGCTGGCCACGGGGACATGGGAGGGGTGTGAGATGGATGGTGCCAGCACCTGCCTGCCCAGAGTCATCACCCTGAGTGCCAAATGGAAGGATACCAGTCACATGGGAGAAGGATGTCCCGCAGGGCTTGGCACAGGGCATCCCTCCGCCAAGGGCAGCCTGCTCATCACTACTGGCTGGAACGCAGGAGCACCATCCCTTGGAATGCAGTGGTGTCCAGGACACATACCTGCCTGCCATGGGGTCCTAATCCCACTCACCATCAGTGGGCCCAGCCAACACTCCCACACCCTCACTGGGTTCCACGTAACCTGTGTCAGACCCAGAAGCCCACCTGCGGCCTCAAAACACTGTCAGCTGTCAGTGCCCATTCATGCAGAGAACAGGCTGGCTGAGCCAAGGCTCAGCAACAGGGCCATAGTGGGTTCCAGCTCATAAGGGGCAGCAAGGGACCCAGGGTGGACCTGGCACCAAAGAGGAAACATCACTGTGACACCTGAGACTCTGAACGTGGGGCTGTGAAGGCCTGAAGAGGCATGCTTCCCGCAACTGAACCTTACGGTAGCTCTGCCAAGGAAGCAAGACACCTTGCGCCTGGGACTCCTCATGCCATTCAATCCAGCTCCCACACAAGGGTAGCGAAGTGTGTCTGGACTCTAAGGGGTTCTCCAGGGCATCTTAGCACTTTCGTCCAACAGAGGAAGTTAATGGAAACAAAACAAAACCTCCCAAAAAGGGGAGGTTGAGGCACAGCTACTGTGGATCAGGTTTCTCAGGGGAAGCAAGGCCTGGAGCACCTCCCTGCAAAGCAGCACAAGCCCTTTCTAAAGGCAGAGGGAAGGAGGAGGTTACAAAGGTCAGCTCCGGCTTCACGACCCAGGCTGTGGGAGCCGCATGCACTTTCCCCGCCCATTGTGTCCGTGTGATGTGTGCTTCCTAAACCACTCCCTGCTGCAGTGCTTAGGTTTCCAGTGGGAGAACAGTCATCCTCATTTGGTGGGGAGACAGAGGGTCTGCACTGGTACAAAATCTGCATCTGTTAGGCAAAAGCATAAACCTGTTACAGTTGCATTTGGAAGTTCAAGTATTATTGAAAGGCATCCTGTGTAGATCACATTCGTTAGCAAGGTTTGGCCTCCCACCTTCAAAGCCACCTGTATACACTTTGTGAGGTGGCTGGAATTCAACAAACCCCACTCTCATTTGCCAGGAAGCTTCTAGTGATGCTCTTATGAGCAGGGCATGCTGAAGGGCACAGGAGGCTGAGGCCAAGGACCTTGTCCATCCGGTCTGCTTCCTTTTACACCATGCCCACAACTGATGCCCCTCAGAGGGAGCCAGATGGCTGCCCCAAGTCTGAGACCCAGCTCTACAGGCCCCCTTCCTCCAAGCTTCTGGGCCCTAAGAACCCCAAACTAAGCCCCAGGGATAACAGCTGCTCCCTGAAGTCACCGACTCTGCATGACACAGTGGGCCCCTTTTGGCTTTGAATCTCCAAGGCCTGTTAAACCAATCTGACGCTGTGTTTCCTGTGAGACACAGCCCATGGCCGGCACTCCCTGACCATGGTGCCTCCCTGTGCCACTGCACAATCCCCGCAGGGCCTCCCATGTGCTCATTTAATCATCACAGGCAGGAAATGAGATGCTTCTGATGCCTCTTTATGTTGAATTCTCACTGCACAGAGCATGTGCACTGTGGCAGGTGGGAAGAGGAGCTAGTGCATGAGGCATGGTGCTGTGCACTTTGTGTACAGAAAACTTAGCAAAGCTCAGGAGGTCGAGTCACTTGTCACTTATGAGAGGAAACTCTTGACGATCCTTATCAAGGCAAGGACTGAGAAGACTAACTGGCCTGATCAACAATGGTCACGTGAAGTGGCTCACACCTGTTATACCAGCACTATGGAAGACCAAGGTGGGAGAATGGCTCTAGGCCAGGAGTTCAAGACCAGCCTGGGCAACACAGTGAGACCCTGCCTCTACAAAAAACTTTAAAAATAGCTAGACAAAAAAAATAAGATAAGATAAAAAATAAAAAAGACTCAGGGTGGGGGGTGGGTCAAACAAACAAACAAAAATAGGCAGGCATGGTGTTGTGGACTTGAAGTCCTAGCTAATCAGCATGCTGAGGCAACACGATTGCTTGAACCCAGGAGTTTAAGGCTGCAGTGAGTCGTGATCACACTACTGTACCCCAGTCTGGGCAACAGAGCAAGACCCTGTCAAAAAAACAAAATCAAAAACCTGCTACAGTCTTGATGCCCACCAAAATTAAACAAAACCAAAAACGGTGGGCAGAGAGCACAGCCACGACCCATCCTGGCTAATCTCAACGTGGATGAAAAGGGACTTAAATGCTGATCTGCCTGGCTACCTGCTCCAATCTCCACCTGCAGTGCTGCTGCACACTCAGCTGGAGGGCGCCAGGCCAGGAGCCATGGGGCAGAGCCTGTACGCCGCCCTCATAGAGGGGCCTGGTGAGCCAGGGACACTGCCAAGAGAAGACTGCAGGCACACAGGGTGGAGTCTATGACTGCTGAGCTCCCATATTTTTACAAATAATGATCTAAAATATCTACAGTTCTCACCGAGCTATTTTATATTACAAAGAAGATGAAGACATTTAAGTCTCAGCAATTACATAAATCCCTTTTATGTTTATAGCCTTCTATTAGATTTTGCGAAATTTAAAGACAATTATAAAACATAACTAAATTAAAGAATTTCTAAATTATTAGTAGTTTATGATGGTACACAGTAGCTGCTCAACGACTCACCTTCCCCTCCCTAAACCAGGAGAGGATTCGAGACTGCTTGGCTCCACACGGCCAGGTGCAGCCTCTCTCTTGGCATATGCTGAAGGGTTTTGTATCCGTGTTCTAGTTTGACCTGCTTGCCTTGTTTGTGGACTCCGGACACCGTTAATTAATCGATCTGCAGTGAAGTTAAATATTGAAGGACTTTCTAGTAACCCAGGTCCTCTCTCTGCACTAGGAATCGCATGGCGCAGATGAGATTTACTAGGATTCCTGTAAATAAAAATGGTTTCATGTGTTCAGTTACAAAACAATCAAGGTATTATATATAACATGCATACTGACACAGAATATTTAAGCTGAAATCTGCTGTTTAATAAAAATAGGCTTTGGAATGGTTAACTCATAATGTATAGGATAATGCAAATCTATTAACGATGCGCCACCATCCTGCTTAGCTGTTTTTCAGCCCAGGCCCAAACTAAAAGCAGGCACATCTAATGTGTACAAGCTGCCGCAAAGCGTCCTCTGAGAGATATCTATCCTTTGAGCAGGCACCCATGGCAGACTGTGGTGCTCAGTCTTTACAGAATGCAGCTGTGTGCTTTCGGTGGCTCTGTCTGCAAGGAGCAGGACTAGTGATCAAAGCTCCCTCATCCCGGCTCTGGAAGGGCAGTAGGGTAAAGCCCAAAACCGCTAAGACTACCTCGGAACTTGCCTGCTTCGAGGAGGATACTGTCTGAGAGAAGTCAGAGGAGACGCTGCAGGCTTGAACGTTGGAGACGTAAACCCATTTATAAATCCGGTATTTGGAAATGGAGTTACCTAGATTCATTTGAAAACAGACAAGTAAATAAACTATAAAACAGACTTCAATTTGATTAATACCAACAAATCTGTGGAAACCAAGGACATTTCTTGATCTTGTCAGGGTCATGACCCATGTGAGACATGTATCTTACAATTTTAATGGATGTTGTTTGGAACAACCAATGGTTGTTGTTTGTAAGTAGGCTAGAGCTTTTCTACACCTGTCAGCCGATCCTTGCAACAATCCAGTGAGGAGGAGCGACACATGCAGAAGCTGGCACTGAGAGGAAAGACGGGGTCAAGAGTGCGTGGGCTCCAACAGGTGTTGTGACCTTTAATACATTGGTCTGAAAAAGTCCAAAGGCTGTACTATCTCCATTACTGGCAGGCAGTCAACAGTTCTTGATTCCTGACGGCTTTAACACAATTCATCAACGTCCTGAAGCTCAGGAATACCTGCATACTTACTTACTGCTGCTCATTCAGCTTTATACACCCACAGCCATGGACAGCGCTTTGACCTTGACCTCGACACAAGTCCTGCTCTGCAGACCAGGGTATTTTCAGATCATCGTTATTCCCTAAGTCACAAGGTAAGTATGGCAGGCAAATACACCGACATAAGATTCAGAAGAACTTTACAAAGGGTCACAGAACCTCTAAAAGATCCTAAGTAGTTAAAAATATTAAGCATAGAATTTTAAGTATTGGTGAACTATTTCTAAAATCTAGACACATACAAAAATGAAATAAAACTTAGGGTTAAAACAGTTCCTTTAAAAAAAAAAGAGAGAGAGATCAATCACTCCAATTCTCTGGCTTCTGGACCCATGGTTTCCAGTGCGTTCTGAATCACTGACATTTTGCTCCTAGTGCTCCTGACGCAGGGCACTTAGTTCCTGAGGGCCTTCCAGTCCACACCTTCCACGTCACTAAAGTGACAGAGATATGCATAGACCCCTTCTTGTTTGGGAAAAAAAAAGGAAAAGAAATACAAAAGGAAAAAAAGGAAGTAATTCTTAATTAGAGCTAACTGGAAAATAGAACAGAAAAAGAATATTACAGATAATTTAGGACCAAAATAAAATCATACAAAAGGGAAACACTTAAAACTTTGTTAGAATCTCCAATTTGCTACTTGAGAAACTCTATATTCTGTAAGAATCAAAGTATTTAAAAATAAATCATACAAGAAGAGTCATTAATGTAGACTAAGATATCAGGCTGTAAATCATGGCAAGAGCAGTGAAGACTAATCATTTCATGAAAGGCATTTTACAGACAGAGCCCTGATATTCAAGTAATTTTGCTCAAGCTAAAAAATAAAATTGGTCATATATAAAAAATAAAGTTGATTATTAACACAATAACTTCCTATTATAACTTGTTGGGGATTAACAGGCATGATCTCTTCAGCTGCAGAACAAGGGACACACGTTTTAGAGCAAGTAAAAGCCTGCGATGGAGAACCCAGTTTCACAGACCCAGAGCAGGACCAGGGGGCTGTCACACACCACAAGCAGAACGCACAACACGAGACAAGGCCGTAAATTGACCCAGGACCCCACGAAATCCCAGTCAGGGTCAACCATGATTAAAGGAATGAGAGAAGCAACTGCTGCAGGAAGGACGAAATAGGATAAGCATGGCAAGCCACGTGCAGGGATGATTCTTCAACAGCCAGAGCCTATGGACTCAAGTCCCTCTGAGGTTGTCTTGTGATATGTTTTTGGGAAAAAGAAGTATTCAGCTATGGGTTCACTTTTACAGAATGAACTACTTCAAAAAACCAGAAACTTTTCTTACCATTAGGATTTACTCAAAAGAGCCGAAGGAACTTTACCAAAGGTTCTTCCACTAAAGTCGTTCCACACTCAGGAGGAGACGGGGAACCTCTGAAAATCTCTCTTGACACATCCTGTCCCTGCCTGCCCTTCACATGGCCTTAGGACCTATTTTCTATTTTTTTTTCTTTCATTTTTTTAAGGGGGGGGGGGGTTTCCACCATGTTGGCCAGGCTACTGTTGAACTCCTGACCTCAGGTGATCCACCCGCCTCAGCCTCCCAGTGTTGGGATTACAGGTGTAAGCCACTGCGCCCGGCCAGGACCTATTTTCTAAATGGAGTATGGTTTCATTTCTCTGCTTAGAAACCTTAGACAACTTCCCACATCACCAGGCCAAAGCGCACATGCCTCAGGACAGCTAAGCACCTGCACGGTTAGGCATGGAAACATCCAGCTGGCTCCCCAACTCCCTGCCACCAGTCTATGCCTCAGCTCAGACGCCCACAAATCCATGACCATCTTCTGTTCATGCAGCTTCTCTTTGATTCCTTCTGAAAAAACTCAACCTGAAAAGCTCGACTTAAGATTACAACACGATCCCTGATGACACTGTCAGTTTCCGGCATTCTGTACATGTGTCTCCCTGGCCTGCTTGATTTTCCAGCCTGAGTTGTTTCATGGACCCTTATCTTTACTTTACAGTGTATACAGGCACTGTTTTCTCAAGTTCTCTCCGCTCTGAACCTACCCTCCATTTTTGCCTGTCAGCAGCGATGTCCCTGCACATCAGGGTGCCTGACTCCCAGCCATCCGACCCTGAGGGACCACCCAGTTTTTCCCTGACTTAGTCCACAGCAAAACCCTGGACATGAACTCTTTTCAAAGTCAGTAACTCAATTTCTGCTTTCTGACCATAACCTTCTACGTGTTCTACCCTTCAATCTCTCTAATTCCAACTAACCTGCATTGCTACCTCATGCAAACCTCTAGTCCATAAACCATCTTCACTTCCTCACCTAGACTTCAGTTTCAAGGACATGCTCATCAGTGTATTGCTGACTCTCACACATCCAGGGCCACCAAACTCATGCTAATTCCTACCCAAGACCCGCCTGATCTTTCAAGCATCTACAGCAGCACACAGAGAAAATGTCTAGACCCAGTACAGACTCAGGAATTCCTACCATAGGCCATGAAGGCCAAAATCTATAAAAATTAATCATGTCAACCAACCCTAAGGCTGTCGAGAAGTGAGTAAAATAAGGCTGGTGAGACAACAGGCCTTCTTGTCCTTGCTGTCAGAAGCCTATTCAACCCTTCTTCCTCCTCAGTTAATCCCCCTTGCACTGTCCTCCATGTAGCGGACACCAGGTACCCTACAGCTCTTATCGAATTCTGTGTCTTGCTAAGAGCTGCATGTCAAGAGGGGAGAAGGGCTGGGCAAGGACTATGATCCCAGCAATCCAACGTTCTTTATGCACAAGCTCTGTTCCCAGCTAAATTTAAAATCCCCCACGTAACTTGAAGATCTGTTTTACTATGTCAGACACACATGTGTCTGGCTTCCTATTAGAGGAGGATTCAAGTATCTGGCATAGTGTCTACAACACAAATTCCAAGTAAAGAAAAGACGTACCAAGGGTGGGTCGAGATAGCTGTGCGTTGCTGACCACGTATGGGGTGTGATCAGGCTGTACAGAGGGAACTGCTGCTGGGGGCTGTACATGGGAGGGAAGTAGAACGATGTCGCATAGCGCTGTTGGGCGTACAGGCTCACGTCCAGGGGTCTAAATCCATTCTTTGGCAAAAATGTGTTTATAGCTATCGCCTTTGCTTTTATCCGCGCCTGTTTGAAAATACGCAAGTTTCTATTCGAATACTTAAGAACACCAATTTGCAAATAAACTAAGTATAACCAATGGTCTTGCTTACCTTAATTGGTTTTCCTTGAAACATTTTGACTTCTTCTCGAAGGTATTTATAAGCCTAAGGGCAAAATTAAGGGCAAAGTTCCATTCAATTAACCTTACGAATAAGATGCACCAATAATTCACTCAGTAGCTCAAACAGGAAATTATATAATTAAATTACGGTGAACAGAACCTAGAATAATGATTCTTGACACTCCCTGGGTCACAGATCCCTTAAAATAACAGTATAAGAGCTATATAATGTATACCCCAAATTCTCACCAAAAAGATTGTATACAATTTTCTAAGGATTAATAGATACCACAGAAGTCTCCCAAAGACCACTGGCTAAGAATCTTGACCTGACAGAAAATGATGAATACTTAGTTCCTAGCATGAACCCCAATTTCAGGTTAGGAGTATGCAGTTCAGGAAATACCAGACAGGAAGGAAAAGGAATATGATCATAACACTCAGAAGTCATTCTTTACATCTCCTTGTTCTTCTCCACATTAATTCTACATTAAACTCCGATAAAACTGTGAAGGCTCTGCACCTCTGATGCAGTCTCACCCGACCACATTTGCCATGCAGGCTAGCAGAGCTCACACTCTGCTCCACAAACATGGTTATCTTCCATTCCCCTTTTCCCCTTCTATCCAATTAAAACCCATCTTTCAGGTTTCTGTGTTTTCCTTTCAAAACCCCAGACATTGTTTATACCATTTAACACTTTATAATATATGTGTTAGTTTCCCCACAAATAAGATGCTTCCCTTGAGGGGAGGAAAACTACTAACCCCTTACATCTCCTTACAGAGCTTACTTCTCAGTACCATTAAAAGCGTCTCCCAGCATACAGTGATGTCTGCTGGAAGATGAGGATTAAGTTCAAATTTCCCCCTAAACACTTTGCAATTAGCAAAACTTTTCTCTGCCCAGACAGAAGAACAAAACTGATTTCCAAGGTTGCTTTGCTCACAATGTCCTTAGAAAGTCACATGCTTTTTATATTGCTATAAAAACTGTCTATACAAAGACACTCATTTAAGTTTCTACAACTTGATTTCCTCTGCCGATTATATTCCAACTTCCCATCACAAGTCAACTCAATGCCCAAGTGTAGTCCCAACAGGTACCAATACCAAAGACAGGTGAACTATGCACTTCATACGGTGACGGTGGAAAGAACTTACCTGTTGTGCATCAGCTTCTGTTTCAAATGTAATAAACCAATTATCATTATAGGCAAATTCACAGTTTATAAATTTTGGTAAATTATCTCCTTTAAATAGTGCTTCTACTTCCTACGGGAAATAGAGATATTAGCAATTAATTTTCAACAATGTCACTTTTTGTCCTCACCAAAAATTTTTTAAACAAATGCATTCTCTTAAGGAACTGTCCTTAAACAAAGTCTAACATACCATGATGCCTAGTAAATCTGTCTTCCAAAAAGGATGAGGATTCAGTGGGGCTTCCAGAATCAGAATCACAATGCCATAGAGAAAAACAGTTACACAACTTACAGCTTCTCCTACTCTCAAGACACCACTGAGCAAATTAATGTGAAAACTATCACATCATTTTCTGGGCTAATTGCATGACTTTAAAAAAATAAAAGGCAATTTAAGAAAAAAAATTGCTTGGACTTTTGTTTTGACCATGATGAGCTAGATTCACTCTCCCAGATGACTCAATTTAAAAACCAAAGAAAAAATACATGAAGTTAACGGTTTCAGGCCCTGAACCCCACCCAGGCAGTACACGAAGGTGATCCCTGAGAGGGACATGAACAAGAACAAGGCGGGTGGCCCTCAGAGCCTGGGCTGCAGAGACGGCAGGGTGAGCCTGCAGAAGGCCTTCCCCACATCTTCAGCCTGGAGGATGAGAGGGAACAAGCCCAGAGCAGGCTCACCCAGAGAGGAATGGTTTGCTTTCCCATTAGCCACAATGCAAAACTCTCCTAAACCCACAGAATAGCAGGGACAGTACTCAGAAGGGCACTGCTTCAGCAGTGGGGAAAATGAGCCCTAGAGAAAAGGCCATTCTGATTCTACCTAACATGTTGGTTCCAAGTAACTTAACTGCATTTCAATACAAAAATATTCAGTAAAGTGAAATTTAAAGTATCGATCATCTCCTCAAAAATTACAAAGCCTATCAAAAAAAAGAAAATGTATAATGCAAAAGGTTAGACGTAGAAATGAATGATGATACACTTAATACACATAAAACCCTTACTATATACACTCCATAGTCCATAAAAGGGAAGACTAAGTATATTAAATATATATGGAAGATTTTTTTTAAAAAGACCCAAATTAACTTCACTGGAAATGAAAAATACAATGTCTGAAATCAAAACTACACTAAGAAAGATCAATAGCTGACTGGACACCTTCTGAAGAAAAGACAAAAGGGAGAAGAAAACATTTAACAAAATAAGGGCTCGATAAATTTCAAGTACCAGAAGCTTGAAAACTACACCAAAGCATATTACAATCAATTTGCTTAAAACCAATAATAAAATCTTCACAGCAGCCAGAGAAACACTTACTACATACAGAAGGACGGAGGTAACAACCACAGAAAACTTTTACCAGAATAGAGAATATCTTTAAAACACAGAAAGGGAGGGAAAAAAAACATCAATCCAGAAATCCATACGCAGCAAACATATCTTTCATAAATAAGGATGAAATAAAGATTTTCCAAACATACTAAAGCTGAAAAAAAAAACTGATCATCGGCAGACCTGTACAAGACACGCTAAAGGAATACCCAGGCAGAAGGAAAGTCCAGATGGACATAAAGCACTATAAATGGTAAATATTGAATAAAAACACATTTTTCCTATTTTTAATCTCTTTTAAGAAATGACTTGTTTAAAGCAAACATAACAACGGTGTACTGTGAGGCTTATGACTACATAGAATTAGAATGTACGACAACAGCACAGGTCAGAAGTGGAGAATGGGAGTGCATGGCTGGACGGTAAAGGGGCAAAGTGCTCTGTGAATTACACAGACTCTAGTCAAGTTAGGGGGTCAACTAAAAACCCTAAAGCAGGGGCGTCCAATCTTTTGGCTTCCCTAGGCCACACTGGAAGTAGAAGAACTGTCTTGGGCCACACACAAAATATACTAACGATAGCTGATGAGCTTTAAAAAAAAATCTCATAACATTTTAAGAAAGCTGATGAGTTGTGTTGGGTCGAACCAGGTTGGAGAAGCACGTCCTAAAGCACCATTAAAAAACAAAAGCAAAGAATTATACCTAATAAGCCAAAAAATAAAAAAGAAGACAAAAATACACATTTAATCCCAAACAAAAGGAAGGAAAAGGGAAAGAAAATAAAGAACAGAAGAGACAAACAGAAAACAAACAGCAAGATGATAAATTTAATCACATCATTACATCATTAACCTCTTAAATGCAGATGGGCTCCACTCCCAACTAAAAGACAGAAATTTTCAGATTGGGTAAGAAAATCAAGACTCAATTAAATATGAAAACACAAATGGGTTAAAAGAGGACAGAAAAGACATACCATGCTAATGTCAATCAAGGATAGCGAGAGTGGCTATATTCATACCAGATTCCAGAGGAAAAACAGCACCAAGGGAAAAAGGGCCATTCTATAAAAAATTACTAGCCAGGTATACTTCAAAAAGTACAAAAGAAATTGAACAACCAAATGAACTCCAAAAATGATTTACAGGGATTCTAATGCCTTATGTTGTCTCATCTCTGGCAAATGCTTACTTGTTAAAAGATAAAACACACACACACATCAACGCAAAAGTCACACTTGACTAACGGTAAATTAGGACTATGACTTTTAAACTCAACCAATAATGCTTCAGGGCCACTAGACTATCAGTCTACTGGTGGCAAAAATGGTTTACTCCTCTGCCTCTGGAAAATGCTACTTTTAAGAAAATCAGAATCGGTATTTAAAATGTACTAATCACTGACAAGTACCTAGTTACATCTAAGGAAGAATTTTCTCGAAACTCCTAGCCTACACTTCTAAGACCCAATAGAAGGGTGTTACAGAGTCTTTGGGAACTTACTTTCCTATGTGGATTGTTTTAGCCTATTTATATTCCTTCCCTTTTTTCCACAACTTTTAATTTATCAAAGAGTTTTCTTTAAGCCTTCTCAAGACTTTCATTGCTCAAGTTTTGCAAGAGACATAAGGTCAGCAGTTTTGAGTAACAGAACTCCAAAATCAATGTCTACTGTTAAATGCAGAAAATTCTTCTTGGTTAAAGTTTTATAAACATTTCAAGTCTTAAAAATTAGGATCTATGTTTTAAATATTACTTTGAATTAATACAGATGTCCAAATTAGTCATAAGAAATATGCTGGTCCTTCATATTCAGACCCTTAATAAAAAATATATATATAATCCTAAATTCTTTTTCTCCACATATTAGAACTAGTAAAGACAGCCTGTGTTGAAAAGAAGGTAAAACTTGCTAGAATAAGACCATACTTATATGAGAGTAACAGAATTTCTTATGCTAGGCAGACAACGTTGTTAGAATCCTAACCTTTGTCACATGCGAAAATTGTTTTCCTTAAAAAAACCCTCACACACACTAACCCACTTATATCGAAAAACTAAATCTTGGAAGCCTGAGCAGTAATGTCTATTTGCTCTGCAGAGAAGGTGTGTGGGAAGATGTAGCATGAATGACTGAGGCTGAAATCATGTGAGATGTAAGACGAATAACAAACCAGGATTCCTGTGTTCTGCAAGTCCCCAGAGCAGGCAGATTCCGTTTTCTGAGGTAGAATAAACTACATTCCCAGCACCTTACATGAAGACTTTACTTCATGGTCTCAAGCGTTACTAACCATCAGTGTGTTTACTACACAAAGCAACTTAGTTTAGTCATTTGGGCAAATAGCAGATTTCACAGCAACATATAACAGTAGATTGCTTTTCATTACTTTTAAGCTATCAAATACTATGGTTCCCTAAAATTACTGCCCAAGTTACTGGTTCTCTAAGAGTGGCTGTGCTGGCTTGGACTAGGCCACACTGGTGGCTCAGTTATTCACAATGCCCCTCTGTCATAAAAATACTTGTTTTGAAAAGTTATTGATCACAAAAGTGCTCTTTATCGTGTTTTTTGCGTTTACTAATCTTATTTTTAAATATTTAAATGTGTTATTTTTAATTGCCATAGTCATGGATAAACCCTCACTATCTTTAGTATAAAGGAGTCCTGAGATCAAAAGGTTTGGGAATCATTCCCTCCTACTCTGTAACTGTCAGTGTGTGTAAATCCTGGGAAAACAGTATTAATGTAAGAATTCAGTCTACAAAATATACAACTCCAGAAAACATAAAAGTAATAAATAAATAAAAATTAAAACCAACAAAGACCTTCAGGAAAACATCCAAGTAACCTTCAGAGGAGAGATTACTTACTTCCACAGGGGTAGATTCAGATATTTCACGCAATATTACTATGCAGCGATTTTGATTTGGCCTTACTTTTTCTCCCTTTTCATCCACTTGGACTAAAGGTAAAGCTATAAAGAGAAGAAAAATCAATGGTAAAACAAAAATACTAAAATGTGATATGCCAGTGGAATGTGTTACACTGTATTACTAAATAAACTAAAGAACTCTGCAAATTCTGGGCAAACTGTCAAAAATTTTGCTAGCCTAACACAAAAGGTTTAAACCAATCTCACCTGTTAAATTTTTCAAAACTATGGACATTTAAAAATCCTACAAGAGCTATAATGTATGCAACAGTATGAAACAAAGGTTCTGAACAGGTCAAGTACTAAAGGCAGATTAAAATACAGGGTTAATGGCTTTCGCCTTTCCACAAGTACCTAAAATGAAATAATCTTGTCTTATTATAACTGATTCGGGAAGCCCTTTGCTGGCTCCCTGATGATAGTCTCTTACCTAACGGCCATGCATTGTTTACACTAGGATGCTCATGTGGCTGCGGTAATAGGCCTAGTTTAGATTTTGCCAGTTTTTACATAAACTTTTACTGTGTTCTGGTATCACATCTATGAAATTATGCAATGCACAGATTCGAGTCACGGCATGTAATGATCATAATTAGGGCTGAGGTGCCCACTATTGCAAAGACACAAACTACCAGCATCAGGAATGGAAGTGGGCAACATCATTACAGGTTCTATCAACAGGAAAAAGATAACAATAGAATATTATGAAAAAGTTCACACAAATTACATGAAATAGAAACATTTCTTAAGACATAAAACACCAAAGCTTACTCTACAAGAAAGGTAACTGGTGCATGACTATAACTGAGTTTTTATATCTTAGAATCTAACCAAAGATATCAAAGACTTGTATGCTGAAAAGTGCAAAACACTACCAAGAGAACATTTTAAAGACCAAAATAACGACATACTCTGTGCTTGTGGTTTGTAAAACTTAACATCGGTAAAATGGGTAACTTCTTCTCAAGTAAATTTACAAAATCAATGCAATCCCAATAGAAACACAAATAGGACTTTTTGAAAAACTGTCACAATTATTCTAAAATTTATACACAAAAGCAAAACATTTAGAAAAACCACAACAAAGCTGGAGGTTCCATACCTACTTTACGACTTATTATAACATTACAGTGACCAAGATGCTACAGTGTCTTAAAATCAGACAAGTCATCAAGGGAACAGAGCACATGTTCCAGAGATCAGCACCCAGGTGCATGGGCAGTCAATACAAGGGCCCAGACACACGTGGTGCTATAACAGATGCACTCAGGATCCACATCCCACACCATGTACAAACATCAGCACAACACAGATCACAGACTCCAATGTTCAAATGTAAAACATAAAACTAATATAAGGAAAACTATCATAACCTTGGGCCAAGCAAAGATTTCTTATGTGCAACACCAAAAGCAAGATCTGTAACAGGAAAAAAATTAACAAATTAGACTATATAAAGAATTACTACTTCTGCTTCTTGAAAAACACTGATAGAACAACAACAAAAAACACCAGTTGTAGACTGAGAGAGCATATTTGTTAACCACGTGTGTTATAAGAACTTGTATCCAGAATACCTAAAATACATATTAACGTTCACACACATACATCGTTGACAATGTGATCAAGGAGCAAAGCAGCATCTTTTTCAATAAGTGGTGCTGAACTACTCGACATCCATATGCAGAAAATTAGTCTAGATGCGGAACTGGCGCCACCATTCATAAAAATTAACACAAAATGAATCATGGACCTAAGTGTAAAATGCAAAACCATAAGTCGTAGAAAACATAGGAGAAAATCTAGAAGACCTTGGGTCTAACAATAACGTTTTAGATACAACACCAAAGGCTTCATCCATGAAAAACTTCATTAACATTTAATACTTCTGCTCTGTGAAAGGCAATGTCCACTGGATGAGAAGATAAGCCATTGACATATGGATCGTTGCAAAAGATACATCTGATAAAGGACTGTTAACATCCAAATACAAAAAAATCTAAAAACCTCAACAATAAGAAAATGAACAAACTTGGCTGGGCGTGGTGGCTCACGCCAGTAATCCCAGCACTTTAGAAGGCCAAGGTGGGCAGATCACGAGGTCAAGAGACTGAGACCATCCTAGCCAACATGATGAAACCCCATCTCTATTAAAAATACAAAAATTAGCTGGGCGTGGTAGAACACAACTGTAGTCCCAGCTACTCAGGAGGCTGAGGCAGGAGAATCGCTTGAACTCGGGGGGTAGAGGTTGACGTGAGCTGAGATGGCGTCATTGTACTCCAGCCTGGGTAAGAAAAGCAAAACTTAGAGAGAGAGATAGAGAGAGAGAGAGAAAGATAGAGAGAGAGAGAGAGAGAGAGAGAGAGAGAATATGCAAATTAAAACATCAATGAGATGCCACTGCATAACTATTAGCACGGCAAAAATCCAAAACAATGATACCAACAAATGCTGGCAAGGATGTAGAGCAACAGGAACTCTCATTAATGCCGATGGGAATGCAAAGTGGTACATCCACTTTGGAAGACAATTTGGTGGTTTCTTATTAAACAAATCATATTTTTAGCATATGATCTGGCAATTGTGCTATTTGGTATTTATCCAAAGGTGCAAAAAAAATTATGCCCATGCAAAACTCTGCACACAGAGTTTATAGCAACTTTACTCATAACTGCCAAAACTTGGAAGTAATCAAGATGCCCTTCAGTGGGTAGATGGATAAACAAACTGTGGGACATCCAGACAATTAACTATTATTCAACACTAAAAGAAATGACCTGTCAAGCAGTGAAGACATGGAGGAACCTTCAACATACATTGCTAAGTGAAAGAAGCCAATCTGAAAAGGCTATGTCCTAAAGGATCCCAACTCTACGACATTCTGGAAGAGGTGAAACTACAGGATCAGTGGCTTCCATTGATTAGGGGGAGGGAGGGATGAACAGGTGGTGCTCAGAGGATGTTTAGGTCAGCACAATTACCCTATATAATACTGTAATGGTAGAAACAAGTCACAATACAGTTGTCCAAATCTACAGAACATACAATATGAAGTGAACCCTTATGTAAACTGTGGACTCCAGGTGATAATGATGTGTCAGTGTAGTTTCATCATTGTAAATGTTCCTCTGGTGGGGAATGTTCATAAGGGAAGAGGCCATACATGTGTGCAGGTACTATATGGGAGATGTCTCTACTTTCCCCAGTTTTGCTGTGAGTCTAAAACTGTTTTAAAAAATAAAGTCGACTTCTAAAGAAAGGACCCAATTGTTACTAAAACTAATAAAGTATGTGTGGGACATCTAAACAGACATTTCTGCAAAGAAGAAAAAGGAAGGCAAATAAGCACATTAAAAAAATGCTCACCTTCATTAACCATTAGAGAAACAGCAGTCAAAACCTCAATAAGATACCACTAACTAGTTATTAGAAAACATAAAATTAACATGACTACATACCAAGCATCAGAAGGATATGGGGCAACTGGAGCTCTCATCCCTGCTGGTGGTGGCCAACTGTAAAATGGTCCAACCACTTTGGAAAACAGATGGGCAGTTTCACAGTTAATCATATACCTAACCACACAATCCAGACATTCTGCTTCTGGTTATTTACCCGAGACAGAGGGAAGCACATGGTCACACAAAGACTTTTACACAAGTGTTCACAGCAATTTGTAGTGGTCAAAACCTGGCAATAACCTAAATATCTGTAACTAATAGGTGCATAAACCAACTGGGAATATCCATTTGAGAGAATACTTCTCAGCAAAAAAGAAGTAATTACCTACTAATCCAGTAAAAAAAAAAAAAGTTATGCATATTCAAAAGAAAGTGATATTGCATAATGACTCCATTCACATCGAATTTGTAAACACTACAAACTAATCTGTAGTGACAGGAAGCAAATCAGTGGTTGCCGGGAGAGGGAGCAGAGGAAGCTTGGCGGGGGCAAGCTGTGGTGGCTATGTCTGGTATCGTGATTGTGGCAGTTTCATGGGTGTATAAATATGTAAAAATTACCAAATGTACACTTAGAATGTATAGTTTATGGTATGTAAATTCCACCTCCATACAGCAGGGGTGACACCCTCTGCACTTCAGTCCTTGCCCAATTCACCTCGCCATGATGCGACAATGAATCCCATTCATGCTTTCACATCACCTCTGTGCTCCTCTGAACCCACAAAAATTCCTGTGCTTCAGCTTTACACATCCCCAAGCTTTATATACATGGTATCATCTTGCACAAATTTGGAAATATGCTTTCATAAACATTCTAATTTTAAAATTTATTCTTGTTGGAATACGTAGTTCTAGCTGACTGTAACAGCTCTGGTACTCACTGTGTGAATGTAACACAATGTATTTATTCTGGTGACAAATATTTTAGCATGTCTTTTTAATTGGCAGTTTCAGTTATATTAGGGGTAAAAACAGTACTTGAATCAGACATACTGGGACACACACTGTATGTGCATTATGATATTAAAAATAATCTAGAAATGTAACATACACAACTTAATACAAGAGCTGCAGGATTCAAATTAAAGTAAAATCATTCAGACAATCTTGAGTTTAATTTTTTAAAAGATAATATTAAATACTCATCAAGTATCTGCTATGTGTCTGAGTCTTTGCTAGGTATTTTGGGCACAAGATTTAAACATAAGATGAGACCAGGCACGGTGGCTCTCAGCACTTTGGGAGACCAAGACGGGCAGATCACTTGAGGTCAGGAGTTTGAGACTGGCCATACTACATGGTGAAATGTTGTCTCTCCTAAAAATACAAAAAATTAGCTGGGCATGCTAGGGCACACTTGTAATCCCCAGCTACTTGGGAGGCTGAGGCACAAGAATCACTTCAACATGGGAGGCAGAGTTTGCAGTGAGCCGAGACGGCACCACTGCACTCCAGCCTGGGTGACAGAGTGTGATTCCATCTCAAAAATAAATAAATTCATTAATTTAATTTAATTTAAAAAAATATGAGAACTTTGCTCCTGTGGACCTACTGATGACATCTCCATCTTCTTCAGAACTACAATTAATGTGATAAACTTGCTAACTATGTTCTTATCACTCAGGTTCTTACAAAGGCATGTACATTTCTCTCCAAAAATTGAGTGAAAAAAGACAAAATGAGAAACTAAAGGGCCAAGTGCAAATGGATAAAAGGTTAACAGGGATAAAGAAGGTGGGAGAAGCTGGGGTAAAACAGGTGATGAGGCTGCCCTGGATCGCCCATGGGAAGGTGGGCTCTCTTAAGCAACCACAGAGAGCAATTTAATATCTTCATGGTTGGTGGAAACATCCTTGCCAGTAACAACTGAGAAATCATTCCAGTAGGGTAGCAGCATTTGCAAGGTCTGTTCTAAAAGGAATAACTAAACCTGGAACTCCCAATCATAACCAAAAAAACTTCAGAGTATAAACAGGGACAAAAATGCCGCTGGCCTTTCAAAGACAGAGCCAAATTCAGCTGGCACAGACAACAGCTTCTGTTCTGCACGGTGACCCCAGGGAGAACAGCGCCATCCTGGGAGACGGCAGTGCCACTCTCAGAATTCACAGTCAATGGCAATTACGTTTGCCAGTTTCCTCACTGTCTCCAATAATTTAATAACCCACAACATTTGTCTAAAAACAGAAAAATAGAAGATTTTATTTGTGAAAAAAGAATCCAACTAGTTCTAAGGTAAGATGCTCTTTTTATACTACTCAAAGTAAAGTCAAATCCACACAAGAAAAAAAAATCTGCAGTCTTCAGTACAGCTGCTAAGCCAGGGACAACGTGAAAACCTTCCATGTTAGTGTAGGCAGTGGACTTAAATGAGACTGTAAGTCAGGCTTAGCGATGTCCAATCACTCAAAACTTAGTAGGCACCATCTGCACTTAATGCTTAAACACTGTTTGATATTGCCAAACTTCAAATAAACAACTTCATCCACAACATAATTTTAAGAAAAATGCAAAAATATTTCATCAAAACATTAATAGGAAGTTGTAATTTGAAAGAAACTCCTTTAGTGGCAAAACTGTAATTAAAATGTATTTTACTTTAACTATAAATGTTATTTTTATTTTTTTATGAATGAAACGTCTATCTCTAAAATCCCAATTAAAAGTATTCCTTTTCTACTTCATATAACCAAAAACTTGTTTGAGGTTTCATGATGGACTCAATTGGTACTCCCTGGGACTATCAGGCACTATTCCAGAATTACTGGACCTGGGCAGGAAGGAATGAAAGTCCAGAGAAGGGTCTGATTTGCCATCAAGAACCTAACATTTGATGGCTATAGGGTTAAAGGTTCACACTGATAAGTATTGTTAATTTAACGTTGTCATTTACTTACATCTTAGCACTTCCACAATCAAGTCCACATCAGTGCTGAGCTTCTTAATGTGGTCCAGGTTAGCCACCGTTGTGATTGGCACATACTGGTCACTATCCATCTGTGATATAAGATACATGTCACTAGCAAGGTTCTCCCTGTTGAAAGAAAACAATCTCCTTTAATCAATATTTCTTTAAAAGGAAGTTGCACCTATAGCACTTCCAGTTTCACAAGAGATGAGTGTGGCATGGTATCACTTTGGCGTTATATCTGAGCCCAGGCTTCATCTGTTATTTGCTGTCTCTCTGGCCTCAGGTAAACTTTTTCAAACTCTCTGCCTTGGAGAGGCTGGGAGAGCAAAAGTAAAAGTATACTGCAGTTTCTACAATCAAAATTCATGAGACGATGATTATTTTTAAATGAGATGTAACTATTTATAGCTCTGGTTTTTGTCCTAAAAAGTATTTGAGGAGTTTACCAAAAACACAATTTCGTTAGACCAGGCACGGTGGCCCATGCCTGTAATCCCAGCACCTGGGAAGCCAAGGCAGGCAGATCACCTGGAGTCAGGAGTTTGAGACTAGCCTGGACAACGTGGTGAAAGCCCGTCTCTACTAAAAATATAAAAATTAGCCAGGCGGGGTGGCAGGCACCTGTAATCCCAGCTACTAGGGAGGCTGAAGCAGAAGAATCGCTTGAACCAGGGAGGTGGAGGTTGCAATGAGCCAAGACTGTGCCACTGCACTCCAGCCTGGGAGACAAGAGTAAAACTCTGTCTCCAAAAAAAAAAAAAATTTTTTTTTTTTAAGTAAATAAATCCAGCGGAATGAACAAGAAGGGAAAACATAAAAAGCCATGTGGAACAGCATGGGCCAGGATAAAGTCATTCCCAAAATTCTTCCTGTAGACTCTGGAGCACTCACTAGAGAGGTTATATCCAGCCCTGGCTTCCTAGCAGCCAGAATTCAAAAGGAAACAGAATCAGTAACTTTACCCACAAAATCCAAAGGTGAGCCACAAATAATCAGCAGTTTGGGTCAGGATGAGCTATTTTCTGGTGTTTTGGCCAAAGATCAATGTTTCCTGTGATTTCTCAAGAAAAGGCATTGTGTAATGTAGTGAACACAGCCCAAAAAAAACCATTTCAAAACTGAGCATAGTGCTGGGTTCCTGGGGCCTCTGTTCAGTGTCCCTCGGTGAAGGCCCATGACTGCCCATCAAAAGGAGGACATGCAGAAAGAGGCCCTGCTCCACCCTCATCTCCGGGGCCTTCCAGTTGTAGCTGATTCTGGCCCCGTGGGACTACAGACAGGCGTGAGTGGCATAGAGCTCACACTTGTGCTCCACTAGGGTGCTCAACTGGTGCCCTAGGACCTTTTGTGTCTACTGTGTCATGGTGCGGGTTCGCTCAGGCTCCAAATGCGGAACAGCATGGGCATGGGGAGGAGGCCAGCAACGCCCCTCCCACCTCCATCTCACACAGCCACACCAGCTTCAAGGAGCCCCTAGCAGACACCTGTGTGGAATCCTCAGGGCTCCAGAGAAAACACGTGGAAAATCACCATCACTGACAGAAAACCTTACACATGGCCAATTGGTTATCATCATACTTGGAGAAATTACATTAAACCCAATCCCATTTTCCTTTATGTCTAGTTCTACCATTGGAACTTTAAAGGTTTTACTAAGAAAAAGGTCTTATTCAGGGGTAAAATTACTAAAAATGAGTGTTACATAAGCAAAACAACTTGCTATCTCAGTATGAGGTGTGTTTTCAGAAATAACGTAGCACATTTATTCTCAAACTTCAGTGTGATGAAGAGTCTGATTCAGCAGCACAGGCCAGGCCAGGCCAGGCACTTCAGACAGTGACCGCCAAGATCACTGTGGCCTCAACTCTGGGTACCACTGACATGAGGGTTACCTTTCATTCTCAAATGTCAAAAGACAGTTATTACTCAATATTCCACTATATATATATATATATATATATGGATATGAGTAGATACATACGCTTTCACAAAATCTTACATTTGTATATAACTTTTTGTGCAATATCAGAAAAATTAGGTACTAGAAAAACCATCACCAGCCTCACCTAGATAAGCAGAATTCCAATGTTTTTTTAAGTACTTCTCGGGGGTCTTCCTGGCTTTCTTGTTGAGACTCATTTCCTCCTACAGAAAAGTAATGATCCACTTAGGAAAAATGGCTTAAAATTTAGGAAGCAGATAATTCAGTACAGCAGTTCTAAAGCTTTCAACTTCTGACACAACTACATAAGTGCATACTGAGTATGAAAAATGTTATTTTACCTATCAAAAAGTAAACCATGTAAAAAAAAATCTATCCCTTTACTCCCCAAAACAAAAACAGCACAGTTTAGAAGAATAATCTAAGTTTCATAAGCAGTTTAGCAAGGGCTTTTTTTTTAAACCAGAAATCACAAGTGTAAGCTTAGTTAATGTCTTGTCTCAAAAAGAATTTTCAAATAACCTACGCAAACACAGACACTGAACGATAATAAAATATAGAGGAAAAAAATTGAAACAATAACAAAACAGATAACAAACAAACAACAAAAAACCCAAGGCTGGAGATCATAACCACAGTCCCTAGGACCAGTTTCTACAACAGAGGCTTAAATTTGCCTTTAAAACTTTCAGATAGTCAGAGGAACAACTGAGAAATTGTTGTGTTATAGAGTTCTTATAAGAGAATGATAAATAAACCAGATCTTCAAGAAGAAACAAAAGCTGGTTCTAAATCCTGGAAGAAATTTCTGAGAGGATGCCAGAGGGCATGGTGTGTGTGGTCACAGGAAGCAAGGGGCTGTGGATGTAGAAGCTCTAGAAGATGGAGCTGAACTCTGGACACTGAGTAAACAGGTATTTTAATAATGTTGAGACGACAGGCACTGAAATGCTAAGAACTATGTTTTTCCTACGTTCCTATACAAATTAGCGGTACAATCATACATGAGCCATTCTAACACAAGACAGACTTGTATCTTAAAAGTCAAAGTTAAAGACCATGAAAAGGCAAAGACGAAGTGGACAGTTCAGGATAGATAAGAGGGACAGAGATGAGCTTAATAAAAGCCACCCCATCAGCAAAAACAAACAAACAAAAAACTGCTAAAGCAACCGTAACACAAAACCAAACCATGGGACTTAAAGACACCAAAAACTGAAATACAACCTGATGCCAACTGTCCGTCTAGAAGGTGTCTCCGGATCACTCATTTAAAGTCACACTCCACGCCCCATGTTTAATAGGTATTTACTGAGTATTTCTATGTGCCAGGCACTGTGAATTCAGCCTGAATAAGGCAAAGCCTCTGCTCTCATGAAGCCAATACTCTAATGGGAGAGGCAGATGACAGACAGTTTATCAGCAACCATACACATCTTGTCAAAGAGAAACTGACACGGAGGAAACAACCCAGAATGAGGGGAGGCAAGGCCTGGTGCCCTCTGGACAGGAAGTGCCATGTGAGCTGATGGAGGAGGGGTGGGACATGCAGGAAGGTGGGAAGTGTGTTCTAAGCAGGGTGCTTCAAGCACATGGGTCAAGTCCAGCAGTAGGGGCCCGACACAGCTGAGAAGAGGGGTGACGGACATAGTAGGAAATGGGGTCACAGAGGCTGATGTATGTGAATGAGATCAAGTACAACACTAGAATAACCTAAACTTATTAGAACACCAATTCAGGGCTGACATTTTGAAAAGATCTCTGTGGTCTAGGAAGAAAATTCTTGAATGAAAAAAAAAGAAAAGAAAAGATCTCTGGTTCCATGGTATAGACAGCCAGCCAGAAGCTAATGCAATCATCAAGGACAGACCACTAGACAGGACTCTCCAAGTGACAGGTGGTGCTGAAGCCACGAGGGAACAGAGAAGCAGTCCACGAATGAACCCAGGACACTCCCACCTTCATTGAGAGGCAAGCACATGAGGGCCAAAGGACACAGGTTCACAGTCAGCAAGGTGGGAACACCATTAGGGTACCGTGCAGTTAGAAGCCAAGAGAATCATCCACAATAAAATAACACAGTAGAGCCAGGTAAGTTAAGAAGTTGGTACTACTAGATCTTGCTGCACCGGCATCATTAAAGAGCTTGACAAATGCCACTTAGGACAACTGTCTACCTGGATTGGATTCAAGAGAATGGAAGAAGGAGATGGGGACAGCAAGCAGATAGCTGAAGTGTCCTGCTGTGAAAGACAGGCTTCCCAGGGTAGTTTCACCTAAGATGGGCGATAATACCACCTTAGAAAGATGGGGAATGACCCAACCATGCAAGTAACTCCTGGCACTGCAGACGAGACTGGGAAGCAAAGTCAATGACAAGGAAGTGAGGCGGGCTCTTAGGGAGACTAGAGGTTTGGCATGTGGTGTCAGTAAGACACAGGCAATCTGCCTCCAGGCAAGACAGGATCACAGGGACTAGGTTAACTTTCCCTTTAAAATCACCAAGAAACCGATTAAGATAGATGAAACGATGCTTTTCCAGATGTGGGGCATAGGGCAACAAAGGACATGGATTCCTATGTAACATGAGACACTAAAGTAACCCCCACACTTCCCTTGGGGGAAGTCCCAGGCTGTGCCCAGGGAGTGGCAAGTCAGGTGGGAACCCAGCTTATGGCTGTGATGAAGAGATCAAGTGAATGCAGGAGATGAAGAGGCTGAGTGTACAGGACAGCAAGAGGAGCACCAGAGAACCACAGGGGCCCAGGCCCCACCAAGTAGTCAGATAGGTTCTTTGCAAAGCAAGGATGTGATGAACTACCCCACGCTCATGGAATAACGACCCGAGGATCAGAAGTATAACAATATATGTCATTCATGAGCAGGGCCTAAAATGGTAACTGTCCCCAAAAGAAAATCCTGTGATTCCCGGAGCCCTGCCTCCGCAGTAGAAAACAGGCCCCACACAGCACGGCTCCACACACGTGTAACATATCTTTAAAAACAAGATATGAAAGGATCACACTGTTTCCAAGAAACTTAGCTGCATCCCAGAACAAAAATCAAATATTTAAAGAACTACAAAAATACTAAGCCCTGAATAAAGTAAAATTCGATCTAACTAAAACTTAGCATGTATGCAAAGAAAGAAGCAAGAATATCTGACCCATGACATTAAGAAACGTCAACCAACAGAAATCAATCCAGAACTGAAGCAGATGTTAAAATTCACTGATAAGGACACACTGAAAATTACCATAGCTGTATTCCATATGTTCAAAAGTCAGGTAAGGGCATGAAACTTACCCCCCACCCCCAAGAAAAAAGAAAAAAGAAAAAACTGCTAGAGATGAAAACTCCAATGCCTGGTATTAAAACTAGTTGATAAGATTAACAGGGTGGGCATTATGGCAGACTCAGGAACCTAAAGATACAGTAACAGAAACTTCCCAAAACGAAACACAGAAATGACAAGTATGACCAACCAGCACAGAGGATCAGTAAGCTTCGGACAACATCAAGCAGCTCAGCTCAAGTGTAACAGGAGACCCTGCCACAGTCAGCCCCCAACACAGAAAATCTACACACAGCAACGGAGAGCACCAGAAACTACCACGACATGGATAAATACGTACGCTTTTTTTGCTTGTTATAACTTACATCTCTTTTAAAAATAATTGACTTAAAAATAAAAACAATATATTGTCAGTTTATAGCATAACTGTAAAATGCATGATGACCAAAGCATCCAGGCCACCAGAAATGACAGCAGACTGCCCTGATGCTGCGCTCTACTGAAGCAGCACGCAGCCATCTGAAGGTAGACTATGTTAACCGGAAGAAGTGGAGTAAAATGCAAAGAAACCATTAAAACAGCAAAACAAGGAAAAAGAAGCCTACTCCAAAGGAAAGCAGAGAAAGAGAGAAAGAGGAGCAAAGAACAGACGGGACAAAGTAAACAGAACACGCCTCGTGCTCAATCCCAAGTGCTGCTGTCACTCCAATGAAGGAGCCAGCGCTCCTTGGAGAAATGACCCAATCTAGGGCTGAAGCAAGGAGAACAAAAAACAAACCAAAACAAATAACCACAAAGAACCTACAGCGATGGGGTATGTCAAACGGAGCTGACCAGAAGAACTCCTGATGGCCAAAGCAAGAACAATAATTTGAACAACAAAATAGAGCAGTACTGGATTATAACCAAGAGTATAAAACAAACATTCCTGAACCCATACTGCTATAAATAGTTGAGTAAGTAAATAAATAAAGCAGAAGAGACAAATCTCCCATACTAAGAATTTTAAATAATTTACGAATATCTGTGTCCTCATGGAGGGGGACCATAAATCCCCATTCCTTATGTTTGGACTGTATGCAGCGATTTCTTTCCCAACAGTACAACATGGAAACAGGGAGGGAAAGGGAACTTCAGAGTGAGAAGCCCAGTAAACAGCCAAGTGATCAAGATCACACCAACAGTGGTGAGTCAGGATGACAGTGTGCACCCTTGATATATGTGCTAGAAATGGTGTTTTACCTTCTCAAACCCATTAATACTGTAATACCATAACGAGAAAAACATATTCTAACAGAAGAGAATATTACAAAATACTTCACTAGTACTCTTCAGAACTATGATATCAAAGTTACCAACAACAATAAAAGCCTGGGAAACTGTTACAGCCAAGAGGAGCCTAAGGAGACATAGGATTAAATAAAATGTGGTTCCTAGCTGGGATCCTGCAACAGAAAAAGGACACTTAGGTTAAAATGTATCACTACTGGTTCAGTGATTGGGACGATGTACCATATTAATATAAAGTGTTAAGAGTAGGAAAAACTTGAGTGTCAGCTATAGGGGAACACTGTGTTCAATCATCTCAATTTTTCTGTAAGTCTAAAACTATTCTAAAACAAATAGCAAGATGACAGATCTAAACCTAACCAAAGCAATTACCACACTAAATGTTAACATTCTAAACACTTGAATTAGGAGACAAAAAAGGCAAAGCCCAAATGCTAACCATAAAAAATATGGGCGCCACAGTAGCTCAGGCCACTTCTCCTGGCGCGTGGGGAGGCGAGGCTATGTGTTGGACGGCAGCCTGGGCAACATAAACCTCTCATCCACTAAAAAAAATTTTTTTTGACATACTTTATTAAATACACAAATAGGTTAAAAGCCAAAGGACAGAAGAAGATATACCATGTTAAGATTAGTCATTATAATGGAGTGATTATATTAATGTGAGACAAGTAAATTGAGAGCAAGAACTAGTACTAAAGATAGAGAGGGCTCAATTAATCAAGAGGCCAAAAATCTTAACAACGCTTCAAAATACATGAAGGAAAAACTGATAAAACTAAAAGGATAGACAAATGCAAAAATTAACAGAACCCTTCCTTCCATGGTTGACAGAAGTATGCAGAAATCAGAAAGAGTACAGTAATTTTGAACACTGTCACTCAACTTGACCTCATTGACACTGACAAAATATTCCCCATAGCAACAGCAAAACACACATTCTTCTAAGGGCAAATAAAATATTCAATAAGACAGACCATATTTGGAGCCACAAAACAAGAATTAATACATTTAAAGAAATTCAAGTTACACAAATCATACAAAGTATGTACTTTGACTACAATGAAATTAAACTAGAAATTAATAAAAACTAGGTCCCTGGAAAATCCCAAAGTATTTGGATACTAAATTAAATATCTCTAAATTACCTACAAATCAAGGAAATAAAGTATTTGGAAGTAACTGAAAATGAAAACAATGCATCAAAATTTGGGAGATTCTGCTTCAGCACTATTTATGGGGAAAATAATAAAACTAAATGGCTCTATCAGAAAATTAAAAAGGCCTCATATTAATGAGCTCTGCTTCCAACTTAGTACACAGGAAAAAGGGTAAAGTAAACCCAAAGAAATCAGAAGAAAGCATATTATAAAGATCAGAAGAAAAACAATGAAATAGGAAAGAGTAAAACAAATGAGAAAAATCCATGAAAACACCTACTTTTTTTTGGTTTTCTTTTTGAGATGGAGTTTTGCTCTGTTCCCCATGCTGGAGGGCAATGGTGCCATCTAGGCTCACTGCAACCTCTGCCTCTCGGGTTCAAGCAATTCTCTTGCCTCAGCCTCCTTAGTAGGGACTACAGGTGCCCGCGACCATACCCAGCTAATTTTTGTATTTTTAATATAAATGGGGTTTCCCCATGTTGGCGAGGCTGGTCTTACACTCTTGACCTCAGGTGATCCACCAGCCTCAGCCTCTCAAAGTGCACGGGTGAGCAACCGTGCCTGGCTGAAAACACTTTTTGATAAGGTCAATAAAACTGAAAAACCTCTAACCAGATTGATTAGGGTTATAAAGATACAAATTACCAATTAACAGGGATGAGTGATGTAACAGGACTACAGATTCCACAGGTGATAACAGAGCATTATGAGCAACTCTGCGCTTAAATCCCACAACTCAGATGAAACAGACCAAATCTTTGTAAATATATAAACCAAAGCTCCCAGAAGAAGAAATACATGAGTAGTACTATGAAAAAGGAAACTGTAGTTGAAAGCTTTCCCACAGAGAAAACTCCTGCCCAGGCAGGACACGGTGGCTCACACTTGTAATCTCAGCACTTGAGAGTTCAGGAGTTCAACTTAAGCTCAGGAATTCAACAGCCTGGGAAACCCTCTGTCTACAGAAAATACAAAAATTAGCCAGGCATGGTGGTGTGCTCCTGCAGTCCCAGCAACTTGGGAGGCTAAGGCAGGAGAATTGCTTGAGACTGGGAGGTTGAGACTGAGTGAGCCATGGGTGACAGAGCAAGACCCAAGGAAAGAAAAGAAAGGGAAGGAAGGGGAAGGAGGGGAGGGAGGGAGGGAAGGAAGGGGAAGGAGGGGAGGGAGGGAGGGAAGGAAGGGGAAGGAGGGGAGGGAGGGAGGGAAAGAAAGGGAGGGAGGGGAGGGAGCGAGGGACGGAGGGAGGGTGGGTAGGCAGGTAGGCTGGGCATGGTAGGGCATGCCTGTAGTCCCAGCTACTTGGGGGGCTGAGGCACAAGAATCACTTGAACCCAGGAGGTGAAGGACTGTGCCACTGCACTCCAGCCTAAGTTACAGAGTGAGATTCTGTCTCAGAAAAATAAAAATAAAAAGTCTATTGCTGGAAAATGTTAATGTTTATCTCAGCCTTCAGTAAATAAATAATAATCTTTTTGCTAGTCCTGACTTGATGTTGGGGGCTGATTGTCCAGGATGGTGGTTGCCGGAAACTTCAGTGGCTGTGGCAATTTCTTAAAATAATAAGACAACAGCAAAGTATGCCAAGTAGATTGACTCTTCCTTTTGTGAAAGATTTCTCTTCAGTGTGTGACACTATTTGGTATCATTTTGTCAACAGCAGGACTTCTTTCAATATTAGTCAATCCTCTCAAACTAGGATTATGCTGCTGCTTTATCAACTAGGATTATGTAATATTCTATATCCTCTGTTGTGATTTCAACAATATTCACAGCATCTTCACCAGGAGTAGATTCTAACTCAAACCATTTTCTATGCTCATCCATAGGAAGCAAGTTTTACACCATCAAGTTGTACATGAGATTGCAGCAATTCAGTCATGTTTTCAGGCTCTACTTCTGATTCTAGTTCTCTTGCTATTTCTGATACACTTGTAGTTACTTTCTCCACTAAAGCCCTGAACCTCTCAAAGTCATCCATGAGTGTTGGCGTCAACACCTCATGTTAATGTTGACACTTTGACCTTGCCTGATGAATCACAAATATTCTTAATGACATCTAGAATGGTGAATCCTTTCCAGAATCCATCAGAGGAACCATGATTTATGGTAGCTAGAGCCTTGTGAAATGTATTTTGTAAATAAGAAAATTTGAAACTCACAATGACTCCTTGATCCATGGCCTGCAGAACGGATGTTGTGTTGGCAGGCATGAAATCAGCATTAATCTCCTTGTGCCTAGCTCTGTCATGGCTCTTAGGTGACTAGGCGCATTGTCAATGAGAAATTAAAATCTGAAAAGTATCTTTTTTTTATTTTTTCCTGAGCAGGTCTCAACAGTAAGCTTAAAATATTCAGTAAACCATGATGTAAATAGATGTTGTGTCACCCGGCTTTGTTGAGCCACTTACAGAACACAGGCAAAGCAAATTTAGTATTGATTCATAAGGGCTCTAGGATTTTCAGAACGGTAAATGAGCACTGATTTCAAGTCAAAGTCACGAGCTACATTATCCCCTAACAAGAGAGTCGGTTTCTAATGTTGAAATCAGGATGAAATTCTTTTTTTTTTTTTTTTTTGAGACAGAGTTTCGCTCTTGTTACCCAGGCTGGAGTGCAATGGCGCAATCTCGGCTCACCACAACCTCTGCCTCCAGGGTTCAGGCAATTCTCCTGCCTCAGCCTCCTGAGTAGCTGGGATTACAGGCATGCGCCACCGTGCCCAGCTAATTTTTTGTATCTTTAGTAGAGACAGGGTTTCACCATGTTGACCAGGATGGTATCGATCTCTTGACCTTATGATCCACCCGCCTCGGCCTCCCAAAGTGCTGGGATTACAGGCGTGAGCCACCGCGCCCAGTCCAGATGAACTTCTTTACTTTAGCTATGAAAGTCCCAGATAACCTCATCTAATATAAGGCTATTTTGTCTCCACTGAAAAATCTGTCATTTACTGTAGCCATCTTCATCAATTATCTTACCCAGATCTTATGGATAATCTGCTGTTTCATCTTGCATTTTTATGTTATGGAGACTGCTTCTTTTCTTTAACCTCATGAACTTACAACTGTGAGCTTCAGACTTTTCTTCTGTAGCTTCCTCACCTCTCAGCCTTCACAGAACTTGAGAGTTAGGGTCTTGCTCTGGATTGGGCTTTGGCTTAGGGGAATGTTGTGACTGGTTTTTCTATCCAGATCAAATTTTCTCCACCTCTGCAAAAAGGCTGTTTTGCTTTCTTATCATTTCTGGGTTCACTGGAGGAGCACTTAATTTCCTACAGTAACTCTTCCTTTGCATTTACAACTTGGCTAACTGTTTGGCTCCAGAGACCTAGTTTTTGGCCTATCTTGGCCTTTAACATGCCTTGCTCACTAAGCTTAATCATTTCTAGTTTTTGATTAAAAGTGAGATACAAGCAACTCTTCCTGGAACGCTTAGAAGAGGGAATGTAGGGTCATTAGTTGGCCTAATTTCAATACGGTCATGTCTCAGGGAATAGGAAGGCCCAAGCAAAGAGAGAGAGAGACAGCAGAACAGCTGGTCAGTGGAGCAGTAACAACACACACATCATTTATAGATTAAGTTTGCCATCTTAAATGGCTTAGCTCCTGGTGCCCCAAAACAAAGACCAAAGATCACAGATCACCATTAGCATGAATAATTACGAAAAGGCTTAAAATATTGTGAGAATTACAAAAATGTAACACAGAAACATGAAGTGAATACATGCTATTGGAAAAGTGGTGCCAATTACCCGCTTGATGCAGGGTTGCCACAAACCTTCAGTTTATAAAAAATGTGGCAGCTGCAAAGCACAATGAAGACTAGCACAATAAAGAAATCCAAGCAGTGCACTGCTGGAGTTAAAGCAGGCTAGCGGATCAATGAAACAGAAGAGACGGTCCAAAAGTAAATCCAGACCTACACAGACAAATGACTTCTGACACAGGTGCAAAGGCAACACAGTGGAGAGAAAACTTTCAACACATGGTGCTGGAATAGCTGCAGATTCATATGCACGAAATGAAAATAACTTTGATCCTTCTTTCATAACTTTTACAAAAACTAACCTAAAATGGACCTAAAAATGTAAAATCTAAAGCAATTAAACTTATAGGAGGAGACTTTTGTAACCCTGACAAAGATTTCATAGGTATAAACCAAAAGGAAGATACATTAAAGAAAAAAATGATAAACTTGGTTATAATTTAAACTGCTTTTCCAAAATACTCTTAGGAGAACAAAAGACAAGAATGTATCTGGTACAGCATGTTATCTGATAAGGACTTACATCCAAAACATATAAATAACTATCAAAACTGAGTAATAAAACAACCCAATAAGAAAACACACAAACAGGCACAACACCAAAGAAGACACATGTGTTACACAAAGACGCTGCAACTTCAGGTTCTGTGTGTGAGAAGCCTGGAAGTCACCACTCTGGTCTGACAAGTAAAAAATCTAGAAAACAGAAAAATTAACAACTCTTCTTAGATCATAAGATAAGTAAGGTCACAAGGAAAACAACTGGTACCAAATATGGACAGACATGAACAGAGAAGCGATCACAACGTAACGTGCAGAGCAGACACCACTGCAGGAACCAGAGCCAGGACAGAAAACACTGTACTCTAACTGATGAACTGCTGGAGGTTCACGGCGGACAAGTCTGAGAGTTAAAAACTGCAGGAAGTCCTAGTCACTGGAGGCGAAGGGAGACGCGCACTTTTGTGAGTTATACTTTCTGGAGCTCAATCAGGTCTAGACAGTGCATATTAGAGAAAAATCCCTTTGTGCTTCTGGCAGTAGCAGGGAAAAGTAACCATTTTGAAAAATACCAAAGTGTTCATTCTTCTTGACAAGGTCTGCCCTCAAGAAAGACAGTTTAACCAGAGTCCAACTTGGTGGGGTTTAATCAGAGCAGAACATACTTAGAGGAAGGGAAATACACAGCTCCTGCCTCCTCTAGCCATCCTGCCCCCTCTAAGAGGGGAGGAAAAGAAAGAAGCTCCTATGAGCTTCACAGTCCAGGGCCCCAGCTCACTACAGACGGAGACTCCCAGGCCTCCTGTAGAAGGCGTCCCCTGCCCACACCTCACCCCACAGCACTGAAAGCCCAGTCACCACAACAGTGCCTTTCACCAGCAAGCCACATCTGGCTCTCAAGAAAGATACAAGGCATACACAAAGGAAAAAAACACAGTGTCAAGAGTAGAGCAAGCATCAGAACCAGGCATGACAGGGATGTTACAACTATGAGACAGGGAATTTAAAACAACCAGGACAAGATGCTAAGGGCTCACATAGATAACAGAGACAGCAGGTAAGAGCAGATGGGCAATGCAAGCAGACAGATGGAAATCTCAAGGGAAAAAAAGAAGGGTGAGAGATCAAAACTACTCGAACAGATACATAGACTGCCTTTGATGAGCTTATTAGGAGATTGGACATGGATGAGGAAAACAATCAGCTTGAGGATCTATCAACAGGAACCTCTGTTGGGACTCAGAAAACAATATCCCAAAATGAAGGCCTTGGAAACAAAAGTGTTTTGGGTCTGGTTTTATGTCCTTGGGAGCTTGAACTGTGACCAAATGGGAGCACTCTCTGGTCTCCACCAACAGGGGAGGCACAGTTTTCAGATCAGGTTAGCTGGCCGGTCTGAAAACAGGAACCCAGGACTTTTTGTTCTGTGTACGTCAGGCACTCGTATTAAACTTATTAAGAGTTTGTCTTAATAAGAGGTCCCATGAATATGGGGCTTTTGTCATCTCAGCTCTTACTGCCTGGTTATTCTGTGTCAACAAGAGTCTTTGCTAATCGAGCCCATTCCTGGGAGTGAATGTTTTGCATGAGGTATCTTTGGAATTGCTTCTTCTATGTCCTCTCCAGGATCTATCCTGGACTTTCTATCAAGTGGCTATCGGACTGAGTCGCTAATGGAATAAATACATCACTGAAAATTCTAATTGTCAATGGCAAAAAGATGGATCCTTTAAATGAGAATTCTAAATTTAAAAAAGGATTTTAGAGATCTCATCCTAAACAACTGATAAAAGCATCACATTTCTAGAAAGACCCAATAGTGTGCTATAGCTAGCCTTAAAAATTCTCTTTAAAATTCAAAAATCTGACCTACGACAAAATTAAAATCTTTTTTTACTTTTTTGAGACAGAATCTTACTCTATTGCCAGGATGGAGTACAGTGGCGTTATCTCGGCTCACTGCAACCTCCGCCTCCTGGGTTTAAGTGATTCTCCTGCCTCAGCCTCCCGAGTAAGTAGCTGGGATTACAGGCACCCACCACCGTGCTCAACTAATTTTTGTATTTTAATAGTAGAAATGGGGTTTCACCATGTTGGCCAGGATGGCCTCGATCTCTTGACCTTGCAATCTACCCGCCTCGGACTCTGAAAATGCTGGGATTACAGGCATGAGCCACCGTGCCCGGCCCATTTTTTTTAAAGCTTAAACTGCCAACTTTGGACCCCCCTTTGGGTTAACAATGAAGGCAGCTCTAGCTTCTTGCAGGATGACAGTTAAAATTTTAGGCTTTGGGGCCAGGCGCGGTGGCTCAAGCCTGTAATCCCAGCACTTTGGGAGGCCGAGGCGGGTGGATCACGAGGTCAAGAGATCGAGACCATCCTGGTCAAAGTGGTGAAACCCCAACTCTACTAAAGATATAAAAAATTGGCTGGGCACGGTGGTTCGTGCCTGTAGTCCCAGCTACTCAGGAGGCTGAGGCAGGAGAATTGCCTGAACCCAGGAGGCAGAGGTTGCGGTGAGCCGAGATCGGGCCATTGCACTACAGCCTGGGCAGCAAGAGTGAAACTCCGTCTCAAAAAATAAAAAAAATTAAAAAAAAATAAAAATTTTAGGCTTTCCCTACGGTGGCCTGGTTAGACATAGAGCAATGGAATAGAAGAGAGAGCCCAGAGACAAATCCTTGCAAATATGGCCAATTTTTTTAATAGGAGTACCACAATTGTTCTACAAGGAAAGGATAGTCTTTTCAACACTCGGTGCAAGGACAACTAGATACAGACATGCTAAAACCAAGTTGGATCCATACTTTATACCACAGACAAAAATTAACTCAAAATGGATCAAAGATCTAAATGGAAGACAGGAAACTATAAAACTCAGATGAAAACATAGACAAAACCTTCATGATATTGGGTTCAACAATGTTATCTTAGCTATGACACCAAACACATGGACAACCAAACAAAAAACAAACTGAACAAACATGAAAACTTTAAATTTTGTACATCAAAAGGTAATTATCTGAACAAAATAAAATGGTAACCCATATAATAGAAAAAGATATTTGCAACTTATATATCTGATCAGGAATTAACATACAGAATATATTGAGAACTAAAGATATTAACAAAAACCTGATTCAAAAATAAGGCAAAGGACTTGAATAGACATTTATCCAAAGAAAACATACAAAGGGCCAATAAGAACATGAAAGGGTGCTTGGCATCAATAACCATTAGGGAAATGCAAGCCAAAACTACAAAGATATACCCATTAGAATGGCTATTAGTAAAAAAAAGAAAATCAGAAAATAGGCTGGGCATGGTGGTTCATGCCTGTAATCACAGCACTTTGGTAGGCCAAGGCGGGCAGATAACCTGAGGTCAAGAGTTCAAGACCAGCCTGGCCAACATGGTTGAACCCTGTCTCTACAAAAAAATGCAAAAGTTAGCTGGATGTGGTGGCTCACTCCTGTAATCCCAGCACCCTGAAAGGCTGAGATGGGCGAATCACTTGAGGTCAGGAGTTCAAGACCAGCCTGACCTACATGGTGAAACCCGTCTCTACGAAAAATACAAAACTTAGCTCAGTGTGGTGGCACATGCCTGTAATCCCACCTACTTGGGAGGCTGAGGCAGAAGAATCACTCGACCCTGGGAGGTAGAGGTTGTAGTGAGCTGAGATCACACCACTGCACTCCAGCCTGGGCAACAGAATGAGACTCCATCTCAAAAAAAAAAAAAATCAGAAAATAACAAGTACTGGTAAGGATTTAATAAAACTGAAACCCTTGCATACTGATGGAGGGAATGTAAAATAGTATGGCCTGAGTGGAAAAGTTTGGTAAAAAAGTTAAACATAAGAATTACCGTATGATCCACAAGTTCTACTTCTGGAAGGCAGTTTGGCAGTTCCCTACAGAACTAAACATACTCTGACCATATGATCCAGCAATTACACTCCTGGGTATTTACCCAAGGAAGTTAAAACCTTCCAACCATACAAACCCTGCACATGTATGTTAACAGCATCTTTATTTGTAATTGTCAAACTCTGAAAACAACCAAGATGTCCTTCAGTGGGTGAATGGATAATCTGTAGTATATCTAGACAATGGAATGCTATTGCGTGCTAACAAGAAATGAGCTATCAAGTCATGAAAAGACGAAGGAAACTTAAATGTATGTTACTAAATGAAAGAAACCAACCTGAAAAGGCTACATCCTACAGGGTTCCAACCTATGCCATTCAGCAAAAGTTGAAACTATGGAGACAGTGAAAAAAACCAATGGCTGCCAGGGGCTGGGGGAGGGAGGGGTGAGTACACAGAACACAGATGATTTTTAGGACAGGGAAACTACTCTCTATGATACTACAATGGAGGGTACATGCCATTACACATTTCTTCAAACCCACAGAATGTACAACACCAAGAGTGAGCCTTCATGTACACTGTGGACTCCAGGTGATAACAATGTGCCAATATAGGATCATTAATTACAACAAATCCACCCTCAGGTGGGGAGATGTGGATAGTGGAGGCGGCCATGCACATGTGGGGTTAGGCAGAGGGGAGTATATGGAAGATCTCTATACCTTCCACTAAAATTTGCTGTGAATCTGAAAGTGTCAAAAAAAATTTTTTTTTTTAAAGATGTTTGACATCATTAGCCCTTAGGGAAACATAAGTTAAAGCCACAATAGGATTCTACTGTCTACATTTCACAACAGCTAAAATTAAAGACTGACCCTAAGTGTTGGTAAGGATGTGGTGCTTTAATCAACCACTGGTTGAGAACAGAAAATGGTACCACCACTTTGGAAAATCGTTTTACCATCTCTTAAAAGGATAAACATGTCTACCAGCAGATCAAGCTACTCCATTCCAAGGTATTTACCCAAGAGAAATGAAAACATATTTATATGAAATATTGCTTATAAATGTTCACTTTTGTAAACACTGTATTTATTGGTAAAGCCACATTTTGAAAACAATCCCAAAATCCATGAATACATAAATGGAAAAATAAACTGTGGTATGTCGATTTCATTAAGTATTTCTCCGCAATAAAAATGAGTAATGTATGTTACAACACGAATCACTAACCTATGTCAGACAAAAACAGTACACACTGTCAAATTCCATCACACGTCACTGTCCAGCAAACTGGGGTCTGAGGCAGGAGGACCACTTCAGCCCAGGAGTTCAATTTTTTTTTTTTTTTTAAGAGAAAAAAATCTACAAATGCAAACTGACGTATACTGATAGAAAGCAGACCACTGGTTCCCTGGAGAAAGGAGAGGGCACAGGAAGCTCTTACTGGTGACTGGGATGTTTGTGATTTCAACTGTGATGAGGATTTTAGAGGTGCAGAAAAACTTATCAAACTGGGTGAATGAAGCAATGAGGAATGAAAGAGGCAATAAATCAATAATGTATTGAATATGTCCTCAATTCTCTTTAAGCTATGGAAAATCTGGAGTACACCTGAACTATATGATGTTTATTGTACATCAGTTATGCCTCACTCTTGCTTTAGAGGAACGGGGGAAAGAGTAGAGGGAGGGAGATGAAGGAAAAAGACAGAGAAGAAGGCATTCTTTTCCTTCTTTTGAAAATATTTTTAAATACCCCTGTTAAAAAGAATCACCTTCTTTTGAAATTAAACTTTCGAGAATATACTTGAACATGTTGATATTTCACTTTTGATAACGTTATCTATTACCCATCTTCGGGCGGATTTTCACCTGCTCTTTCACTGTTGATACCATCTTCCGTCCTCAAGACAAACCTTCACATCCATCTACCGCTTATCTATCTACCATCTTCTGAATACACTGTGACCCCAGTTCAAGATTAGGCCATTTCAATTTAGTCTGAAACTTAAATTGTTTATTTTGAACCCCTTTAACTTCCCGCCATTAGATTCTCACTCCCTCAATGTATAATACCTTTTTACCTTTTGTAAAAATCTGTTTTAATGACTAGCATTCCTTTCCTTTGCCTTCTTAAATTCCAGTGGACTCTAACATGACTCCAATTTATCCCAATGTTCTGCCATTCTCAAGTCATTAACCAGTTATTGGTGAATGAGGGAGATGTAACCAAATTACATTGCTGAATACTGGCACTTCCTCAGATTTAGAAAACTGCTCATGTAGATGGGTAACACACTTTAAGCAAATTCAAGATTGCAAATTTATATTTATAAGGAACGAACATGACTTAATTTTTATGCCTTTATAAATACTTACTTGATTCATTTTATTCATTATTTAAAGCAATAAATTTCACTGAAGTTTAAAAAAAAAACTGTTAAAGAACCTCTACACATTTTCCCTCTCCAATGAGTTTCTGATTTTGACAGCCTTAAGCCAATGACGTTATTCTACATGGCTGTACCTTCTAGCATCAAGGCCTGGCCTCTCTGGCCCTGCCCAGTACATTCCCTGGTCACTGAGATAATGAAATGTCTGGGGCAAGTGGAGTGGGGAGGGGACAAGGACTGGTTAAGAACCACTGAGACCATTACACAATTGTGGTGATAAAAATGAAAACATGAAAAAATTCCCACAGAGGTTTGCTCTGACAAGTGCATTTCCAGTAACGTGTGGTATGCTGCGTAACTGGGCCCGAACATCTCCTCTTCCCACCTACTCTCTTCCTTTCCATTTTTATAGCCACTACTCTATACTGAGGTCCTTAGAACCCTGCACGAGAATAACAGCTTCTATCCAGCTGATCTTAGGTTTGCTTTCCTCCAACTCATTGTCTCACACTCCTGCAAAATTTGTCTTCCCCAAATATCTTATTTTCTTCATGTCACTCACTCCCTCATCAACATGTTCAAATGTGAATGGCTTCTAAGACTCGCAAATGCGGCCTCAATTGCCCTGACCTATAATACCACAGCATTCCCTCTCTATCGCCCTCGCTTTACCTAAACTGTCTTACTCTCAAATCCAACATTCAAGTTCCATCTCGGCATTTTTACTGACACTTCGCACTACTAAACTAAATAGGATTCATCTTTTGAGACCTTACGTTCTCCATGGCACCCTCCCTAACCAGGGCCTTTCTCTCTGTGTCCACATAAGAGTGAGTTTAAAGTAGCATTAAAAGGAGGCAAAGAAAGATATATTGTTTAGAGAAAGTTAATAAGCTAAATAAAAAACAAAAAATAAAGCAGCTCATATTCTCTGTAAAAACGAACCCCTAAAGCACGTTTACCTGTTTCGCCGCTTTCAGGAGGAGAGCCGTATTCCGCGGGACCTGGAGTGAGAGCGTCCATGTCTGCTGGGTCCGACTCCTGTGGGTCGGGCGATGCTGCGTTCTCATAGCTCTGGTCACCATCACCACTGGCATCCAATCCTACAGTTAGGAGTTTACCCCAAAAGGGCAGGGTAAGAAGAACAACTTTCTCTTAAAACAAAGCTTACTCTAGCAGTCACTCAACTTCTTTAAGTGGATTGTAAAAGACCTGTGGGCTCTTTTAAGCACTGTCAACCATGACACAGTTGTGAATGAACATCTTAAAGACAGATTAAAGTGGAAACAAAAGCACAGGCCTGAAAGCAGGGCCACTGCGCACCACAGCCACACTCAACTCACCCTGCCGGCCACAGTCTGAGTGGTGGCCACGCGCCTCCTCCCACGCGGCACTCACATTTGCACTGCTTGCTTCCAGATGTAACACAGGAGCCCCCCACACTTCTGCATTAGGGTTCAGCTCTGAAACCTTAGTTGCTGGTACCTAGAAAGAAATGTGAGATAAACATTTGTATCCAAATGTCAACCAAATACAATTTTGCTCATTAATGCAAAGTTAAGAGACATCTGATTTAGGCTCCAAAGACTGAGCCAATCTGTTTACACACACCTTCAGGGTAAAATCAGGTTCAGAATTAAAAAAAAAATGCAGTCAAAATTCCTTTAAATTACCCACAAGGTTTAAGCTCCTCCTCCCAATATCAAGACTTGCAGAGATGGGGAAGGTCAGGCCTGCCGTCAGAAAGATTCAGTGTTCCACAAACTGTGTACCTGAGGAAGAGCTGGTGACTTCCTATTCTACCTAATAAAATAACAATTCATGGTTTTACAAACTTGAATATAATGTAGATGAACACAATTCTAATTAGAAAGCTTCAAAAAGTCAGCCGGACATGGTGGTTAACACCTGTAATTCCACAACTTTGGGAGGCCAAGGCGGGCAAATCAACTGAGGTCAGGAGTTCAAGACCAGCCTGGCCAACATGGTGAAACCCCATCTCTACTAATACAGAATTAGCCAGGCGCGTTAGCATGTGCCTATAATCCCAGCTACTGAGGCAGGAGACTCACTTGAAACCCAGAGTTGGGGGTTGCAGTGAGCCAAGATCATACCATTGCACTCCAGCCTGGGTGACAGAGCAAAACTCCATCTCAAAAGAGAGAGAGAGAGAGAGAGAGAGAGAGAGAGAGAGAGAAAGAGAGAACTTCAAAAAGTCACAAACAAAAGGTGTAGAAAATAAAAATTGCTCCTAAGAACAAAGGTGTTCTAACAGGTCTGTTGGGGGTACTATACGATAAGAAAGCTCAAGCATGCTTTGATAAAGAAGATTAAAATATCTCACATTTTCCACAGAACTACCTGTTCCCATTCCCGATAGAGCTTCAGTATCACCTTGAAAGAGAATCCACAGTTGACCATGAGGCTGCCAGTCCAGCGTTCTGGACATGGGCACTCAGATCGCTGGGGCTGAAGCCAAAGCTGCCATGGACAGCTGTGTAACCTGGACTCAACCTCACCTGGAAGACAAGATTCCCTCTAATGGGGTTGCTGACAGCACCATCTCCCACCATCAACCTGATGGCTGGCACATACCAAGCACTCGTAACATCCTGAGTTCATCAGCCATCATGACAGTCAGGCATGCTAAGTTAGTCCAACAGGGCAGCCCTCTACCCAAAACCCTCCCCCAACAGCTTAGCTCATTTGGAGTATAAGACAAAGTTCCCACTATGGTCACAGCACCCTCCTGTGCTCACTGCTCCCTGGCCACATCCACTTCCAGGCACACTGACCTTCTTGCTGTCACTAGGCACAATGGTACTTGTGCTCTTCCCATCTGTCCAGAACATCCTGAGCAGAGATCCAGGACTGGTAGTCCTTCCTGACACATCATATAAACCCACAACAGTCGCGCACCATGTGGAACTCCCTAAACCCCTGATTTTTCTGACACAAGCTGGGCTTTCTTAATGTTTAAGTGAGGACCTATCAGAAATTCGTTTCATTTTTGTTAAGTACTGGTGATAGGGCAAAGAACTGGGTTCCTTCAAGAATGCTAAAATCAACAAACACCAATTCTTCAATTTTCCTGCTTGCATCACATCTAAACTTTGTGTTTGGCCTCTGGTTCTGCAGTGTTTCTTGCTCTGTTCTCTCTCATCCACCCACCTGTCCAACAAGTGCCTCGACACTTGCACCAGCATGGCTGTGACAGGCACAATGCTGAGCAGGCAGGTGTGATGGTGAATGAAGCAGACAGGAGCTCATGGAGCTGCGTGAGGGTGCAGACAGCCGCTCATGGAGCTGCGTGAGGGTGCAGACAGCCACAAGTCACCCGCAACACTCCCTCTGGCAGCATTTCTGCCTTTCTGCTTGTTCTGTTGTCTTCGTAAATTCATTTCTCTATTCCGTTTCCTACTCTAATTCTTCCACACATTGTCTTTCCTAATTAGACCCAGTCTCTTTTCACCACCACCACACGATGCAGATTTCCGGCCTTGGTTCCATTTCATCCACTTAGCTGGCTCCCCTCAGCTCATGCACATACTAGACATGCTTTAAATTCCCAACACTAACTAACAGTAACCTTCTCTATTATTAGTACCATTTGCAGTTGACTGCCCTATAGTACCAAAATACATTTTGTAGTTTATTAATACAGACCAACAGCACTTTGAAAGCAGTGGCAGCAAGGCTGCTGGGCTCCCATAGCTCTTGTGGCTAGAATAGTGTCTGTGTTCCTTTCATTCCAGGGTGGTGGTCACCATGGGCTCTTTGCTCACTGAAGCACTGCTGATAGCTAGCACAGTCCTGAATTCAGGAGGGAGATGCTCAAGACATAGATATCATGAATGAATCAATGTTCAACAAAAAACAGGAATTTTCCACTATCTGACAACTTCTGCAAGGTTTTATGCCACAAATTAATAGGACTCTACCCTTAAACAATGACTACCTCTTAGCGAAGAAGTCCAAATCAAGTGTATGCAGTTAGCAAATGTTCAATAAATTCTGTGACAGAAGAGATGTGACCAGGAATGAAAGAATGAAGATGTCTTTTGAGGCTTAATAACATTCAAGGATTTACAAAGTACTGAGCACATTCTATGCACTTACCTGTACTGAATCAGAACAAGTCTTGGAGGTGGTTATTAACTAGACTCATTTCACAAATAAAAAACCAAGGCAGAGAAAGGTTAAGTAACTTGCCCATAAAAACAATGGTAATTGTGTTCAGCAAAATATAACATTCATCAAGAGTTCATTAAACTTATAATTTACGAGAGAAATAGTTTGTATTAAACAAAGATCTGGATCTCCTACGATTTCTATAAAATATGGTAATTCTCTTGCAGTCATATGGAACTTTAAATGATCATCAGGAACTCTAGCGTCGGCCAGCTGCGGGCACGCCTATAATTCCAGCACTCTGGGAGGCCAAGACGGACAGATCACTTGAGGTCAGGAGTTCAAGACAAGCCTGGCCATCATGGTGAAACCCCATCTCTACTAAAAATACAAAATTCATCTAGATGTGGTGTCGCACACCTGTCCCAGCTACTCGGGAGGCTGAAGCAGGAAAATTATTTGAACACAGGAGGCAGAGGTTGCAGTAAGCCAGATGGCACCAATACACGCCAGCCTGGGCAACAGATCAACACTCCACTCCCCCCCACCCCCAAAAAAATAACAAACAAGAAGAACTGCAGTATCGTCTGCTTGGCTGTTAAGTCTTATTTTTCCATTAAAAATGTATGGCTAAGCAATGGTTATTAAAACTGGAGGCAAGCTGACCTTAACAGCCACATTCCTAAGTGAACATCCCTGAGTCCTGATGCTTTAAATAAACTCTTCTACCCCACCCCACCCCGGGCAAAACACTATGCTCCACTTTGAAAAATAACGTATCAGTTAGTAAGTGTGTACGTTATGGACATGAGACAGGGTCTCTCTGACAAGTTACTGAGTAGGAACTGGAGTGATTGTTGACAGCAAAGGGGTACTGGCAGGTGACGCAACAGAAAGGAGGTGAGAGACTAGGGAAAGACACATGCCATGCAAGCACAATCCACTCCTCAAGTTGCGCTAAAAAGTTTAGAAATTCAAGGCAATTTGCTGACTTCAGAACCATACAAGGCTCTCCCCGCAGTTCTTTATTTAGGAAATGGAATAACAGCTGCTATATTAAGATTTAGTATTTAAAAAAAACACCTGTAAGAGCACTATGAAAATTGAAGTTCTGAAAGGCAAAGCACCATCGTTAAATGTGGTAATGCCTCACAGTAGAATACTGTTTGGGGACACCTCACAATGGAAAAGCTAACTGAAAACTGGAAGCAACCTCTCACTTAGGCATCGTTCACGCTCTGTGATGATGGCTAGGCAGTGACACTGGCAGACAACTGCAATTTACATCATTTCTGTGAAAGATTAACTGCAGATTATCTTAAAGATCTAGTTTTATATTGCTGTGCCTCCACAACTATTTAAGGAGCAAAACGCATGAATTTGAACATAACCCTTTCTGGAAAAACTCCCAATGTGGGCATGGAAATAAAAGAGGTTGACGGATCATTCCTCACACTGTAGAATGGGATTTCTGATTGCTTATTCCCAGAAGTGTTGACACTGGAGTCATCTCTATCTCCTTAACATCAATGCTTTTTTCTTGCTTCACTGCCCAAAAAAAAAATCACTAATAAACCATCAGTTGAATAATGAGATCTTGGTACTCTGAGTATGTGCTTTCAATCACACTGCTTTGATAAAAGTCTGTTTTGTGAGCAAAACTAATTTCCTGTTGTTGAATGATGGTGGCATTTATTACAGAATTTCTGGAAAGATGGATGATCAAACTAGCTACCCATAGAATCACTTGCTAAGCTTCTTCCAAACCAGAGGGGCAGCCCCATCTCAGGGTTCTAAAAGAGCTCCACGGTGATTCTAACTGCAAGAAGACAGAACCAACATTTTATAGCCAGTTAAAATCAGCAAATTCTATCCGCCTCAGATACAGACAAAGATATCAGGAAGCACCGATTTTTAGATAAGTTTGTCTTCTGCAGTGTGACTGATACCTTCAATGGGCTCACATGCTTACTGAATCAACTACACTGCTCATGCGGTAAGATGCCCTCAAAGGGCTCTGAACAGCTGGCAAAATTCAGACAGAAAAAAGTCAACACAGAGCTGCGCAGGATAACTGGCAGGGCATGCCTTACTGCTAACAAGAGTTTGTACCCAAACTCTGGCTTAAATACCCCACACAAGGAATTCATATTCTCCAATTTGGAAATCATTAATGGTATAGTAATTCACAGCCATATGTAAGCATTCAAACAACTGCCCAATGTTCAGAATAAATCTGTATTAGTTTTAAGTTAAAAACAATTAAAATGGGCCAGGCCCAGTAGCTCATGCCTGTAATCCCAGCACCTAGGGAGGCCAAGGCGGGTGAATCTCCTGAGGTCAGGAGTTCAAAACCAGCCTGGCCAACATGGCAAAATCCCATCTCTATTAAAAATACAAAAATTAGCCGGGCATAGTAGTACATGCCTGTAATCCCAACTCCTTGGGAGGCTGTGGAATGAGAATTACTTGAACCCGGTATCACTTGAACTCAGGAGACAGAGGTTGCAGTGAGCCAAGATCATGCCACTCCAGTCTGTGTGACATAGAGAGACTCTGTCTCAAAAAAATAAGTAAATAAAAATAAAAAAAATTAAAATAATTAAAATGTATAGCCTAGCATACTGTAGCACAACAGTAAACACAGATGAAACATACTTACGAACTGTCCATCTCTATCATGCCATCCCCAAATAACACCGTCCTCTGATACCGGTAGCTGAAGAGTGTTTTCTGAAAACGAAGCAATTTCCAAGTCCTGTGGCTGATGGTATAGATCCTCACTAAATATTTTTTCAACTTCTAGTGCATCTTTTGTGACTGTATTGGTCCAGAGATAGCCCACTTGATATCCACCACAACCATGGGCCAGTCTTTCAGAAAATACCGGATTTGCTAGCCCTCCCATTGGGTAACAGGAAAATTCACCCAAAAAATGGGAGACTCCTTCTGGGAAACTCTGCCAATCCATTTTTGAGGGATGCTCTGACCTACTGAGGACACCTTCTGTGAGAGATAAAAAGTGGTCACTACTTGATACGACAGCATCTTTGCTGTCCATGGGGACAGCAGGAGTCCCCTGGGTTGCATCACAGGGGGGAGCTGTGTATCTGTCCACTAGGGTGGGATCAACACCAACCAAAAATAAATGCCCATCGGAAGTGCCATGTGACTCCATTTTTTCAAAAATCACCTTAGCTTTTCCCATAAAACCCATTTCACCATTTAAAGTAGATTGTTTAAGAGTGGACTTGGCATCTCCTTCTTTGAAATGGTATGCACATTCATTCGTCCCACATGGACCCAGGCAGTCCAAAATTTTGGGGTCAATACTATCTTTCTCCAAATAAAGTCTCTCTTCCTCTTCTTTACATGTTAGTTTTGGTTTACTCAACCCTGAGGTATTAGTACCAAAGACAACAGAAGCTTCTTCAATTGATTCAGAGTAAATTCCCTTCCATTTTGGGCTTTCACCACTACTAACAGATTTCTCTACTATTTCTGACTTCTGTATAACTGGATGAAAACTTTGACTTAAAGATACATTAAGACCACTGTATCTGCTGGCATATACTTGGTGTGTTTCATAATTTTTTTCTATTTGATTAGTCTCAACATCAGGGTTCTCTGTCGTACTAAAACTAACGCAGGAGAGTACATCCTGACTTGGCCCTGCCTCACATCTTTGTGTACCTGTTTCCCACTCACAGGTCGTTTCAGAATCTGACTTGACAGTCTCTGTGTCATCTTCACTTGTCTCTCTATACTCTGCTTTCTGTGATTCTTTTTCACCACTTTCTAACCTTTGGGGGTCACTCAGCTGGTCTCCTGACACACTGACTAAACTCTTCACACGTATCTCACCCTCGGTTTTGTCACTTGGGCTTATTTCCCTCACTTCTTCCTCTGTGCAGGTGAAAATCAATGCAGAGGAAACACAGTTACTCTGAAGAGACCTCGAGTGACAATGAGACTTGCCATTGGGGGGCACTCCTTGTGCCACGCTGAGCTTCGAGCTGTCTGTCCTCTGCACCGTCCCCTCCATGTCCACCACACGCTCCACACAAGTTAGGTCACAAGTCTGTGTCGAAGCCTCATCTGCTTGACACCAAGATTTCAACTCAAAAGTCCTTACACCATGACCCTTAGCCCCCAAAACGCCAATTTTGTCCTCTTCTTGGTAAAAGGCACTATTTTCAGATTGCAGAGACAGCTTTCCTCTGTCTGCCAGTAAGGAACTTCTGGCCTCCAGGCCACAGTCTCCTCTGCGCTGCGCCTTCCTCACTGGCCCAGGGACGGATTCCGGCTCCCAGCAGTCATCAAGCTGGCTTGGGGCTGCTTCTCTTGAATTAGTGTGACCTGAGAGACACCCACTTCCAAATCTCACTGCAGTGACAGGCCTCTTGGAACTTAAATCAATGCTATCTAAACCAACAGGAAGGATACTATCTGATTTGCTGACATCCAGGTAGCAACAATCATTGTCTCTTAGTGGTTTGATAGAGTTATTTTCTCCCTCCTTTTTACAACGTAAATTCTGGTCGACACCAGCCTCCTGGTCATCACTCCCTGCAACACACGCAGTGTCAGTAAGGATGCTAACAGGAGAATGATCCATCTCACTTCCTACTCCTGAGTTACGGCTCTCACGTTCTTCCAGAAGGACACACGCAAGTCTCAGTGAGTCACTGTCCATGTTATTATTTACTTCAGGGAGTAGGTCAACATTACATAGTGTACTACTTTCTGTGTAATTTTTAGGGAATTCAGTGCAAGCTTCTGCCTGTACAGCCTCCACCCATGTGTTATGAGCATTTGCTTCACAAGGTGCATGGCTGAATACCACAGGCTCAGGGCAAGGCTGGGTTTTCCCAGTGCATTTCCCTGTCCTTTCACCTGGACCCAGTGCGTCCCGGGGCAAGAGCTCGTCCTGACGTGGATCTGGCTCGTCAGCCCCTGACACAGAATGCAGGGCTGAAGGCACAGCAGAACGACACTCTCCTTTTGCAGTTACTCTACCTGCCCAGGTGCCCAGCTTCTCTCCTACGCTCGGGAAGGCAGAGTCTGCAACACGAATGCTGTGAAACTCACACTCTCTTAAATCCAGAGATTGCTGATGATCAACACAAACGGGGCTTCCATCTTTCTTCTCCCTACTGGATATGTCTAAAGACTTATTCTCATCACCGCTACTGAGGTGAACGCTGACCACCATTTCTTTCTCTATTAAAGAGTTTCTACAAATAGCTGGGTAATAGTGCAGATGGCCACTTGCAAAAGTTTTCTCCTGCAGGCCTCGGTCAGAAGGCACCAGCACACATGAGAAAGGTTCCTCTTCACAACAGCCTTGGCTGCCAGTACCCACGCACGGTGGATCACAGACTCCCTCAGAATTCTGCTCATTAACAACAGTATCTGAATTCTTGCCACTCTCATCCAAGTTTTCAGACCTTGTTAAGAATGTATATACAAGAGAGGAAATAGGGTTCACGAACTGCGTAGGTCTACGACCCTGTTTGTGCTCAGACTCTGCAAAAATACTTGTCCACGCACCAAGGCCAGCAGCTTCACTGCTGGCTCCAATGCCGACACCGTGAAGCTCCTCAGCTTCAGAGGTACCGAATAATGAAGATAAAGTTTTACTTATCTTGTTTTCTGGTTCCTTCTCCTCCTCAGATTTTTGTAACAGGCCAATTTTTTCACTGTCATTGTCACTACTTAGTCCTTTGCTGAAGCAACAGCCCATGTTTGAGAGCTCACAAGCACACAACACGGGTGCCAATCCCAAGCCTCCACAGACGTACCTCACACTAACTTGCTATGCTTTCTGAGAAGCCAACACCCAGAGGCCAAAAATAACCCCTTGCACAGCAGTCACATGTTCCTGCCACTAAAACCAAATCCTAATGGCAACAGAGCCTGACCTGACAACGAGCATACTCCATGCGCTCAATTCCAAACATGACCGGGAATCCAAAAACTCAGAGCAATAACAGAAGAATACCGCATTGTATTTTTTCCTTACTCTCATAAACTATATAAAATGTAACTTAAAACATTATTCCAGTCAGAAAGAGTCCAGGCTTCTGGTTTTTCTATAGTGTTTCAGTATTTCCCAAATTACATTTCATGGGATAGTGGTAACTCAATAGTTCACAAATTCCCCCCAAAGGAAAACAGTATCAGAATTTTGTCCCTTAAAATATATAAGTACTTACAGTTGTATCTAATTTTCTAGCTTTAAGAAATAAACAGCAGGGACCGGGCGCGGTGGCTCACGCCTGTAATCCTAGCACTTTGGGAGGCCGAGGCGGGTGGATCATGAGGTCAAGAGATGGAGACCATCCTGGTCAACATGGTGAAACCCCGTCTCTACTGAAAATACAAAAAATTAGCTGGGCATGGTGGTGTGTGCGTGTAATCCCAGCTACTCGGGAGGCTGAGGCAGCAGAATTGCCTGAACCCAGGAGGCGGAGGTTGCAGTGAGCGGAGATCGCGCCATTACCCTCCAGCCTGGGTAACAAGAGCGAAAACGCCATCTAAATAAATAAATAAATAAACAAAACAAACAGCAATTAAAAACTGAAAAAAAAAAAGAGACACCCCCCAAAAAAAGCAATTAAAAAAATGTCTGTAGATAAGTGTGTCAGGTATGAAAACGGAATTATGTCACAGATACATGCTGAAGTATTTGGGATAAAGTGACACATTATCTACAATTTGCTTTAAAATAACCTAGCACATATAATAAATATATACACACACATAAAACAGTTGTGTGCATAGGGGGAGGAAAAGACTTAAAAACAGTAGTCCATGTCAGACATGATAGAACACGCCTGTAATCCCAAGACTTTGGGAGGCCAAGGCAGGTGGATCACCAGGTCAGGAGTTCAAGACTAGCCTGGCCAACACGGTGAAACCCTGTCTCTACTAAAAATATAAAAAATTAGCCAGGCATGGGGATACATGCCTGTAGTTCCAGCTACTCAGGGAGCTGAGTCAAGAGAATCAATTGAACCTGGGAGGCAGAGGTTGCAGGGAGCCGATATCGCACCACTGCACTCCAGCCTCGGCGACAAGAGTGAGACTCCTTATCAGAAAACAAAAACAAACAGCAGTCTAATATGGATATGGGGAACTGTTCAAGTTCATGATGCTGCATTCGGTTCAGTATATTATTCTCTCCACCTCCGCAGATGTCTGAGCACTCCAATCAAGAGAAAGGAAAACAGAGCTCAAGCCCTAGCACCAAAATCAGAGTCTCCTGAAAGCACTTGATGCAGGAACACACAGTCTGCCATCTGCTGAAAAACAGGTGTCTACAACTAAACAAGTTGCCACTGTACTATGTGGTCTGGGCCCTGACTCTGGACTCACATGATGGCTCCAGATGTCATAAAAAGAAACGTAAGACAAGACCTATGTCTCACGTTGACATCTGTAATGCTTTGCTCTTAGTATAAGTAATTCTTTTTCACATTATGATTCTGACATGCTATCTGAGAAACAAAGTAATTCTTTTAATTCCTCTGCAAGAGAGATTTTGCTATTTAATCTATGAGTTATAACCGGTGTCCGATTAATTTTTTTTTTTTTTAATAATAACATTTTGGCTGGGCACAGTGGTTCACACCTGTAATCCCAGCACTTTCGGAGGGTGAGGTGGGTAGATCACAAGGTCAGGAGTTCAAGACCAGCCTGGCCAAGATGGTGAAACCTTGTCTCTACTAAGAATACAAAAAAAATTAGCCGGGCGTCGTGGCGGGCACCTATAATCCCAGCTGCTCAGAAGCTGAGGCAGGAGAATTGCTTGACCCAAGGGGCAGAGGTACTGCACTCCAGCCTGGGAGACAGAGCATGACGCCAGGTCTAAATAAATAAATAAATTTTATCGTTAAAATATGATTACAGTTTACCATAAAAAGTTTAGAAGTTAAACATAAAGGCAACAGGAACACTTCTGAATATACTTAAATTCAGGTACTGAAATCACAATAATAATGATTATGATAATGGTAGTAAACACTTTATATAGCACTATACGCCACAAAATATTAATTACATATATGCATCCACTTTGCTGCAAGTGTTAATTTGTACTCTTAACAACCCCCAAGGTAGATACTACTAATCCACTGTACAGATAAGGGAAATGAGGCACCAGGAGATTTACTAGCAGTTTCGGATGACAAAACAAAACTCAGAGCATACACTGACCATAGTGTTATGCTACTCAAAGAGAATTAAATATCTACATGGGAAAAACATTCTGCACTAAGGATACAAACAATTCATACCAGATGCAGGGGGAAAGGGTACAGTAAAGCAGAGAAGCTCATGAGATCACCTGCCTGGGCTTGAGTCTCAGCTCCATTTTTACTACATGTGTCATCTCTGGCAAATTATATAATCTCTCTCTGTCTCAGTTTTCTCATTTGTAAAATGGAGCCAATATCGACACCTATTTCAAAGAGCTGTTGTGCAGACTTTAAGTACTTGGAAAAGAATCCCAATAAAACTTCAAAGTCCCCATACTCTGGCCCCAGCCTACCTCTATGATCTTGGCTTCTAGGATACCATTCCCCCAACCTCCTCTATCTCATGCAAAAAGATTAGCTAACCAACACCAGCACACTGCCTCAATGCTGTTTTATTCTCCAATGTCCCTGTACTCTTCAAGCTGTAAAGTCCTTTGTGAAACCATTCTGCGCTGCTTTAACAGAATAAGGCTGGAGCACTTTATAAAGAACAGAGATTACTTCGCACAGTTCTGGAGGCTGCATCTAGAGAGGCCTTTGTGCTGCACATCATACGCAGCACTCCATACACCTGAGGGTATGGAGTCATTCCTACCACGATGGCACTTATCCACTCATCCACTTGCGAGGGCAGAGCCTGGTGGCCTTATCATCCCTTAGAAAGCCCTACCTCCCAGTGCTGCTGCATGGCGGACTGAGTTTCCAACACATGAACTTTGGGGGACACACATGCAAATCAGAGCATTCCACCCCAGCTCCCACATTCATTTCCTTCTATAATGCAAGAAACACTCACTCCATCCCAATGCCTCCAATAGTCCAATTGTCTTAACACATTTCAGCATCAACTTAAAAGTCCAGGGTCTCGTCTGAATCAGATATGGGTGAGACTCAAGGCACAATTCACCCCAAGATCATTCCTCTCCAGCCCTGAGCGTGGAAATTAACAAGTTATGTGTATCCAAAATACAATGGTGGGACAGGCACACACACAAAAAATTTGCTTTCAAAAAGGGAGAAATAGGCAAGAGGCAAGAGGCTCCAGGTAAGTCCAAGACCCAACAGGGCAGACAGTATTAAATATTAAGCCGCTCTGGAGAATCATCTCCTCTAACTCCATGTCACAACTCTCTGGGTACACTGCTGAAGGACTGGGTCCCAAGGGCAGACAGCCCCACCTCATGGCTTTACTATTCAGTTTAATTTCTATGAAGGCATTTTGTTCAACAGAAGATTTATAAATCAACTTTGTGTGGCAGTACTGTGCAAACTGTTGTACTCAGAGAACAGTCAAATCACTGGGAGGAAGTGACAGATGTGTCAGAGTTCTCTGCCTGGCAACTGGCTGCTTTCATAGGCACTGGAGTTCAGCTGTCAGGGGCTGGAGTCTCCTGCCCACAGCTCTCCTAGGCTGATGATGCAAGCTGGCAGCTCCACAGCTGAAGGCCCTCAGGCCACTCCCACACAACTCCACTAGGCCTGCCCTGTTGGGATTTCTCTGCAGCAGGTTCGACCCCAAATTTCTGCTTGCCATTGCCCAAGTACAGGCTCTCCGCAGTTGTTCTGCTCCTGTGTCAAGTCTCTGCCTGGGCCCCCAGACTGTCCATGACATCTTTGGAAATCTAGGTGAAGGCTGCTCCACAGCTCTAGCATTCTTCTTGCCTGAAAATTAGCAACATGTGGATGGCACCAAGGTTTATGATTTGTACCTTCTAGAGCCGCGCCCTGAGCCACCACTGGGCCCACTTGAGCCACAGCTGGGGTGACTGAGAAGCAATGTACCAGATGTGGGGAGCAGAGGTCCAAGGCAGCTCTGGGCAGCAAGCCTGTGGAAAGCCCACAGTACTCATCCACCAAAGCCATTTTGCCCTCCTAGAGGGCAAATGTGATGCGCCTGTGATGAGGGGACAGCCTTAAAGATCTCTGAAATGGCCTCGCCAACACAGCAAGACCCCATCTCTATAAATAAAAATAAAAAGTAGCGGGGTGTGGGGGAACTTGTCTGTAGTCCTAGCTACTTGGGAGGCTGAGACAGGAGGATCACTGGAGCCCAGGTGTTTGAGGCTGCCATGAGCTATTATTGTTCCACTGCACTCCAGCATCGGTGACAGAGCAAGACCCTGTCTCTTAAAACAAAACAAACAGCTGGGTGTTTTTAATTTCCTTCTTGTTTCTCTTTTTAAATGAAATAACAGTGCCAAATAGAAAGTATTTCCTCTTGAGTTTGGATTCTGAAGCCAGGCTGCCTGGGTTCAAATCCTGGTTCTACCACTTTTTAGTTCAGTGATCTTGGAGATAAATTACTTAAGCCTCTTCGTGCCTCAGTTTCCTCCTTTGCAAAATGGGATAACAGTACCTAGCGGTAAGACAGGTGTAGGGCTCACAGGAATTAATGAGTAAACTTAAGTGTTAGGTGAGTGCATAGTAAGAGCCATGACAGCCTGCAGTGATAACCACCATATGTGATACATTCTTTTATACCGGAGATATTTATGAAGCACTTATCTGTCAGGAAGACACTAGGATACATCAACAAACAAAACAAAACCCCAGCATTCTAGTCCAGAAAGATAAACACTAACCCTAACAAATAGCTGCCATTGTTAGAAGACGCTAACTGCTACAAGTAAGGGGTCCGAGGCAAGCCAGAGGAGGTGGATGTGGATAGATAGGGCTCACTGAGAAGGTGAGGCTGAGGCTGAGAGAGGTCAGAGAACAAGCCTCAAAGACTTCTGGGAAAGGGGCACACCAGGACCAATTGAGGCAGAGAGCCCTGTGGTGAAGTGACGCTGGAATGATCCAAGGGTCAAGAGTCACTGGGACTGGCAGCGTGCCAGGGGAGAGCCAGCAGGCGGCAGAGTCAGAGAAGACAGGTAGGGCCCTGCCAGGACACAGGCTGACTCTGATGTTGAGCACAGAAGTGCAGGTTCTGAGTTGGTCCTCTCAAAGGAATCCTTTGGCCACTGTCTTAGAACAGAAGGGTGGGTTGGGGACACCAGGGAGGAGTGACTGCAGCTGTCTAGGTGAGAAGCACTGGCTTCATGAGATCAGAACTCCAAACAAAGAATCAAACAGCCCAATCATCTCAGAAGCTTTGACACCACTGCATGATTCTCTCAGTATCTCTTTTTCGTTTTTCTTTTGGAGGGGGAGGGAGATGGAGTCTCACTCCGTCTCCAGGCTGTAGTACAATGGGATCTTGGCTCAATGCAACCTCCAACTCCCTGGTTCCAGCAATTCTCCTGCTTTAGCCTCCCAAGTAGCTGCGATTACAGGCACCTGCCACCACGCCCAGATAATTTTGTCCTATTTTTAGTACTAATGGGCTTTCACCATGTTGGCCAGGATAGTCTTGGTCTCCTGACCTTGTGATCTACCCTTCTTGGCCTCCCTAAGTGCTGGGATTACAGGCGTGAGCCACCGCACCCGGCCTCAAGTGTCTTATCCACAAAAGTTCCCTGATTTGAAGATACACATTTCGGCTATTTTCACAATTTCTGTAATTGTGACATGTCGTCAAATTGCTGCCAAAAACTCACAGGACTGTGTCAGGATCTTGGCAGTGGATTACCTACATGTGTTTATTTTGCAGAAAATCACTGATTTGTATTTTTATGATCTGTGCATGTAGCTATTTGTATATGTAAGAACCCTGGTGCCTATGAAGGTAGCCAGGTGCCAGGCAGAGAACTCTGACACATCTGTCACTTCCTCCCAGTGATCTGACTATTCTCTCAGTACAACAGTTTACACAGTACTGCCACACAAAGTTCATTTGTAAATCTACTATTGAACAAAATGCCTTAATAGAAATTAAACTGAATCCTAAAATGAAAGAATTTGCAAAACAGTTTGTCATATTCTAAATGATGCAAATACTAAGCAGTAAAATTACTAATTTTTTTAAAGAAATGACAAAATGTTCTAAGTTGGAAGATGTTTTTACTGATCCCTGTGTCTTGAAAGACTGCTGTTACAATACATTACAACAAGAGAAGTTTTAGCAGCATGTAACTCATTTACACAAGGATAAAACTAAGAATAGTAAGCCAAACAGGTAATGAAGAAATCCCTCTATTTTTAAATATGCCTTGGAACAGGTCAGGGGTATGTGTTATAGAGAGCATTCTTTCTGCCAATGACCAATCAAAACGCTACAATCAAAATGCTACAATGCTATCTCATCAAAAAGAAATTTTCTACATTAAAAAGGATCTACCAGCCTTCTCAGCACGAATATATTCTAAGAGGAAAAGATGGCACCTGGTCAAAGAGTATCCTTCACCCTGGGGCAAGTTCTAAGAAGTTACCAGAAGACCAAGAACCGTGCATACATTCTGGGGGTAACTGGAGAAGAATCAGATTGTTTTGTTACTAAATCATTCTGATGTAAAGGCAGCTTTACACTTTCTGGTATAGTATCAAACATATTTCTAACACAGGAAAATGTATCAACATCCGTAAGGAAAGTTCTTAGGTCTTTAGTTTTTATTTATTTATTTTTTAGAGACAGGGTCTCCCTCTGTCATCCAGGCTGAAGTGCAGTGGTGCAATCACAGCCCACTGCAGCCTTGACCTCCTAAGCTCAAGCAATCCTCCTCCCCCATCAGCCACCTGAGAAGCCGAGACAACAGGCAAGTATCACCATGCCTGGGTTTGTTTTTTTTTTTATATATAAATACAGGGTCTTGAACTCCTGGGCTCAAGAAATCTTCCCACCGGGGCCTCCCAAAGAGCTGGGATTTATAGGTGTGAGCCACTGCACCCAGCCAAATCTTTTCTCAAAACAGACTGACAAGGTGGCAACAATCTGCCAAAAGGCTTAACCTGCAAGATAACATGCTAAGAGGAGCCACATGTCATTTGCATACAAAAAGAGTTGGATATTTTCATAGAAATTCAAGTTTTCTGATTGCTAGCCTACTGTTATTCAACATAAGGCCTGCTATAATTAATTTGAACTGCTAATTAATAATTATTCATTCAGAAGCTGTGTCATCAACAGGCAAAGTGATTTTCAGGCAAAGGCGACTGAAGAGGAGGCAGTTGAGGCAGTAAAGGAGTTAAAAAAAATGATTCTGGGATGGGCACAGTGCCTCACGCCTGTAATCCCAGCACTTTGGAAGGCTGAGGCAGGCAATCACTTGAGGCCAGAGTTTGAGACCAGTCTGGGCAACATGGCGAAACCTCATCTCTACTAAAAATACAAAAATTAGCCAAGTTTGGTGGTGCACGCCTATAATTCCAATTACTCAGGAGGCTGAGCTGAAGGACAAGAATCTCTTGAACCCAGGAGGTGGAGGACGCTGCAGTGAACAGAGATCGTGCCACTGCACTATAGACAGCCTGGGTGATGGAGTGAGACTATCTCAAAAAAAAAAAATCATTCTGACACAGATTTTTGCTGAACTGTATACAGAGTTTAGTAGGAGGACGACTTAGAGTTCCAATTTCAGCTTTCCAGTTTCACACTATGATTATAGAAAAGACTTGATATGACTTCGCATCTTTCTTCCGAGGAGGTAACTTAACATAAACACTTCTACCTAGTATTACCTGTCCCTAAACATCATCATTCATTCATATTCCTCTCTCAAACCTGCTGCTGGTTTATGAAAAAACACAACAGGATCATTCCGATAGGAAATGAATTCAAGGATGATGCAGTGTCTCCAAGGGAAAAGCAGCTGCTTGGCTGGTCATATGAAGGAGTAAGAACTGGAGTCCCTGAGTGGGCTTCAAGAGGGGCAAAAAACCACCAAGAATGAGGTTTGCTATAGATGAAGTCTGTGGCCCTAACAGGGAAGGTAAAGAACCTTTAACCGAACAACACTGCTGCTGAATGCCAGTGGTTAGATAATTTTTCTTCCTCAAGAACACACAGTGGCCCACTGCCAGTAGTCACTCCTCACCATACATACCCTCGAAACCCTTTCAATCCCCTCTCACTATCCATCGCCTTACCTTCAAAGCCAAGTTCTTAGGAGGCATGTCACTCTGCCTCCACCCTACACTGTCCTCTGACTTTCCTCCCATGCCTATGATACTCCCATTACTAGTTTCCTTCCAGTTTCTGAAATATTGAGGGACTACAGTTTCATCACTGTCCCTGCCTAGAACTCAGGGAAACTTAATGCAAAGTACTATGATCAGAACTATTAGTGTAATATATTTCAAAATCAGTAGATCCTTATTATATCAAGGTGAGAACATTGAAAAATGACCTTCCTTGACAACGGGCGAGATAAAGAGTGCGTCTTTTAGACTCACCTAGGTCTCAGCGCCTCCCGCCTCCAGGTGTATGCTCAGCCTCTACCTAAGGCTCACGCACAACATGGTCATGCTGTGTTAGGGCTCCTTGAAGACACGTGTATCCCACGCTCATCTCAATAACTTTGCCACAGAAAATGTCTGAGTGATCATTACCACTTGCACTCAGTTTTGTTGAATTGCTACTCAAATTTTATGCAGGGAATACTAGCTGCCTGCCTACCAGACAGAATGCATTGAGCTGGCCACAGAAGGGAACAGACTTGGAGACACAGAGCATATCTGTGGCTGCCCAAGGCTGGGGGAAAAGTTCTAAGACTACATTATGGTGATGGTTGCGCAACTCAATAAATCTACTAAAACGGAATTCAAAGGCATATTTTAAAATGCGTGAATTTTACGGAATACAAGTTACACTTTAATAAAGTTTTACTTTTAATGAACAGAACACAGAACCAGAAGTTTCATGGAGAAAACATATGTACACAAATGTAAGTAATTCTGACAATCACATCACTCATTATAATATACTGTTCTAACACTAAACAGGGAAACTATATTCTTACAGTCTAATAAAGACTGCTTTTTTGTGTTCTTTGGCTAACTCTGTAAATAGTTACTAGGTCAATAAATTTTTGTGAAGGGGCAGGAAGCTGTATAATAAATACAACTAAATAGTACCAGTGGATAAACGCAAACCTGCTCCTGAATTATTCAGGTATTTCTTTGAGTATCCCTCTTGCAAGTCTCTTCCTACTCAACGCTAATGTAAAGGCTAAACTGTAAACAGCCTGGTTCCTCAACCCTGACTGCTAAACATATTCACCTGCCCATCATAACAACTGGAGACTACTGAGCACTGACTGACACCTAATCACTAAGCCAGTGCAAACTCCTGGTCAACTATGAAGCATGTAACTGTCCCCACCTTTAGGTGCCCTACAAACAATGCTAATTAGAACACTCATAGCAATGCCTGCAACAGGTTTCTTAAGATGTCTGAATATTATATTGTGCTGCAAGTCAACCATGAGGAGGACAGAACTTGTCGAAACAAATAAAATCTCTTAAAGATTTATATTCAAGGGATATCTAATTTATGTCTTATGTAATTTGCATCTTAGACTACCAAAGGTCTCATACTTGGATTTAAAATGACTTTAAAATATTATAAAATTCATTTTTTAAAAATCAATGTAAAACAGAATACACAAAAACTCTACATAAATAATAAAATTATAAAATATAATAATTTGGAAGATATCTTTTGTTTTTTAAACATTCTTCTCTGTTAAAAGCTGGCTAGGCATGGTGGCTCACGCTGTAATCCTAGCACTTTGGGAGGCAAAGGCGGGCATATCACTTGAGCTCAGGAGTTGGAGACTAGCCTGGGCAAAATAGTGAGACCTCAGTTCTATTTAAAAAACAAAATTAGATGAACAATCCAACTCCTCCTTTAATTCCTACATGAACTGCTATAATGGGGGAAATAAATGAGATTTATTGTAATTTTTATTTTTTTACTTAAAAATTTACTTTTTAAATTTTATGCAATTTCTAAGATCCTTAGATCAAACTGAATTTCAAGTAGTAGTTCTCTGAAGCAGTGTACATATGCAAATGACTAAAGGCAGGATTTTAAAACCAATGAATTTCCACTTCTTTATTCATCACAGCTAAAATGTGAAACAAATTTTCCTAGTAAAAGCTTACTATTCAGGCTGGGTGCCGTGGCTCACGCCTGTAATCCCAGCAGGAGGGGAGGCCAAAGTGGGCAGATCACAAAGTCAGGAGATCGAGACCATCCTGGCCAAAAGGTTGAAACCCCATCTCTACTAAAAATGCAAAAAAATAAGCCAGGTGTATGGTGTGCACCTGTAATCCCAGCTACTTGGGAGGCTGAGATAGAATTTTATGAACCCAGGAGGCGGAGGTAGCAGTGAGCCAAGACTGCACCACTGCATGCCAGCCTGGGTGACAGAGAGAGCAAGACTCTGTCTCAAAAAAAAAAAAGCTTACTATTCAATTTATGTGGTTTAAGGAACACAAGTTACCAGAATGTAATGCTAACCATATACATATAACAGATTATCAATGACACATGAAAATTTCGTGATGAGTATTTGACAACAAATTAATCTATGTGGTACACTGTCATCTGCAGAACTGCACACCAAACAGGCAGACACAGAATTTAGAAAAGACATATAGTATTGACAGTTACTGTACCCAGGGGGTGTGGTGATGAATGGATCTCCTACCACAACTTTTTGAGAAATAGCTACGTTTTCTAATTTTGGTTACAATACACATTTTTCTTAAGGAAGTTATCCCTGAGCTTTGACTATGATTAAACAATCTATGATGAATCTCAAAACTGAATTACCTGACTCAAAGGTGGGATGGAACTCTGAGAAGTGGTTTGAGATATAGGACCATTCATCTGTAAAATTGAAAACAAACACAACATCAGTACAATGTTTAAAAACAAACATAGTTTCAACCCACAGTAATTAGGCAAAACTAAACCCTCCAAGAAATGCACATTTTACATGAAAATTCATGAATCCGTAGATATTCAGAATGCAGGAACCTTAAAATTTGTAAATTCTGAATGAACATCACAGGTAAAGTTCTTTGCAGTTTCAACGGGAAAACTAAGAAAAGCTACTTTTCTCAAAGCTGTTTTGAAACTTGAAATATTACTGCTTGACATAAAATTCTTTTTTTTTTTTTGAGACGGAGTTTCATTCTCGTTACCCAGGCTGGAGTGCAATGGCACGATCCTGGCTCACCGCAACCTCCGCCTCCTGGGTTCAGGCAATTCTCCTGCCTCAGCCTCCTGAGTACCTGGGATTACAGGCATGCGCCACCATGCCCAGCTAATTTTTGTATTTTTAGTAAAGACGGGGTTTCACCTTGTTGACCAGGATGGTCTCGATCTCTTGACCTCGTGATCCACCCGCCTCGGCCTCCCAAAGTGCTGGGATTATAGGCGTGAGCCACCGCGCCCGGCCTGACATAAAATTTTGAAATGAACAAAAGTAGTCAAAAAAATTTATATTAAAACCAAACTCTTTAAATATATTCTACCATAAAAAACTATAATGTTTAAGTATTTACAAATCACTGCATTTATTTGATTTAAAAAATAAAAGGCTTTAAGCATCTACAGCTCTAACAAATTTGTTGCTGTTATCACCTACTACTTATCCTCTACTAAGCTATCTATACATGTTTCAGACTGATGGGGCTCAGGACTTGCCCCCAAAAATATGGAACATCGACATTTGAGGAAACAGCAGAATCAGGCCATGGAAACTAGAAAGAATTCTCCTCACCCTTTTTCCTTGAAGCAGGCCATAAAACACAGCTGACATTCCCCTGAAGACCCTTCCGGAGGGGCTTTGCTTTATACCAGGAGGAATATCACAGAGGACTGTCAAGAAAAACCTGAACACACAGCCTTGCTAAGTTCCTCCAGTTGATTACCTCGAGGTCACCTCGCTTTTGTGCAATCACGCTTCTCAACAACTATCAACATCTGCATCACTTAGCAAAAAACATACAGTTTTCCCTATTTCTTCGGTTCTTCCTTTCTGGAGGTTCCCATGTCATATACAACTTATTATTAAATAAATGTGTATGCTTTTCTCTTGTGCATCTATCTTTTGTTACAGGGGTCTCAGCCATGATCCTCAGATGGGTAAGAAATCTGTTCTCCCCTATAGACTCTAAATTCTATGTGCAGATCCTAAGAAGTGCCAGTGTTTCTGTTTAGAGCCTCTTACTAAATCCAATATAAAATCCTTTATCAAAAAAAGCAGTGGACTCCCCATCACCCCATTCGACAGCACCCACCAGATGAGCGCTGTCCTTGCCCTCCTGGACTCTCTGTGTCTGCGGTTCAGCCACGACCTTAGCGTCCTGATCAGAAGTCATGGGCTCCACTGGGACAAGTTTAATGCTAACCTCAGGATGCTGTAAAATGGCAAAGACATTAGTCATTTGAAGGGCACAGTACGATTCTTTAAATAAAATTAAAATCCTCAAGTTTTCCAGGACATATGTTTATCCCTCTTAATTCAAAAAAGTTTAAAGAAATCTGCCGCTAGGTATACCTTACTCACCAAGAAGTGATACTTAATTTTTTAAATAAATAAGTTTCTTCCTCACACCATTTTGGTGAGACCACACTGGAAAACTTGAAAACCATGCACTAACACAAAAAAACCCGTCTGTGCCCGGAAACTCAATTCTTTTAAAACACAGAAAATTAAGGGATTAATACGTAAGATCTATAAGGAACTCACACCACTTAATAGCAAAAAAAAAAAAAAAAAAAGATAACCTGATTTAAAAATGGCCAAAGGCATGAACAGGCATTTTTCCCAAGACGACATAAAAATGACAACAGAAATACGAAAAAGGTGCCCAGCATCACTAATTACTGGGAAAATGCAGAACTAAACCACAGTGGTATTTCACCTCACAACTGTCAGAATGGCTATTATCAGTAAGACAAGAGGTAACAAGGTCGTCAAAGAAACAGAAATTTTGTGCACTGATGTGGGGATATAAATTGGTACAGCCATTATGAAAACAATATGGAGGTTGCTCAAAAATTTAAAAATCGAACTATCATATGATCCTTTCTGAGTATATATTCAAAGGCAATGAAATCGCTACCTCATAAGAATATCTGCACTTCCAGGTTGACTGCAGTATTATTCACAATAGGCAAGATTTACAAACCACCTACTTGTCCATCAATGGACAAATGGATACAGAAACTGTGATGTGTATATGTCTGCATATACTATGGAATGAAGTATTATTCAGTCTTTAAAAAGAAGAAAACCTCACTGTATGCTATAACATGGGAGAACCTGAAGGACATTATGCCAAGTGAAATAAGCCAGTACAGAAACAAATACTGCATGATCTCACTCATATGTGAAATCTAACACCTTAAAAAGTCAAATACATAGAAACAGAATAAAATGGTGACTACCAGGAGGCTGGAAGGTAGGGAGGAAATGAGGAGATCAACGTCAAAGTTACCAAGTTACAGATATTATGGATGAGTAAGTCTAGAGACCCAACGTACAACGTGAGGCCTAGAGTTGTAATATTGTATTATACACCAGAAACTTGCTGAGAGTATATTTTAGGGGCTCTAACCAACACAAAAGAAGGGTAACTATATGAAATGACGGCTATATTAATGGGCTGGACTCCAGTAACCACTTCACTATGTATATCAAAACATCACGCTATATGACTTATATATACACAATTAAAAAAAAAAAAAAGCCAGGCACAGTGGCTCACACTTGTAATCCCAGCACCTTGAGAGGCCAAAGCAGGCAGATCGCCTGAGGTCAAGAGCCAACATGATGAAACCCCGTCTCTACAAAACATTTCAACATTATCAGGAAATAGTGGCAGGCATCTGTAGTCCCAGCTATTCAGGAGGCTGAGGCAGGAGAATCACTGGAACCCAGAGATTGCAGTGAGCTGAGATCACACCACTGCACTCCAACCTGGGCAACATAAACTCCCTCTATAAACAAACAAACAAACAGAAAACTGGCCAGGCATGGCGGCTCACACCTGTAATCCCAGCTCTTTGAGACCAGGAGTCCAAGACCAGCCTGGTCAACATTGCAAAACCCAGCCTCTACTAAAAATACAAAAATTAGCCAGGCATGGTCGCATATGACTATATAATCCCAGCTACTCAGAAGGCTGAGAAACTAGAATCGCATGAACCAGGAAGCAGAGAGGCTGCAGTAAGCTGAGATCATATCACTGCACTCCTGCCTTGGCGACAGAACAAAACTCTGTCTTAACAAAAAACAGGCCACACGCAATTGGCTCATGCCTATTATCCCAGCACTTTGGGAGGCCGTGGCAGGCAGATCACCTGAGACCAGGAGTTCAAGACCAGCTGGCCAACATGGCAAAATCCCATCTCTACTAAAAATACAAAAATGAGCTGGGCCTGGTGGCACATGCCTGTAGTCACAGCTACTCAGGAGCCTGAGGCAGTAGAACTGTTTGAACTTGAGAGGCAGAGGTTGCACTGAGCTGAAGATCACACCACTGCACTCTAGCCTGGGTGACAGAGCAAGACTCCATCTGAAACACACACACATAAGTGCGCGCACACGCGCGCGCACACACACACACAGACACACACACTACAAAGTTAATAGAACTCCTGAAATAAAAAGTCATTGATGAATGCCAAATTTATATATATTTAACTGTCCTCACTTAACATCATCAATAGGTTCTTGGAAACTGACTTCAAGCAAAAGATGTGTAGCAAAATCAATTTTACCATATGCACAAACAAAAGTTAAGTTCTTAGAGCATATTTCCAGTCACAAAAACATCACCAAAATTCTAAATAAAGACCCAAAACTCCTTCTAATATTTAAAATGGCAGTAAATATGAGCCATACACATTTTTAAGAGATTAACAAGAAAGACAATTATGTATGTAATTTCTGGTGAGTCGGAAATTCTAAGAAAATTACAGCAGAGTGCAGTGGCTCACATCTATAATCCCAACACTTTGGGAGGCTAAGGCAGACGGAACGCTTGAGCCCAAGAGTTGGAGACCAGCCTCGGCAACATAGCAACACCCATCTCTATACAAAACACAAAAATTAGCCAGGTGTGGTGGCATGTACCTGTAGTCCCAGCTACTTGGGAGGCTGGGATAGGAGGATTACCTAAGCCCAGGAGGTGGAGGTTGTAGTAAGCCAAGATCGTACCACTGCACTCCAAGCCTGGGGGACAGAAAAAGACCCTGTCTCAAAAAAATAAAAATTAAAAAAAGAATATTCCTACCATTAAGCAGTTAAAAAACAAACTAATGATAACAAATAGGGCAGGTTTGCTGAGCACTTTATTTGTTGCGCATTTATATTATTATAGTAGACTTTATGAATTTTGTTTCACAATAATTTATATGCATTCATTCATTTCTCAACCTGCTTATTCCAGTTCAGTGTGACAGGTGGCCAGAGCCTATCTCAGCAGCTCAAGGAGCAAAATGGGAACCAGCCCCGACAGGATGCCATCCCAACACAGGGTCACTCACATACACACCCACACTCAGATTGCAACCAGACAGACACGCAAATCCACCCAACATACACACCTTTGCAGTGTGGGAGGAAACTGCAATACCCAAAAAAAAAAACCGTTACATGCGGAGAACATGCAAACTTCAAACAGACAATGGTCCTGGCCAGGAATTGACTTCTTTCTCACAATGTTGAAATGACATTGAAAGAAATCATGTTTTTCACAGTGGTTCTTCATGAAGCATTTACTCAACCCAATGTCTAGCCACTAAACTTCACATATAACATTTCATTCAATTTTCCCAAACAACCTAAGAAGTAACTGGATCAGCAGCACTTTGGGAGACCGAAGTGGCAGATCACCTGAGGTCAGGAGTTCAAGACCAGCCTGGCCAACACGGTAAAACCCCATATCTACTAAAATATAAAAATTAGCCAGGCATGGTGGCGCCCACCCATAATCCCAGCTACTCGTGAGGCTGAGGCAGGAGGCCTCACTTGAACCCAGGAGGCGGAGGTTGCAGTGAGCCAAGATCGCGCCTAATTACACTCTAGCCTAAGAGACAGAGTGAGACTCGGTCTCACCAAAAAGAAATAACTGAATCAGTAGAGAGTAACTCTCACAATTCCGTATCACGAGGATTCCTAGACATCAAAGCCTGACTTCAAGGCATTTCTTCTTTTCACTGCAAGCTACACTGCTTTACAAACAAGATAAATAGTTTAATTTAACCCAGATTATCTTTTTAGAAACATCTGAAAACATCAGACTGTCAGAAAAATACCTTTAAAAGTGAAACTATTTTTCTCTTACTAGGTAACCATACAGGTGTTTCACAGTATAGTGGCGCTCCCTATTCTCAATAATCTGCTTGTGATAAATTGTCAAAAACCTTGTTAATGAAATAATCTGATGACCAAAGGCAATCTCATCCAATTGTATAATGTGTATCATCAATCACAAAAAACATTTAAATGCTATAAAACAGAGCTGGAAATGTAAGCTACCAGAGAAGAAACGGTTGAAGTAAATGTTTCACAGAGGTTGCTGTTTTCCAAAGTATGGGATATATGACAAATGTTAAATTTTAACAAATACATCTTAATTTTAATGTACATGTGTCTTTTTCTAAGCCTGTGTGGTACCAATGGCTTCTTATTAAACTATGAAAAAAGCAAATCAATTTAAAGAAATATATTAAGTACTAGTATAAATGCTATCAGGACTCAAAACAATCTTGAAAACAGAATGTAACTAAATTTTACAAGACACAGATTTAGGGAACATCTGGACTGAGATTCTAGGTGCTTGGTTCTCAGTCCTCAGATGCACTGAAAAATCCCTGGAGAAAATTGTAATTTTGCAGTTTTATAGTTCAGACGTTTGTATTTTTTTTAACTATGCAGATGATTCTGAAACACCTGAGCAAATACTTCCAGGCAATGTTGAAATGACACACAGGGAGAGTAGTAGCTCCTACTCCCTGAGGTGGTTTTCTAGAAGAGAACAGATGGATTCTGTTGTAAAAGAAACCTAAATGTCATTAAACATCAATTCTCACACAACCATCAAATCCAGAAACTAAAGACATATTAACAGATTAGCAACGAAACTGGCAAGTCCCCTGGCTCTTGTATTTGCGTTTAGTTTGTAATAAAACTAATCTGAAAGTTATCCCTTCAGATTTAGTCTGTAATAAGATTTAGGGTAATGATCACACTTATACCACTGTTACCACAGATGTCCTTTTTCCTATTCTAGGCTCTGATCTTGGACCTCATGGTGCACTTTAGCTGTCCTTCTGTTGAGTCTCCTTTATACTGCAACAGTTCCGCAGTCTTGCCTTATTCATCTACAGTTTTCCAGAGTACTAGTTAATTACTTTGTAGAATGTACCTCAATTTGAGATGAACCTAGGACATCTTAACGGGAAGCAAGGAAGCCATGAAGACAACTGATCTCATCAGGAAGACACGGAGGCCACAGCAAAGTAAGGGAGTGGTTCCCAAAAGCCATGCAAGGGACATTAGGATCAAGAAATATGAACAAAAAACAAGTCAGCAGCAGTCATGAGAGCTACTACCACCACCACACTGCTCACCTGGGGACTGTAGGACACCCACTCATTATTCCAAAGATCACTAAAGGAAAAGGATCATTCAAATTGCTGTTCCTGGATGACCTGCATTTCCAAATAACCAAAAAGCTGATCAGGGCAAGAACTACAGTCAATGCGGAGTCAAGGACAGCATCAGAAAATCAAAATATACCAATATCAAATACAATAATGAAGTCAATAATCATTGATGTCTGCTAAAATTAATCAAGTAAAGAACTGATGGAAGGTTTCCAAATGGTTCAATGAGACACTGACTGAAGCTATTTTTCAGCATTATCATTAAACCTGGGCCACCGAGCATTGTACTTTTGATGTGATCAAAGACTACCATCCACAAAGTACTTATGCCAAAAAAAGAGCCTGTATTTAATCATACCTCTATATCTTATTCCCAATTTAAAAGGAATTCTAGGGAAATACATGTTAAATCATACCAGCACAAAGCCATCATCTAAATCCAAAATGTGGGCAAGAGAGGTAACTTCATTTCTATACCAAATAAAAGATATTTAAAAGGAGTTCTTTTTATTGCCACAGAATTGAAAAGCCTTAACCAAAATAACCCAATGTAATGTAAGAACTATGTTTGAATCCTTAGTCAAATAAATGAGGTCTAAAATGGCATTTTTTACATAGGAAAACTTGAAGGTTGCCTAGGTAATAAAGACATGATAAAATTACTATTAATTTTATTAAGTTGTAAACATAGTATTGTGATATTTATTTTAAAAGATCTTGTCTTTAAGAAATAGAAACTAAAAGACTCATGAATAAAGACAGATCTGGAATTTGCTTTAGAATACGCCAATAATTGTTTTAAGTTTAAGGGGAGAGAAGAAACAAAAAAACATGAATGGTGGCAAGCTGATGGTAGCTAAAACTAGATAACTGATAAACTGAGGATCACTATAGCATCTGCTCTACTTCTATGTGTTTCAAATTGTCCACAATAATAAGTAAAAGAAAATCTAACTTGGATATATTATCGGTACACACTTAAGACGTCATATGCTTATTTCTATTTAAAATTTGTATTAATGAAATAATACTAACTGTGCAAACAAATTTATCAACAATGTTAAGGGCAGCTTAGCAAAAAAAAAAAAAAATGGTGGAAATAAAAACACAGGAAGTAGGCTCATGCCTGTAATCCCAACACTTTGGGAGACCAAGGTGGGGAGGTTGCATGAAATTAGGAGTTCAAGACCAGCCTGACCAACCAGGCTGGTGAAACCCTGTCTCCACCAAAATAAATACAAAACTTCCCAGCTACTAGGGAGGCTAAGGCACTAGAATCGCTTGAACCCAGGAGGTAAAGGTTGCAGTGAGCTGAGACTGAACCACTGCACTCCAGCCTGGGACAGAGCAAGACTCCATCTCAAAAAAAAGAAAAAAAAAGTAGAAACTAATGCAATATATTACAATTACTTAAAATATTCACAAAGTCTGCATAAAGATTAAAAAAAGACATAAAACTGTAGATACTAAAGTTGTTACATATTTATAAAAAAGTCACACAACAAACTTTGCAAGTACTTAAAAACAAAAGAAATTGGAAGAAAATATACCAAAAGACTAAAAATGTGTGATAAGCTTTCTACCTCATCTCCCAGAGTTTTTTAAATAACGTATTATTCTTATTACACATCTTAATAAAACATCCAGCTTGCTGATTCCACCAGTCACTGAGTCCCCTGCCATCTTTCCTACAGAAAGGGCACTGCTGCCCAATGCAGAAGCATCTAAGTCAATTTGCAGTTGTTTTTCAAAATAGATAAATCAAGTGAAATTCAGTGGGCAAATTTTCTTGTGAAACTACACTGCTCAGTCCTATTCAGTAAGAATGGTTCTCAACATGTGGTCTAGGCGTAGTTCAGAGTCCCAGAAGCCCTTCCAGTGGGGCCACAAAGTCAAACTATTCTCAAAATAATCCAAAGATGTTCTTTGCTTTTTTCACTTCCATTCTCTCCTGACAAAAGCACAGTGGAGTTCTGGTATAGCATCAGAGAATACTCAATATTCATTTACATGAAATTACTACTAAAATAAATTACCTGTGAGGCCAGATTTCCTTCACACTTCAACCAAAGTAACACCCTACTAAAAGATGAAACGCAAAAGCAGCTAAGAATCCAGCCAAGATCCTATTAAGTCAGACATGAGAGTTTTATAAAATATGAAAAAACAATGCCACTCTTCCCACTAAATTATTTTTTTGTTGTGGAAAAGTACTGCTATGTTGTGAACTGAACGCGAGCCCAGGAATCTCACCCAGCGAGAGGGTCCCAAACCTGAAGAGAGCATGCGCGGAAAAAAGAAGAAAGAAAAGAGCGGGGTCTGGAGGGCTGGATGGGCTATGCCCAAGCAGCATTTTATCTGTGCAGTAAGTTCCATTATATACTTTTCTACTTAATGTTGTTTACGTCAGATCAAAGCATTTCTCAAATAACAAAAGAAACAGAAGTTACACACAGTAAGTTAGTTACGCCCAGTAAATCCGTAACAATTGTAAATACTTAAGTTACAAGGTAAGTTACACCCAGTAAATACTTAACAATTATAAATACTTAAGTTAATATTTTACAACTAATGTAGCAAGGATTCAAAAATGAACACAATGAAGCAATAAACCATAAGGAACCAAAAATGGACACAATGCCTCCCAAGTCCTCATATCCATAAAGTAATGTCTGTTAATTATTTTGAATAGCATAGTCCCTCTCTCGGTTCCTGCTTTCCGTCAGCTCGACTCCCCCAACTCGGGATCTGTGTCCGCCTCAAGCTCACCGTATGGCGAGGCCCATTTCCTAGGGGCCTCACACGGGAGCGTTCCCCATAGTTCTGTTCTCCCTCGCTGCTACCTTTCATAAACAATATTATCTACATTGCCTAGCGGGTTTGTTATTATTAAAAATGTATATTTCAAATACTACTGATTTTTGATATCTAACACAGTAAATACAGATAGAAATGAACCATAGATGGAGACAAATCATATGAACTCAAGCTTTTAGGTGTCTTCTGTAATGTTTAACGGCACAAACAGATCCTTAGAATAAAAGCTTGAGAACCACTCCTCTAATATAAACTCTTAAAACCTAGTGCAATCTCAGCTCACTGCAACTTTTACCTCTTGGGTTCAAGTGATTCTCATGCCTCAGCCTCCCTAGTAGCTGGAAATTTTTTTATTTATTTTAGTGGAGACAGGGTTTGCCCTTTAAAGCACACTATCAAGAAAGTGAAAAGATAACCCAAAGAACAGGAAAAAACATTTGCAAATCATACATCCAATAAGGGACATATATCTAAAATATATAAACAATTCCTAAAACTCAGTAACAATGAGACAAATAACCCAACTTAAAAATTGGCAAATGAGGGCCAGGCACGGTGGCTCACGTCTGTAATCCCAGCACTTTGGGAGGCCAAGGTGGGCAGATTAAGATCAGGAGTTCAAGACCAGCCTGGCCAACATGGCGAGACCTTGTCTCTACTAAAAATACAAAAATTAGCCCAGCATGGTGGTGCGTGCCTGTATTCCCAGCTACTTGGGATGCTGAGGCAAGAGAATCGCATGCACCCAGGACACAGAGACTGCAGTAAGCCAAGATCACACCACTGCACTCTAGCCTGAGCAACAGTGCAAGACAACGTCTCAAAAAAAAAAAATGGTAAATGATCCGAATGAACATTTTCCCAAAGACGATTTACAAATGCCCAGCAAGCACATGAAAAGATCTTCCACATCATTCATCATGAGGGAAATACAAATCAAAACACAAAATACCACTTTGAAATGAAATTAAATAAAATGAAGTAAATACAGAAAATTTTTTTAAAAATTCCACTTTGCACCCACTTGGATGACAATCCTAAGACAGGTGGCGAGTACATGTAGAAACTGCAATCTCCAAACACTGCTGGTGCAAATGTAAAATATAGCAGCCTCTATGGGAAACAGTCTGGCAGTTTCTCACTATGTTAAACAGTTACGACCCAGTAATTCTACTTCTAGGGATATATCCCAGAGAACTGAAAACATGTATCTGCCCCAAAAACCAATAAGTCAATTTTCAAAGCAATGTTATTCATAACAGCCAAACACCCAAACAGTAAACTATTAGGTTAAGAGCCTCCCTTTTGTACGTGTGACTATCATAACTCATTGGATTTTCAAGTAGCAAAATCATAATTTCAGACCTTGATAATTTCTAAGAAAATCGAAGAGGGAATTCTCCTAAACGGCATATAATTCTTTCCTTAGTATGAAAGGATAATGTGGAAACACAAATTATTTGTATCTGCATCAGAAACCTGCAAAGAAAGAGTTCGGTAAGGATTTGGTTAAGGATTATTCTAAGTGCTTTCTTCACATGTTAGCAAATAAATTTAATTCTGTTAGTTAGGTTCCATGCCCATTTGGCAGAGCAGGACACTAAGATCAGTGATGACTTAAGGTCACAAAGCTAGTAAGTTCAGTGAGGCTAAATCAATGCACATAATTCTGCTACTCACCCATCTACCTTTGGTTATCATTTAAGTACTATAGGCAATTCACTATGAATTCCTGCGAGTAGTTATATGTTCTATCATAACATGATCTCAGAGAAGTATTCCTACAGTTTCCTTACCTGGTCTTCACTCCTCCTTCCCTTTTACTGTGATGTGCACTGCACCAATGTACAGATCATGATTTTAGCATGTAAACCATCCTTTTTCTTACAATATGGTACTTAAATATAAGCTAAAAACTTACCTTTTTATACAACAAAAACATTGATGTGATTCAATGACAGAATAAAACTGGTATTGGATCAACTGTATCAGTGATAGTATTAAATATATTGTACCTTACATGGGGATCTTCAAGTATATTGATAATTTTTACATTACAGGTTGACCTTAGAATATACATTTCACATGAGAATGCACTATATCGGAGCCAAATATAAAACCTCTCTCCTGAATCTAAAAACATGATTCTGAAATCAGGAACTCCCTACTCCCAATAGACTACTTCCAGTTCCATTTGCCATGTTTTACACATTCTATTCCCCTTGCCTGGAACACGGGTATCCCTGTTTCATCTTATCTATAGCACACAGTGATACTGAGAACAGGACTGATATATATATCCTACCAATGATATATTACAACTTACCTCAATGATCTTCCTTTTGTTAGTAATATCCAAATACATATGATTTTACTACAGTATTGTCTAAGTACTCCATTTCTTTATTTGTAAAGTTTGCTAAGTTCTCTTCTAACTCTAATTGTCTGTGATGGGGCAATGACTTAAGGGATGGAGCATGAGCAGAGATAGCACAAGATGCTCCTAGACAGACATGTGTTCCAAGAACTCCAACATAATGAGGACCATTTTATAAAAATCTGTAAATAATCAACTAGGTAAGTTAACAGAGATTATCCCAAATAAGGAAAAAAGGCTGTTAAGAATTGCTCTAATTAAGTACAATATAATCTCCTTGGGAATCAATCAGATAAAATCAAAATGCCTTACTTTCAATGTCCAAATATAATTTGTAGAAAAGACAGTTTACCATCCAGACTTGATCCCTTTGAAACTACATAAATTCATCAGGAAAAAAAAAAAATCAAGGCAGCTAAATCAAATCATTAAAACACAATCATGGCTGGGCAGAGTGGCTCATGCTTACAATCCCAGCACTCTGGGAAGCTGAGGTGGGCAGATCATCTGAGGTCAGGAGTTTGAGACCACCCTGGCCAACATGGTAAAATCCCATCTCCAGTAAAAAATACAAAACTCTGTTTGTTTGTTTTTTTTTTGAGACGGAGTTTCACTCTTGTTGCCCATGCTGTAGTGCAGTGGCACGATCTCACGATCTCAGCTCACTGCAGCCTCAACCTTCTGGGTCCAAGTGATCTTCCTGCCTAAGTTCCCCAGATGGCTAGAACTACAGGTGCACGCCACAAAGCCCAGCTAAAAAGAAGGATATATTTCTTAATAGAAACATTTATCATGATTCCCACATGTCCATCTCTAAATACAGAAATACAGAAAATAAAATATAATAAAAATTATAGTTCCTCATTTATCTGCCTTGTGCTGTTGGCTGGATGGTATGGTCTATCTCAAAGCTGCCAGCACCACTCTATAATTTTTTAAATGCACATTCTTAACTTACAACAGAATAATTCGAGAGTATCTTAAGGTAGACTATGTACCTTATATAGATTATATATGCTCAAGTGAATCTGTTTGCTTGAATAGTGAGAACATTTACAGAACAGACTTCTGTTTCCAACGAAGCTGTTATTTTAGTCTTTTGTTTTTTCAAGAATCAGTATCTCTATATAGTCCATTCTTTTCATTTCATGTTCTTATAGTAAATGTGTCACTCAGATACTGATGGATAAAAGAAATGAGTCTAATCTCAGAGTAGCTGTTTAATTATACATTTAAACTGGCACTCAACACTATAAACATAGAAGAGTTAAATACAAACTGATGACACTAAAATTTTTAATTTGATTTTTAAAACAAATCACTAAAGAAGTTCCTAACGGACAAAAACATACTAAAACACGTGAATACAAAACACATCTCAATTGGTACAAAAGAAAAAAACCTGGCTGGGCGCGGTGGCTGACGCCTATAATCCCAACACTTTGGGAGGCCGAGGCGGGTGGATCACAAGGTCAAGAGATCGAGACCATCTTGCCCAACAAGGTGAAACCCTGTCTCTACTAAAAATACAAAAATTAGCTGGGCATGGTGGCGCGCGCCTGTAGTCCCAGCTACTCAGGAGGCTGAGGCAGGAGAATTGCTTGAACCCAGGAGGCGGAAGTTGCAGTGAGCCGAGATCGTGCCATTGCACTCCAGTCTGGGTAACAAGAGTGAAACTCCGTCTCAAAAAGAATTTTTTTTAATTAAAAAAAAAAACTAAAACAATTATTTGCATTGGGGGATGTGAGCTTCTGAAATATATATTTGGTCTTCCATTTCATGGAATACAATTCCTAAATTCCTTGGAATCTCCAAAGTAATAAACATCTTTCTGTACACTAATGAGATGACTGGGCTGGTAGTCCTAAGGTAGCTTCAGGATGGGGACTAGTCACACCACAAAGACCAAGGCACAATTAGACAGTTGGGACTTTCAGCCCACTCCCAATCTCCAGGTAGGGGAAAGTGACAGAAGGTTATGTTGATCTCCAAGGGCCAATGATTTACATGCCTATGTAATGGAGTTTCCATAAAAACTCAAAAGGAATGGGAGAACGATCCAAAATGGCCGATTGCTAACATCTCAGGATTGCGGCTCTCATTGAAAGTGCACAGAACTAGAGGACGCCACACTTTCAGACAAATTCTGGTCGCTCAGGAGCAGAAGATTCCCAGTGGAGGAGCCACGCGGGCGCCAGCACGACTCTTGTGGCCGGCGCAGCGGTTTCGCCGGCACCTCCACGCAGCAGCTCTCGGAGCTGAGTAGGCAGGGCTGGCTCCCCTACTGACCGAGGTTTGGAGGAGTCACACGGGTCCCCAGCATGACTCCTGAGGCGGCGCAGCAGTTGTGCGGTGCGGCAGCTCTCGGCACAGAGTAAGAGGGACTGGTTCCCCTTCTGACCGAGGTTTGGAGCTCCGGCAAGGCAGAGTCACCTATTACAGACACAAGAAGGAAGCCAGACAGGAGAAGCCTGGGCAGAAAAACACCATCAGTCTTAATGCCGCTGTTCTGGGCCTGGGAACTAACAACTTGGACGTCCACTCAAGAGACCTAATCTGAAAGCTGGTAATTTCAAAGACGACAGGAGGATAAATTTACAATGATGGGAAGAAACCAGCGTAAAAAGGCTGAGAATACTCAAAATCAGAATGCCTCTCCCTCTAAAGATGATCACAGTTCCTCATCAACAATGGAACAAGGCTTCATGGAGAACAAGCGCATCCCACTAACAGAATCAGGCTTCAGGGTATGGATAATAAGAAACTTCCGTGAGTTAAAGAACATGTTGTAGCCCAACGTAAAGAAACTAAGAAGTTTGAAAAAAGGTTTGACAAAATCCTAATGAGAATAGACAACTTAGGAATATAAGTGAATTAATGGAAATGAAGAATACAATACAGGAACTCCGAGAAGTATGCACAGGTTTAAACACTCGA
>CM052669.1:814443-829057 GCA_028533165.1 Leontopithecus rosalia
TGGTCAACATGGTGAAACCCCGTCTCTACTAAAGATACAAAAAATTAGCTGGGCATGGTGGTGCGTGCCTGTAATCCCAGCTACTCAGGAGGCTGAGGCAGGAGAATTGCCTGAACCCAGGAGGCGGAGGTTGCGGTGAGCCGAGACTGCGCCATTGCACTCCAGCCTGGGTAACAAGAGCGAAACTCCGTCTCAAAAATAAAAAAAATAAAAAATAAAAAATAAAAAAAACTATTAGGTATAAGAAATAATGTTATATACAGAGCATATTTTAAAAGGAAGATGTAAGGCAAGTTGAAAAGAGAAAGTAATTGTTTTTCCCTTTTACACGAGAGATCTTTATGTGGTCAATATGATAAGGGGGAAAGGAAAGTAAGTTTTTCTCTTAAGGTAAAATGTCAATATAAAAAAGAAAGGTATAGGTCAAAACCAAAGGCTTAAGCAAGTTGTAGAACATTTGTGGAAGATTAATCTTGTGGAAAAAAATGTTGTGTGTAATCAAGTTGGCTAAATTAGAAGAGAATTATTTAGTTTTGCTAAAATCGAACGTTAATATACAACGCACACTAATGCAGGGCCAGAGTCTGGGCTCGGAGCATTGATTTGCTTTAATAAAAAATTTTAAGTAGTTGTAAGAAGTTTACAGAAATTTTATCTTGCATGCTCCAAGCTGATTGAGATTTGATGGACAGTGTTATTAAAATAGCTTTATACTTAGGGGTCTGAGGTGGGAGGATCACCTGAGCCCAGGAGTCTCAGGCGGCAGCGAGCTATGTCACACTCCAGCCTGGGTGACAGAGCAGACCCTATCTCCAACAACAACAAAAAAGGCTCTGGCATTGATAACATATGATGAAATGGTAAAATTTATTTTTCTCTTTTGAACAAGATGTTTATCTAAATTAACGAGGATAACAAAAGACTTTTGTTCACTTTTTGAATAAGCTGCAAAATGTTGGTCTCATGCTGTCTTTGTTAGGTCTTTTGACTGTTTAGAAAACTGAGTATCAAAGAGTAAAGGTTTTCGTTTTTTGAAATCTTTCAATTATCTGGCTAAATAAATGACTATTACAGTGGCCTGTAATCCTATTTTGAGCAAGTGTTTTAAACCTTTAATATCTGACATATTTTCCAAAATCAACTTTCGAATTCTAAAATTAAGTCTTTTCTAAAAGAAACCCCTGGACGTCCAAGAGAGACCTATTAGGCTTAATTGGCATGTTAAAATCACATGTGAAGCTTTGTCAAATAAGAAAAGGTGTTTAACTTTGGGTTATATTTATATGAATGTTAGTAATGTGTGTTCCAAAATTACATGAGATTTCTGAAATCCTGGTATGTCTTATCTGTCAGACATAATTACAGTTATTATTTTAAATTGTTGCGTGCCACAAAAATAACCAAATTTCCTTGTAAATTGTGTCTTTAACTGTAGCTACTCTAAGTCTTTTGGCATCCACAATTACTGTTCTACTTTAACTCTTCTCAAAAAGCAGTTTACAATGGGCTACAGTCGAAAGTTTGCTTTTTCTTCAAGGGAATTCGGGGGAAAAAAATTTTTTTTTTAAAGAGACAAAGTCTTGCCCTATTGTGAGTGCAGTGGCACCTTCTTGCTCACTACAGCCTCAAACTCCTGGGCTTAAGTGATCCTCTCACCTCAGTCTCCCGAGTAGCTACAACTATAAGCAGGCACCACCACCACTGGCTCATTTTTCCATATTTTGTAGAGATGAGAGTCTTGCTATCTTGGCCAGGTTGGTCTTGAACTCATGGCCTCAAACGATCCTCCCTTCTTGGCCTCCTAAAGTGCTAAGATTACAACCATGAGCCACTGCTCCTGGTGGTAAGTACTAAGTATACTTGAATACAAGTTTCTGATAATTTTGGAGATCATATCATTGGACTTAGTAAAAAAACAACTTTCAGAACTCTAATAAACGTCTGTGTTCATGAAGATTGCTAACTGTATATCAAGTAGAACAAAACTTAATTACACGGGACTAAAATTACAGATGACTGAAATAATTTTTATGACTTTTTGTTTGGAACATTGCTGATTCTTTCCATGTTTTGTTTTCCGGAGTCAATAAAAAGCTTTTTATAGCTTACAGAAAATGGGTAAAATACACCTTTATGGGCAAAACTGAAACATTTGCCTTTCTACCTGATTCCTCCAAAATGTGTAAAGTATTCATGAGTATTCTTATTTTACGACAGTCTAATTATATGCATCAGTTCAATAAGAATCTGTTTATTGTAACAGGACGCAATTAAAGACACTGATTATTCTACCAACACTCTTGACTGGAATGGTGTATTTTAAGATATGACCAGACTGACTTAAAGAACTGAAGTTGACTGCGTAGAGCCAATAAGAAGCCTGTTGGAAAGACTAGCCTGGTAACTTGTTTACATGGCTCCTATAGGTTCCTGATGTGTAGCAAGTAAAAGAATCTTACTTTCTGACATGCCCAGGAACCTCCAGATATTTTGGGACCTCAAGAAAGAAAGGAATTCACCCAATACATGCAAGTATTACCTGCATAGACCTTGGCTTGGCTTCCCAGCCTTGAGTCCTTATAGTTCAATCCAAAATTCCTTAGGAAAGTTCCAGCAAAGAACGACTTAAAAGAACCTATATGGCTAATCATTATTCTTGCTGTATTTTATGCAAATAATGAGCCCAAGTATAATACTAAAACTCATTTTACAAGCAAGCTGGTCCTCCTAAGATTTGTATCTTTGGTAAAAATGGGGACTGGAGAGAGAAAAAAATTATGCTTCATAAGAAAACTATAGTACCCACGTTATTAGATTCCAGGTCTACCACTGTTTTATGAGTTTTTACTATTTTCCCACAATTTGGAATGAATCCCCAGTTCAACAGGTTTTTTACTACGTATCTTATTGTTTTACCTCTAAGAAAACCAAAATCATGAAATTCGAAGACTACAGATGATTTAACAAGCAACGACAGTTACATCAATCAGTGACCTGGACTGAGTATGGTGGCTCACACCTGTAATCCCAGCACTTTGGGAGGCTAAAGTGGATCACCTGAGGTCAGAAGTTCAAGACCAGCTTGGTCAAGATGGTGAAACCCTGTCTCTACTAAATATATAAAACTTAGCCTGGCATGGTGGCAGACGCCTGTAATCCCAGCTACTCGGGAGGCTGAGGCAGGAGAATCACTTGAACCCAGGATGGGGAGGCTGTAGTGAGCCGAGATCAAGACACTGCCCTCCAGCCTGGGTAACAAGAGTGAAACTCTGTCTCAAAAAAAAAAAAAATCAGTGACTTGACTGAGGACGATCTAAGAATGAGCCTTCCCCAGCACCGTCATACACCATTCCATCACAGAAATCCACTTGTAGCTGCCGCTAATTAAGATGTATATATACTCAGAGCAACTTGAATCTACGCTCCTGCGTTGCAGTCGTCAAACTTGGCCCAAATAAACTCTCCATTCAGCTTCTTCATTTTAGGTCAACACTAACATCACAAAAAATATTTAGACAAGCTGGGCATGATAGTGCATGCCTGTAAACCCAGTGCTTTTGGAGGCCAAGGCAAGAGGATTGCTTGAGCCCAGGAGTTCGAGACAAGCCTAGGCAACAAGACGAAAACCCATTTCTACAAAAAAAATACAAAACCTAGCCAGGTGTGGTAGCATGTACCTGTAGTCCCAGCTACTCAGGAGGCTGAGGTGGGAGGTTCACTTGAGCCTGGGAGGTTAAGGCCGCAATAAGCCAAGATCATACCACTGCACTCCAGCCTGGGCAAGAGTGAGCCCCTGTCTCGCAAACAAAAGCAAAAAAAGTTTCAGGCAAGCTATCAGAATCAGCCATTGAAAATTCCAGGCCAGGTGTGGTGGCTCATGTCTGTAATCCAAGCACTTTGGAGGCCAAGGCGCGTGGATCACCTGAGGTCGAGAGTTTAAGACCAGCCTGGCCAACATGGTGAGACCCTGTCTTTAAAAAAAAATAAAAATAGGCTGGGCACAGTGGCTCAAGACTAATCCCAGCACTTTGGGAGGCCGAGGCGGGTGGATCACGAAGTCAAGAGATCAGGACCATCCTGGTCAACATGGTGAAACCCCGTCTCTACTAAAAATACAAAAATTAGCTGGGCATGGTGGCACGTGCCTGTAGTCCCAGCTACTCAGGAAGCTGAGGCAGGAGAATTGCTTGAACCCAGGAGGCGGAGGTTGCGGTGAGCCAAGATCATGCCATTTCACTTGAGCCTGGGTAACAGGAGCGAATCTCCGTCTCAAGGAAAAAAAAAAAATTCCAATCAGTTCCAGTGATTCTGAATTACTGTTTAGAAAGGTAGATAACTTTTCTCAATCTTGAAGTATAGGATAACTCTGGTTTCAAATATAACCACGATGAAAATTACTATTAATACTTCAATAGTAATTATTAAACTATTATTAAATATTTAAACAATTAACTTATTAAATTATTAAATACAGAGCCTGTATCTCTGATGCTTAGCTATGATATATGACTTAAACCTCCAAACACATCATGGTATTTGGATCCAAGGTGCTGCACAGAACGCTGACCCTTTCTAAGAGTCAAGTATTTCTTGCAACAGGCATAGAAGCAAGAAGCTAGAAAGATCCCGTTTTCTGTTTTTCCTGTATTGGATGATGTAAAGCAAACTGTCACCAGGACTCAGTTCCCCAAACAGTAAAACAAGTGTTCTGAAGAATGAATGTGGGAAAACGGGGGCGGAGGGTGGCGGGTGGCTTCAATCCTCTGAATTACAAGTCAAATCCATTGCCGAGGGTGGGAGCTGTTGCAATTTGCAGTCATTTCTTACTGTGAGAAAGCTGCGTAAAAGATCCTGACACACACCAAAGTTACCTGAGGTCAGTAACTCAAAAGCCAGGAGAGCTCGCGGCAAGTCACATTCTCTCTAGTGTGAGTTCCTCTGCACAAAGGTGATGGGTATGAACACAGGTGTTGAAGCTGGATCCACTGGACATTAAATAAACAACTCCGACAACCATTTAATTTACATGAATTTCTCTCAGACTATTTCTCAAAGATGAACTGTAAGCTACAGTCTGATTACATGATACAAACTGGAAGGTGGTACCTAGAACACCAATTAGCAACTCCCTATCTCGATTAAGGTTAATGGATTATCTAAAATTACAAAACATTTAATTTTCCTGGAGTAAATATATTTCAGTCTTTTAAAAAGTATAGTCTAATAACTGCTTTAAAAAATCGACCTCAAAAAATTGAAACACTTACTTAAATTCTCTGACATAAACTTCATGCTTTCACCAATTTATTTTGATATAGCCACAGCGGAGGATACGCCTTCATAGTGACCACAGTAAGCTCTAAAATTATAGTGCAAAGGGATGCTGGACTTACAGTGGAAACCCATTACAGTCCTAGCTCTGTCACCAACTAGCAGCTGTATTTCTAATTAATTTTACTCACGGGCTTCAGTTTCAGTCTTTAGAGATCTAAAATCCGAAGACTGCAACTGCAATACTCCACTGCTTTTCTGACAATTATTTTCAGAAACTAGTTGCCAAATCTCAGTTGACAAAATAATGTAGAACAAAACTCAAAGTCTTAGAATATAAATGTCCTACTTCAAAAGTACTACTTAATTCACACCTAACACTGTATGAAGCTCAAGCCTGTAATCCCAGCACTTTGGGAGGCCGAGGCGGGTGCATCACGAGGTCAAGAGATCGAGACCATCCTGGTCAACATGGTGAAACCCCGTCTCTACTAAAAATACAAAAAATCAGCTGGGCATGGTGGCACGTGCCTGTAATCCCAGCTACTCAGGAGGCTGAGGCAGGAGAATTGCCTGAACCTAGGAGGCGGAGGTTGTGGTGAGCCGAGATAGCGCCATTGCACTCCAGCCTGAGTAACAAGAGCGAAACTCCGTGGTGGCATGCAACCGTGAGTCCCAACTACTCGGGAGGCTGAGGTGGCAAAATCGCTCAGCCCAGCAGGTCAAGGCTGCAGAGAGCTGTGCGTGTGCCACTGCACTCCAGCCAAGGTGGCACAAGCTGTCTCAAAAAATATTGTTTAAACATACACCACTATATGCAATACAAATTAAAGGGATTTTAAGAAAGCTGGTCTCATTTAGACTAGGGCTTGGCCTTTTCAACTATGAAGAAAGAAAATACAGAAGAAGAAAGAGGTTCCCTACCTTGCCGCCCAGTAACACCCACCTTATGCACCACTCCCTGCTTCCATACCACTCTCTACAAAGCAGAATCATTTTAAAATGACAATTCTATCCTGTAAAACCCTCCAACTGCTTCCCCTGGTCTTAGGATAAAGGGCAAAATAATCAACCTACATGGGGACCCTCCCAGACCCTGTAAAATAAAGCTCCCCACCTACCTCCCACCCTCATTGTCTTCCTTCAGCCTTGTTCACACTAGTTCCTTCAGAGCACTCTGCACCTTCCCACCTGGGGCACACAACTAACTCTCTCTCCTGACCTCTAACTCCACCACCATCCCTCCAACCTCAGTGTCACCACCACATCCTTAGAGAAGCCTCCTGATCCCTCCAGGCTGGCTCTTAGTGCACTGCACTTTCCTACTGGATTATGTGACTGTCCACCTGTCTCAACGGACAGCAAAGTCCAAGAGATGGCAATTTATCCCTTTTGTTCACCATAACCCTGGATTTACTCATCAACTATTTAGTGGATGCTATGTATACCAGATATTGTTGTAAGGTCTAGGTTCATATTGAGGAGCAAAATATAAATCTTTATTTCATATCAAGTATGAGAAGATGAGCCATACATAAAATAAGCAAATTACATGGCATGTTATACAGTACCATAAGTACTATGAAGAAAATACAGCAAGGAAGGGAGACACGGAGCGTCCCGGTCAGGATACACCATAATATATGTGACTGTTGCAGCAAACTATCCAAAGAAGCACGGAGCCGAGAGCCACCCGCCTGCAAAGGCCAGCCTCTATGGCTTTACGCAGAATAGTGCACTTTCCTATTCCTTCTGGATGATGGATCTTACAGGAAAATCCTGCTGCCTTTCATCTTTGCATCCCTGGTGTTCAACTGGTCAGAACATTTGCCACAGGAAGAAAATAAACCCTTTTCTTACCTCTCAGTGGCCCTCCTTTATGCCAAGCCCTGTAGCAATACTTAACAGAAAATTAAAAAATGGAAAAACATCCATTAATGTTTAAGAGATACATTTTCAATATTGTAATTGTTTTATTTTGGTTAATATAATACTTTCACCTTAAAGCAAAATAAAAGTAAGAAATTCTTATGGCTATCACAAGGGGACTTTTTTGTTTTGAGACAGTCTTGCTCTGTCACCTAGACTGGAGTGCACTGGCATGATCTTGGGTCACTGCAACCTCCGCCTCCCGGGTTCAAGCAATTCAACTGCCTCAGCCTCCCAAGTAGCTGGGATTATAGGCATGTACCACCACACCTGGCTAATTTTTGTATTGTTAGTAAAGACAGGGTTTCACCATGTTGGCCAGGCTGGTTTCCAACTCCTGACCTCCGGTGATCCACACGCCTGGGCCTCTCAGAGTGCTGGGATTACAGGTATGAGCCAAAGCAGGCGTGTTTTTAAAGACTGAGAAACAGTATAATCTAGAGGTCACATGGCTAAATTACTCTACCTGAAAATACTTCATGCACTGTATGTAGCTACGAAAAGTCAGTTGAAAATTTGCAAATATAGCTTTAATGCTCTATAAGCAACTTTCTAACGTATACTTTTTGAGTAAAAATTTTCCTATTTGTTTACAGAACCACCCAAGTATGCGATCAGCAAACAATTTCTCTGGAACACAGGTGGAAGATGTCTTTAAAGCATTCTTATCACTTTACTTGAATTAATTTCACTAAACATCTACAGGTTACCAGGCCATGGGCTGGGCAGAGGTGACAAGCATACAAAGAGATCTCACTCACAGGGAGCTTACATTATGTGCTAAATAACACAAAGGTACACTTAAGTTGCTACAGAAACAGAGAAGTATAACCTCAGAAGTTAAGGCAAACAAGCCTGGAGGACTCCTAAAATATCTTTTTAAGGATGAGTTAAGGAGCTAAGTAAGTATTTTTAAATTGTTTTTAAAAGCAAGAGGACAGGCCGGGCACGGTGGCTCAAGCCTGTAATCCCAGCACTTCGGGAGGCTGAGGCGGGTGGACCACAAGGTCAAGAGATCGAGACCATCCTGGTCAACATGGTGAAACCCCGTCTCTACTAAAAATACAAAAAAATTAGCTGGGCATGGTGGCGTGTGCCTGTAATCCCAGGTACTCAGGAGGCTGAGGCAGGAGAATTGCTTGAACCCAGGAGGCAGAGGTTGCAGTGAGCCGAGATCGCGCCATTGTACTCCAGCCTGGGTAACAAGAGCAAAACTCTGTCTCAAAAAAAAAAAAAGAGGACATTCAATCTCAGGCAAAGAATCTACCAACAGCAATGGCTACAATGTTTGCAATACCAGGGTAGGAAGACAGGGAGGGATGGTCCTGCCTGAAAGGTGGGGCAAGGCAAGAAGGAAAATGCAGAAGTAGAACCACACACAGGGCAAGACCCAGGGCAGTCCTGATGAGTTTCTGAAAAGAGGCCAGCCATCAGGCTATGCCCTTAAAGTAACCTCTGGCTACAGTTTTTATTTACACAAAACGATTTGTGTAAATAAAAGTATTTTATCAGGCAAATTTATGCACATCAGACTTCATAAAGAACATTTCTGGCAAAGATTAAGTCTCATCTCTATGATTATCACACTCCCCCTAAAAAAATCAAGTAGTATACTTTCAAATTTGTGTTAAACATGGCTGGGCACAGTAGCTCACACCTGTAATCCCAGCACTCTGGGAAGCCAAGGCAGGTCCATCACTTGAGGCCAGGGGTTCAAGACCAGCCTGGCCAACGTGGTGAAACCCCACCCATACTAAAAATACAAAAATTAGCTGGGCATGGTGATGCGCACCTGTAGTCCCAGCTACTTAGGAGGCTGAGGCAGGGGAATCACTTAAACCCGGGAGGCAGAGATTGCAGTGAGCCAAGATCACACCAGTGCACTCCAGCCTGGGCAAACGAGCAAGACTCGGTCTCAAAAAAATTGTGTTAAACATGAAATTCTTTCAATATTACAACATACTCCATGGCTTAGGTCTCCTAACCGGGCAATGGGGCTGATGGGAAATAAAGAACAAGACTACGAAAGGAGATGTAACACCAGCAGCATCACTGAACTGCAAATGCTTTATGGCTGGAATAGGAGCCATGACAACTTCACCAGAACAATTGTGAAAAGACAGAGTTTATAAAGGCATTGAGGGGACAAAAGGTATTAGGTATGGGGTGGGGGGGACAGTGAGAAAGAAGAGGAAAGGAAAAACAGCCCAGTTAATAATTTTCCCTGTTCCTAAGGAAGACATTTACACACAGGAAAAACAAAGCATTCGAACGTGAGGGGAAAAAACTTCTAAGTTGGAATTTATCTTCTTTTGAGAACCTAGCAGTTTCCTACCTTGCAATTCCATGTTCTAAAAAAGGAATTCATTTTCTAATCAAAATAACTCTAGAAGTAGAGTAGTTCCAAAGATATCAACAAGTATGAGCAAAAAATTTAAACTGAACTAAACTTAGGCCGGACAAGGTTAACCCTGAGTGCTTCATTTACTTCGTTCTCTAAAATTAGCTTTCAAGGAAAAAGGAGTACTCTTCACATCAGTAAATTTTACAAGAGTATAAGCAAGCACACCCTTACAGTGGTGTCTGTTTTTAACAAGGTATTGTCCAAAAACATTACTTCAGTGTTCATCTCTTCTCTCCATTAGAAAAAGATTTTGAGAATTTTGTAGAAGAAATTACAGGAATATACTCCAAGATTTTTGTGCAATTTATCCATCTGAAAAGAATATCCCTAAATCTGAGAGAATGTGTAAGACTACTGCATGGATGATAAAAGCATATTTAAAACGTGTACCTTTGGCCAGTGCAGCAGCTCACGCATATAATCCCAGCACTTTGGGAGGCCAAGGCAGGTGGATCACTTGAGGTCAGCAATTTGAGACCAGCCTGGCCAATATGGTGAAACCCTGTCTCTACAAAAAAAAAAAAAAACCCCACCAGGTGTGGAGGGAGGGGCCCATAATCCCAGCTACCGCAGACGTTGCAGTGAGCCGAGAACACCCCATTGTACTCCAGCCTGGGTGACAAGAGTGAAACTCAGTTTCACAAAAAAAAAAAACTTGTACCTTTAACACTAGGATAAGAACATATGGAATTGATGGTAACACAGCTATACAGCTTTTTTACAACCTCAAGAGACCAAAACATAGACAACACATTACTAAAATTGAAGACCTAGATTATAATCCTAGTTATCACTATTTTGATGGAAAATAAGAATTTTAACATGACAATGAAATAACAGAGAAAGGAGCTTTTCAGCCACTTCTTGGCTGGTAACATCTACCACAACTCACTACAAAAATTTGCAATTCTATGTAGAGTAGCTGCAGCTACCAAGGCACAGCTCATTGTAAACACCATTAACAATTTAATGTTCTAATTTGCATGTTTTGGGGGTGGGGAGAGACAAGGTTTCCCTTTTGTCCAGGCTGCAGTGCAGTGACAGAATCACTGCAGCCTCACCCTCCCAGGCTCAAGTGATCCTCACACCTCAGCCTCTCCAATAGCTGAGAGTACAGGCATGAGCCACCATGCCTGGCTAATATTTTGATTTTTTGAAGAGATGAGATCTCTCCATGTTGTCCAGGCTGGTGAACTTCTGGTCTCCCAGATAAACTCACCTAGGCCTCCCAAAGTGCTGGGATTACAGGGATGAGCCACCCCACCCAGCCTGTATGTATTTTAGAACAATATTTTAAGATATTTTGAAGGCTGCTTCATAAAAACAGCTTAAATGTATACTTGCCAAAACTTGTACTTACCTACAGAAATTGGATTAAATTCAATAAATTCTTTAAGTATTTTTAAAAGGGCAATCTTGACCGGGCGTGGTGGCTCACGCCTGTAATCTCAGCACTTCTGGGAGGCCGAGGCAGGCGGATCACCTGAGGTCAGGAGTTCAAGACCAGCCTGGCCAACTGGTGAGACCCTGTCTTTAAAATAAAAATAAAAATAGGCCGGGCACGGTGGCTCAAGCCTGTAATCCCAGCACTTTGGGAGGCCGAGGCGGGTGAATCATGAGGTCAAGAGATCGAGACCATCCTGGTCAACATGGTGAAACCCCGTCTCTACTGAAAATACAAAAAATTAGCTGGGCATAGTGGCACGTGCCTGTAATCCCAGCTACTCAGAAGGCTAAGGCAGGAGAATTACCTGAACCCAGGAGGCAGAGGTTGTGGTGAGCCGAGATTGCACCACTGTACTCCAGCCTGGGTAGCAAGAGTGAAACTCCGTCTCACAAAATAAATAAATAAAAATTAAAATTAAAAAATTAAAAGGGCAATCTTCCCAAATATTAAATCAAATTGCATTTCTCTCTGAATTTGCTGCCACTTAATTTCAGCTACCTACAGAACTATACTCATGTTATCTTTTTTCTCTCTGGTTACTACTCAAAAATCGTGGAACTGCTTTCTTCAAATATACATTCTGTGCTCAGAACCTGTTTTCTCTGCCCAGATACATGTAAACAAGCCAAAAACAAAGAAACAAACATAAAACTTTCTGCTGATAAACTGATAGCTACAAGGTAGAATATTTTTAAAATTCAGTAAACTGGGCAAGGTGGCTCACTGGAGGCCAGGAGTTTGAGACCAGCCTGGGAAACAGGATGAAATCCTGTCTCTACTAAAAATACAAAAATTAGCAGGGTGTGGTTGGCACGTGCCTGTAATCCCTGCTACTAGGGAGGCTGAGGCAGTAGACTCGCTTGAACCTAGGAGGTGGAGGCTGCAGTGAGTGGAGATCACATTGCTGCACTCCAGCCTGGGCGACGGAGCAAGACTCCATCTGGGGGCGGGGGGGAATCAGTAATAGCAGAAAGAGCCAACATTTTCATGTCTGTGTTACAACAGTCCTAAGAAAATGAGATTATCATCATCCCACTTTTTTCACAGTTGAGAAGATGTAAGCAACACAAGGATAACTTCTAATGAATAAGCCATGTCTGTTTCATGTAAGTCAACTCAACTTACACTAACTTTTCAAAATACGGGATAAAATTTGTTTCTAACCAATGCCAGTTTCAAAGAGAACTGTACAAATTAAATTTATGGTTAAATAATAAACTTGTTAATCTGATGCCTTTCGGAACGTATTTCACTTAGCAAACCTCAACCTATTTCTTGTAAGGTTTAATTACAAAACTGCTTTTCAGCATATTAAATACATGGGGAAAAAACTGAAAAGTCACAACCATTTCAACTTCTGTAAATTACCCTGACTGTAATGAGGGGCGCCAGGCAGGTTGGGGAAGTATGGAAATTGCACACTGCACACACCACCTGACCACGAAGGAAAAAGAGGACACCAGTCTTCCCCACTGTGGTCTTCAGAAACTACAACTCAGCGCCTATTTCAAGTGCCTTTAAATATTCAAACAACTGAAACTAAGAGGAAAAAACTTTTGAAAGGGAAAATAACTTGTACGTTCACTCCAGTGTTCATCTTGGACTAGCTCTTATCGCTAAAAAAAGGCCTCATGCATACTGTTTATACTTACAGACTAACTCCGCTGCCCTGTCAAGGAAAACCTTCCTGTTTTCTCAGTTATTCAAAACCTCAAACTTCCAATTTCCGATTAAGACAAGTTATTGCGCATACACTTAGAGAATCTCGAAAGCCAGATAAGAGGTAGTTTTCCACAGTTAGCTTTCTCAAGTTTCATCTCAGACAAGTTTTAAGACCGTCTTACGCAAAAACAAGGAGAAAAGCGAGATGATATTCGCAAGAAGTTTCAAAACACAAAGGCACTGAGGCGGAATGACTCCTGACGTTCCCAAGCGCACCCCGAGAGGCAGGTGCAGCGCCTCCCGACCCGCTCCGCCGCCGCCCGCGTATCCCAGCCGTAGGACCAACACCAGCAATCTTCACATCCGGCTGTTGTTTTAACTCCTTCACAATCTACCTCTGCTCAAGTCTATCAAGAGAAAGACAGGAGCGTTGCAAACACACGCGGAGCAACAGGATCCCAACTTCCTGGTTCTAAAGGAACGCGATGCCCTGATGACCCGTCCCGCCCCGCACGGCCGCCTCCCCGGGACCGAGGGGCGAGGAGCGAGGAGCGAGGCTGGCTCCGCACTGCGGGTGCCGCCGCCCGCCGGGCCTGGGGCGCTCGCGGCCCGCGACCCCGGCCCCGCCCAGGCCCTTCCCGACCCCAGTCCTCACCGCCTCGGCCCTGCCCCGGCCGCCCGACCTGACCCCGGCCCAGTCTTCCGGGCACCCAGCCCCATCGTCCGCCGCCCCGCCTCGGCCGATCCTCACCCCGGCCCGGGTCCTCCCGGGCCGCCGCTATGCCCTGCCCTGGCCCGGTCCTCCTCAGCCCCGCCCTTCCCGTGCCCCAGCCCTGGTCCTCCTCAGCCACGGCCCCGGCCTTCCCCTGCCCCGACCCAGGCCCGGCCCTGCCCGCCGCGGCCGCGTCCTGCGAGAAGATGGCGGCGCGGTGACAAGCGGCACCTCGCGGGTCCGAGCTGGGCCGGGAGGGGCCGCCCAGCGCGGCCCAGGGCGCCTCACCTGTCAGCGCCGCCGCCCCGCCCGACCGGCCGCCCGCGGGCTCCTCGCCTAAGCCCCGGGCCCGGCGGCCGCGCCACACGCGGGGACGGCGAGGAGGGAGACAGCAGGGAGAGGCGGCGCGGCCGGGCCGGGCCGGAGACAGGGGAGAGGACAGGCGCGGGCTGGCGGCGGCGGCAACAGATTCTTCCCCTTTCGGGCCTGAAAATGTCTCAACCTCGGGACTCCAGATCCCCAACGCTCCTTCCCGTTCGCATGAGAACACACAGATCCCACTTCCGGGGCCCTACGGAAGTCCCGCCCCCGCGCGGATCCGCGCCCCGCGCCCTGCCCCAACGCACTCACCCTACGGGATCGCGGACTGGCGCTCGGCACCCGGGAGAGCACCGCGTCCTGGGGTTGCGGCGCGCTGATTGGGCGCACCCAACGCCCGGCCCGCCCCTCCGCCTTCCTGGCCTCTCTGCGCGCACACCCTGCTCGCGGCCCTGCGATTGGCGCGTGCGCGCACATCGCCCCGCCCCGCGCACGCCGTACGTCCCGCCCCGCCCGCCGTCCCCGGCGCGACCAGAGTGCCTGACGCTGCGGGGCCGTCCGGGCCGTGACTTCCGGGGGGCTGTCACCGCGTGCTCCCTCTAAAGACCCCTGCTCGCCGCCCAGGACGGACGCGATCCCAGCCTTGCCCCACGCTCAGACCCGGGATCAAGGCCCCGGCCCTGCCCCGAAACCCCCACCCCACGCCCGGGACCCAGACCTCGGCCGTGCCCCGAAACCCTCACCCTACACCTGGTTCCAAGACCCCGGCTCTGTCCCGAGCTCCCCACCCACACCCGGGATTAAGGCCCCGGCCCTGTCCCGAACCCCCACCCCACGCCCGGGACCCAGACCTCGGCCGTGCCCGGAAACC
>CM052669.1:829157-843511 GCA_028533165.1 Leontopithecus rosalia
GGCCCTGTCCCGAACCCCCACCCACACCCGTGACCAACACCCCGGCCCTGTCCCGAACCCCCACCCACACCCGTGACCAAGACCCCGGCTCTGCCCCGAACCCCCACCCCACACCCATAACCAAGGCCTCGGCCCTGCCCCGAAACCCAACCCCACACCCGGGGGGCCCTGGCCTCACATTTCCCAGCGGCACTGAGTTCAGAAGGTCCTTCTGGGGTCCGGCATGCGTTGGAACGTGTCAGATGCTCCGGGAGGTGTTCACACTCCCTGCCATTTCCTTGTGGATGGTGACGACTCCGAAGTGTAGCTGTACACTTTCCCTAGAAAAGGAAAGCAAAGAGCTGCGTTTCCCTTAAGCTTGCTGCCTGATTTCCGGATTCTTGCTACATATACACATGTATCAGTCATTTCAAAGTTTAGGTTTCTTCTCCCATTAAAAAAGGTTTTCAGGGATACTATGTAAATGTGTACCTGTGCTTACAACTGCTTTTTATTTATTTTTGATACAGTGTCTTGTTCTATGCACTATCATAGCATACTGCATCTTCCCCACTCCTGGGGTCCCCAAGTCTGGGATTATAGATGGGAGCCACCCTGCCCAGCCAGTGCTTATAATTTTTCCTACTGACAGTGTTCAAATGCTGACAATTCTGCGTTTTGGAAGAAAGCCTCTCCGATTTCCCGTAGTTGGTGGACTGTGTATTGCCGTCAAGTTTGGGTGCCTTCTTTGTGAAACCTTGTTGCATCCTAGCTTTGAGGGAATTTGCAAGTTAAATAACTATATTCATTGCAATGTTTTTAAAGAACATTTAACCACATAAGACTGAAATTTCCTTTAATATTAAAAGTAGGTACATACTTCAGAAAACTTGCTTACCTGGACAACCTGTCCTGCCCAGTAGGCCATAATGTACCTGCTTAGGTGCCTGGTTCCTTTACCTCCGCAGGTAACCTGCAGAGAGCTTCCTCTTGGTCCATAACATTGCTAGGCCCATTGATGTGGTATAAGTCTAGGAATTCTGCCCAAAAATTGGTAGGTTGAACTTTTATCTTTTTCATCTGTGTCTAAATGCCGGCAGACATATATGTCTATTACTAAAGAAAGTAATGGGATGGGTTTCCTGGCCCATGCCTGTAATCCCAGCACTTTAGGAGGCCCAAGCAGGCACATGGCCAAGGCAGCCTGGGAAATCTGTCCAAGCCCCATTTCTCCAAAAAAAAAAAGTACATAAAATTAACCGGACATGGTGGTGCATGGCTGTGGTCCCAGCTACTCAGGAGGCTGAGTGGGGAGGATCACTTGAGGTCAAGGCTACAGTGAGCTGTGATTATGCCACTGCACTCCAGGCTGGATGACAGAGCAAGACCCTGTCTCAAAAGCAGAAAAAGAAAAAAAAAACCAAAATCTAAAATGACTACGTGTCTTGCTTCCTCTTCATATCCTGTGATCCTTTCCAACAATCTCCACTGGGCTTTTTATTCCCTCATGATCTTTTTTTCTTTCCAAACCTGTATTTCAGAAGCAACATCCATTTTTCACCTTGGGATGTGAGGTTAGAACATGATATACATGTTCATGGTGTTTCTACTTAGACAAGATCAATTTAAAAAAACATTTTAGTCAAAATTTCTCAAACTATGGTCAGATACTCCCTCATTTCCCATGTCAGGCAGTTAAAAATTCTATCAATCCTACCTAAACTCTCTGTTCTTCTCCCCAACCCCCAGCGTTTTTGCCTGTTATTACCACTCGCCTGCTTTGTTTCGGTAGCATTGCAGTTGGTCTCTGCTACAGTTCATCACTCACAGTGCCAACACACGTTTCCTTAAAAAGCCTCCTCACCATCCTGCAATGCGACCTTTACCAGCTCCCTGATGCCTGCTCTAGAAGATCAAGTCCAAGATCTGCCTGTGGAAACAAGGCCCTTCACACTGGCCCCGCCTCTCGTCAGCCCTTCCTCACACACTGGTCCCCACCTGTCTTCTGCCCTTCCTCACACGCTGGCCCCCACCTGTCTTGGGTCCTTCCTCACACGCTGGCCCCCGCCTGTCTTCACCCTAGCCCATTTCCTTTCTTTCCTTACCCTAAGACACCCTTACCTTCCAATCACACTTTCCGAGCATTTTTGGAGGCATCGAGGCAGTAGATGAGTCTACTCTTGAATAAAATACGGACTTTACACTCCAGACTGCACAGTTGACAGCAAGATAAGTCCACAGTTCATCATGTGGAAAGTCCTATACAGAAGAAATGGGGAGGTGCCCCAGCTCCAGAGGCTGCCCTGGAAGTCGAAAGCGGACTTATAGGCGGTTGATTTCCCTTCTGGGTCCTATGATTAGCGCTCTGTTTGTAGCCCTGTTGAACGTCAGCACATCGTATGATTTTCAGCCAACCCTCATCTCAAATAAATGGTCGTGGCCCCAAGGACAGAGACGGCAAGCGCAGTGATCTTGGGACAAAGTCTCTACCTGACAAATACAGCATGTATATTTCTCTAGCAAAGGCCTACGTTTCAACCGGTATCTGAGAACATTCTTTTCTCTGTTTTTTTTGAGTCTCCTTCTGTCGCCAGGCTAGAGTGCAGTGGTGCAATCTCGGCTTACTGCAACCTGCACCTACCAGGTTCAAGCAATTCTCCTGACTCAGCCTCCTTAGTAGTTGGGATTACAGGCATGCACCATGACGCCCAGCTAATTTTTTTTTTTAATTAGAGACAGAGTTTCACCATGTTGGTCAGGCCGGTCTCGAACTTCTAACCTCAAATGATCCACCCACCTCAGCTTCCCAAAGTACTGGGATTACAGGTGATCATTCTTTTCTTTTATCCCCAACCATTTTCTGTGAAAAAATAAAGACTACTTCTCCATTGTGTACCACACTGCTCAAAATTTTATTTCTAATGAATTAGGACAATTCCTTTGCCCATTAATTAAACAAGTATTCACTGAGCACCTACTTGGTCTCAGGGACTGCTGAGACCAGGGGAGAGTCACAGATGAGAAGCAGGTAATCAGACTCTGAGGGAGCGAGGGTTACAGTATGTAGAGTGCTTGGCTGGCTCAGAAGCGGGGTCCAAGCCAACCTGGAAAGGAAACAAAAAAAGATGACTAAGCCAGGGCCAGAGGCAAACCATTTATGAGAAGGAATACAGGTGGAAAGAAAGGCAGTGAGTCAAGATTTACTGTGAGGCGGGCCAGATGCGGTGGCTCACGCGTGTAATCCCAGCACTTTGGGAGGCCAAGGCTGGTGAATCACCTTAGATCAGCAGTTCAAAACCAGACTGGCCAACATGGTGAAACCCCTGTCTCTCAAAAAAATACAAAAAAATTAGCTAGGCATGGTAATGGGTACCTATAATCCCAGCTACTTGTGAGGCTGAGGCAGGAGACTCACTTGAACTCAGGAGGTGGAGGTTGCAGTGAGCCAAGATCGCACCATTGCTCTCCAGCCTGGGCAACAAGGGTGAAACTCTGTCTCCAAAAAAAAAAAAGGAAAAAAGATTTACTATGAGACAAGAGAGGCCCTCAGAAGGTTTTGCTGCAGAGTATCTCTGGCCACAAAAGCCACTCAAATAGAAACACAATAAGGAACTGGCCTAGGCAAATTAGGTGGAAGTATTAAAATGAAGAACGATGGTAATACATTTGAGTACTTTGAGTAAAAAAGAATGCATGAGCTTTTACAGATACTAAGAAATATGCATGAGTGGGTAAGTAAAAAAATAGCAATGAGGAAGGGAAAAGGAAAGCTCTTCTTTACAGTAAAATGCTGACTAATATATGAAGAAGAGATTTTTTTAATTTTTATTTTTGGAGAGAGTCTTGCTCTCTCACCCAGGCTGGAGTGCAGTGGCGCAATCCAAGCTCACTGTAGTCTCAGCTTCCTGAGCTCAAGTGGTCCTCCCACCTCAGCTTCCCAAGTAGCCAGGACTATAGGCATGCACCACCATGCCCAGCTAACTTTTGCATTTTTTGTAGAGATGAGATTTCATCATGTTGCCCAGGCTGGTCTTGAACTCCTGGGCTGAGGCAACCCACTTACTTCAGCCTCCCAAAATGCTGGGATTACAGGCGTGAGTCACCGTACCTAGCCAGAATTATCAGAATTCTGGCAGGAGTCACAAAATGAGTGATGAAATCACTGGGTGAGATTCTGTGGATGATACAGGTTATGTACACCACCTCAAAGCTTATTAATTTCTTGTTGCTTATTAGTTTCAAAGGGAAAGGAGCATTTTTACAGTGAAAAAGTATGTTTGACCCCCCTCTGAATCAAGTAATCAAAGTTAGCATTACTAATAATGGCGACCTGATCCCTCCTCCCCACACCACTAAGTGCCTGCCTCAGTTATGCGGTATTCTGGCTAAAATTCACAAACTTATGAGGAACAATCAGACAAACTCAAATTGAAGGACATTCTGCAAAACAAATAGCCCATAATGTTTAAAAATGTCAAGGCCATGAAAGACAATGAATAGTTGAGGAAGTTTTCCAAATTATAGGACAGTAAGGTGACAACTCAAAAGCATGGCAAGTGCAATCCTAGACCAGCTGTGAGATCAGAGTCAATGTTTGCTGTGATTAACATTCCTGGAGTTTTCTCTTTTCTTTTTTTTCTTTTCTTTTTTTTTTTTTTTTGAGACAGAGTCTTGCTCTGTCGCCCAGGCTGGAGTGCACTGGTGTGATCTCAGCTCACTGCAAACTTTGCTTCTCGGGTTCAAACGATTCTCATGCCTCAGCCTCCAGAGTAGCTGGGCTACAGGTGCACACCACCACACCTGGCTAACTTTTGTATTTTTAGTAGAAATAGGGTTTCTTCATGTTGTCCAGGCTGCTCTTGAACTCCTGGCCTCAAGTGACCCACCTGCCTCAGTCTCCCTAAGTGATGAGATTACAGGTGTGGGACACTACGCCCGGTTTGGGATTTGAATATGAAGTGTATGTCAGTCTTCTAACCAAGGCTAAGTTTCTTGAATTGGTTTGTTGTTTTATGCCTATGTAAGAGAATGTCTTTGATCTTAGGAGATATCAATGAATTATTTAGGACTGAGGGGTTAAGATATCTGCAAGTTTCTGTCAAAAAGTTTAGTGAAATTTACACACACATATGAATGTGTGTGTCTGTACATATGTGTCTGTATATACATCTCTCTCTGTCTCTGAGAGAACATAGCAAAACTTCAATTGGTAAATCCATGGGTAGGATATGTAAGTGGTTGCAATTTGTCTGTAAATTTGTAATTCTTCAAAATGGAAAATTATCTTGTAGAGACACATACTGCAGAATGACATGATATTATGTTTAGGGTTTTCTTCAAAATAATCTAAAGAGGAAGCAGGTGGTAGAGACAGGTAAAAAATAATGGACAAGCTGGTGTGGTGAAAATTGTCGAAGGGTGTGGTGGACACAGGCAGGGTTCCTGAAACCGTTTTTCCCACTTTTACATGTTTTAAATTCCCCATGACAATAAAAATATAGAGGAGATGGAGGATTTTAATTAAATCATAGACATTCCATGACAGCGTATGGCTGAAAAAGCAGTCAGAGAAGACTCCACTCTTCCTGGCTGGAGGAAAGAGCTCTGAGTCTCCCAGCCTGGGAAGCCAGGGAGGCTAGATTGGAGTTGAGTGGGTGAGTCCAGCCCAGGTCGGGAAGGTGCAGGCTCAGTGGGAGGGGATGGCACAGGAAGGAGCAGCCAGCGCCGAAGGAACCACATACCACGTGGGTTCTGCATGAACGTGGAATTTTGGAAAGACCCTGTATAGGGGGAGCTGAGAAACTTTGCCGAGGAGCGCTTTGTAACTCTCTGGGGCTACAGCCTTTGCAGAAACCCGCATTAAAGACCTAGGCTGGCCTGAAACAGCTTCTTGCTGCTGGATGTGTGTTTCCCTTGAAACTAACACCACTGTGGCCTAAGATGTCTGAGGCTGCAGCTTATATTCATGTGATTTCTCACAGAAATCTGCTGGGGTGTTTACATAGCACCTGTCTGCACATAGGCATAAAATTATCTTCTAGGTCTGAGAAGAGACTGCACTTGTACCTTGATGACCTGCCTGGCCATAACCCTCATAAAGAAGAGGAATGAGTTGATGAGGCATAAGATTGGGAAAGACTCCCCAGTTGAGGATTGCATGTTTCAGAAAGAGGCGAGAACCAGACTTCACAAGCTCCTGGAGAACTAGCAAAGTGGACTTTAATTCAATGTCTCTAGAGATTGCACCTTTTTTTTTTTCTGAGACAGAGTCTTGCTCTGTCGCCCAGGCTGGAGGGCCGTGGCGTGATCTTGGTTCATTGCAACCTCCACCTCCCAGGTTCAAGGGCTTCTAGTTGCCTCAGCCTCCTGAGTAGCTGGGATTATAGGCGTGTGACACCATGCCCAGCCAATTTTTGTATTTTTCGTAGAGACGGGGTTTCACCAAGTTGGCCAGACTGGTCTCGAACTCCTGACCTCAGGTGATCTGCCTGCCTTGGCCTCCCAAAGTGCTGGGATTACAGGTGTGAGCCACTGCACCCGGCGTCGCAAGTCCTTTCTGAAACCACAAATGGGCACTTTGCCTGCCGTGTGTTATTCTGGGACTCAACCAGCCTTCTTCCTCCTGGTGCATGTGGAGCGTCTTTACAGGCAGCAAGCATTAGAACATATGCAAGAGGATGACCTGGGGTCAGGGATTGTTTCATTTTGTCTTTTGAAGACAGGGTCTCACTCTGGCACCTAGGCGGGAGTGCAGCAGTGCCATCCTGGCTCACTGCAGCCTTGACCTTCTGGGTTCAGATGATCCTCCCACCTCAGCCTGCTGAGTAGCTGGGACCACAGGCATGTGCCACCACGTGGGGTCAGTTTTTGGCCTCCATTCTGAATGCTTATGATTTCTGTTGAACTCTTTTCCCGAGAGGTGATTGGGTGAACTGAGATTGACATTACAAAGAATTTTTAAAGCCAGATTGTGAAGAAGGCAGTGGGCGGCGAGGGTGGTGAAGTGGAGGGGCCAGGCAGGAGAGGCCAGGTCAGGAGGGTCCAGGGCAGGAGGGGCTGGGGCAGGAGGGGCTGGGCAGGAGGGGCAGGGCAGGAGGGTCCAGGGCAGGAGGGTCTGGTCAGGAGGATCTAGGGCAGGAGGGTCTGGTCAGTAGTTCCTAGGGCAGGAGGGGCAGGGCAGAAGGGCCCCAGGTCAGGAGGGCCCCAGGCAGGAGGGGCCGGGCAGGAGGGTCTGGTCAGGAGGGTCTAGGGCAGGAGGGTCTGGGGCAGGAGAGTTTGGGGCAGGAGGGTCTGGGGCAGGAGGGCCCAGGTCAGGAGGGTCTGGGGCAGGAGAGTTTGGGGCAGGAGAGTCTGGTCAGGAGTGCCTGGGGCAGGAGGGGCAGGGCAGGAGGGTCCAGGGCAGAAGAGTTTAGGGCAGGAGGGTCTGGGGCAGGAGGGCCCAGGTGAGGAGGGTCTAGTGAGGAGTGCCTGGGGCAGGAGGGGTAGGGTAGGAGGGGCCGGGGCAGGAGAGTTTGGGGCAGGAGGGCCCAGGTCAGGAGGGCCCGGGGAGCACAGTGGCGTTTCTGGGGTAATTGTTTCTACTTCACACCTTTCTCTGTGATGTCCATGTAAGCTCCACGACATCAGAACCGCTGCTTTATCCCCTGATACAGGCACCATCAAAGCTCACTGCAGTCTCAGTGGGACAGGTCCCTGCAGTCCTACAGGGCCTCAGAAAATACGGGCAAACAAGAATAGCATGATTCAAAAAGAAAAAGAGGTCTTACTGGTGTATAGCAAAGGGAATTAGGAAGAAATGAACCAAAGACACGTTGAAATTTGAGGTCAGTCTTGTCTGTTTCTTTAGAATTCTCAATAAAGTACTGAAGATTGGCTGCACTAATTATTTTTTGAGAAGGAGTCTGGCTCTTGTTGCCCAGACCAGAGTGCAATGGCGCGATCTCAGCTCACTGCAACCTCCGCCTCCCGGGCTCAAGCGATTCTTGTGCTGCAGCCTCCCAAATAGCTGGGATTACAGGCATGCACCACCATGCCCAGCTAGTTTTTGTATTATAAGTAGAGATGGGGTTTCTCCATGTTGGTCAGGCTGGTCCTCGAACTCCCAACCTCAGGAGATCGTCCGCCTCCACCTCCCGAAGTGCTGGGATTACAGGTGTGAGCCACCACGTCAGGCCTGGCTGCTAATTATTTACTCACTTGTTACCATGTAGCCAAGGACTTTTTAAAACTTCACCATTCACCTGCTACCAACCTCTGAACAGTGACTATGTTTGTATCTATTGTTACCTAAATTGTAGGTGGGGAAGTCTAAATATTCCTATTAGAGACAGTTGTATGCAAGGCCTCGCTGGTGAGGCCTGTCTCCTGGTTTTCACCACAAGGAGAACCTGGGCATCTTGGTTCAACATCATCAACCGGCGGTATGGCTCTTAGAAAAGGCTGGAGGAGGGGTTGGAACCAGCAGATTTGGGTTTGCATCTCAATCCCCAGCTCGCCCTTTCCCTGTCACCACCAGGTCTCTGCTTCCCCATTTGCATGGGACATGGCTGTGCAGCTGCCGGCCTGAACAACAGCATGGCCTACGTGCCTGGCACTCAGCCAGCGCTGAGGAATCAGTGCTCCTTTTCTGCCAGTGCCGGTGCCGGTGCCGGGGAAACCCCGGCCATGGGCATCTGCTCTCGACCCCACGCGAGTCAGGGCGCTGCCCCTGCCCCATCCTGGTCTCCGCCTGTGACTCACTTTTCCTGCTGCCTTCAGTTTTGAGTCTCTGTTTCCATCTCAAAGTCCTGGCCCCAAGTTCCAGTTTCCATTTCTGGTGTTCTTTGATTTCTAATTAAATCCATTCCATAAACGGGTGGTCAAAGTCAGCATCTAAAGGCTGATTCTCTGACACTCTGAAGCTAGGTAGTGCATTACAGTCCAAGTTGTACATACAATTAATGGCTGCTAAACTGCTGATAGTCTTGAATAAATGTTAGCAATTTGGAATTCAAGCAATGTTTGTTGATATTTACATTTACGGATTTTAAAATGTCTCCTTTTTTAATATAGTGCAAAAATATAAGTATAGATTATAACTATGTTTGCAATTCATATTTCATAAACTTTTTTTTTTTTTGAGATGGAGTTTCGCTCTTGTTACCCAGGCTGGAGTGCAATGGTGCGATCTCGGCTCCCCGCAACCTCCGCCTCCTGGGTTTAGGCAATTCTCCTGCCTCAGCCTCCTGAGTAGCTGGGATTACAGGCTCATGCCACCATGCCCAGCTAATTTTTGTATTTTTAGAAGAGACGGGGTTTCACCATGTTGACCAGGATGGTCTCGATCTCTTGACCTCGTGATCTACCCACCTCGGCCTCCCAAAGTGCTGGGATTACAGGTGTGAGCCACCGTGCCCAGCCCTATAAACATTTTTAAACATAATTTAAAGACATTTTAAGGCTGGGCATGGTGGCTCACACCTGTAATCCCAGCACTTTGGGATGTCAAGGTGGGCAGATCGCTTGAGGTCAGGAGTTCGAGACCAGCCTGGCCAACATGGTGAAACCCCATCTATACTAAAACTACAAAAATTAGCTGGGCGTGGTGGCAGGCACCTGTAATCTGAGCTACTCAGGAGGCTGAGGCAGGAGAATCCCTTGAACCCAGGAGACAGATGTTGCAGTGAGCCAAGATCGCACCATTGCGCTCCAGCTTGTATGACAGAGTGAGACTCTGTCTCAAAAAAAGAGGCATTTCGGCATTACTATCTGCTATGAACTGATTGTATGTGTCCCTCCACAAATTCCTTTGTTCATGCCCTCACCCACACCATGGCTCTCCCTCGAATAAGGAAGTAATTATAGTTAGTTAAGGTCATGGGGGTGAGGCCCTGATCCAATGGGATTGTGTCCTTATAAGAAGAGACAGCAGAGCCCTCTGTCATCAGAAGACACAGCAAGAAGCTGACATCTGTATGCCAGGAATAGGCCCTCAGCAGGAACAGCCTTGATGGCCCCCTGGTCTCAGACTCCCAGCCTCCAGAGCCTGTGGTGTTTTGTTAGGGCAGGCAGAGTAGACGCATATCCCACGAGGTGGTGTGTCCATGAGCCTTCTGAACATCTCGAATTGAAGTTAACTTACAGCTGGGAAAAACTCAGTTACAACAGGCTAAATCCCAGAAGGAAGCTCTCTCTGTGGACATTGTTTGCTGCTACTTCTTCACATTTATCGTTTCCTGGTTGATACCACATCACAGAATACTGAAAATCAACTAGTAAACATAAAAATGGGCTTTTAAACATTATACATTCTGTCTGAAAATGTCTGGGGAGGCCTTCGCCCCCCTTTCCCATCTATGGAAACACTTTCTAGGGGCTGCACATTCTGTGTCAGTTCTTCATTCCATCGGCTGGCTGTAAAGTGAAAATACAAAGATTCTTAAATTGTCTGATTAGGGAATAACTGTGATTTTTAAAGTGGCTTTTGTCCAAAAGGATGTTGAAAGGTAAGCAAGTTACTTTCCTGAATAACTTTTAAGGCGATTAGAGTAGCAGTTTCTCTGCTTATTCTCCAGTTATTAGAGAATCTTAGGCCGGGCGCGGTGGCTCAAGCCTGTAATCCCAGCACTTTGGGAAGCCGAGGCGGGCGGATCGCAAGGTCAAGAGATCTAGACCATCCTGGTCAACATGGTGAAACCCCGTCTCTACTAAAAATACAAAAATTAGCTGGGTATGGTGGTGCATGCCTGTAGTCCCAGCTACTCAGGAGGCTGAGGCAGGAGAATTGCCAGGAGGCGGAGGTTGCGGGGAGCCGAGATCGCGCCATTGCACTCCAGCCTGGGTAACAAGAGGGAAACTCCGTCTCAAAAAAAAAAAAAGAATCTCATAAGGTCAGGGAAATAGGCCTTTCCTTTAAACTTTCTCTTCTAGTTCAGTATGGTAACATGATTGGGGTTTGGGGGCCCATCTCTCTCTCTCTAACTTTTGGCAAGTATTTAACCTCCTTGGGGCTTGTTTCTTCCATCTGTTGAATGAAATACTGAACTAGAAACTGTTCTGTGACTAACAGAGCAGTTATATGTATTTTTTTTATCTTAAAAGTTCATCTCCCTCTTCCTCCTTGCCACCCTCCCTCTTCTTTGTGGAAAACATTCAGTGACGACAACTGGAATCAAAGGCCATGAGAAGTCTCAAACTTTTCACTCTGAAACTCTCTTTTTTTTTAGCAAGCGTGAGCCACTGTGCCCAGCCAGAAGCACTTTTATCTGCTGATCTCCAGAAGTAAACCTATTTCAGAGTGACAAAGAAGCAAGGCAGCGTTTCGTCATCTGTGTGCCTTGCCAGTTCTTGCCAACAAACAAACAAAAGTTCTGTTCTGCTTCTTTCAGCCATGGAAGATTTAAGGCACAGTTCCATTCAGAAACACAAACAGCAAACATGCTGTGGACCTCGGGGCAGGATGGCCAGTGAGTGACCCACATAGTCTGAGGCCATCACAGTCCTGCCCCAGGCAGTCAGGACACACCACGCAGTACCAGGAAGGACGAAAGAAGTGACAGCCTGCTACAACAGAACAAAACATCCTGTGGCCCTGGAAGGAGGAGGCTGAGGAGGCGCTGATTTTCTTGATTGATGAAAGAGTCTCACTCCATCACCCAGGCTGGAGTGCAGTGACATGATCTTGACTCCCTGCAACCTCCACCTCCTGGGTTCAACAATTCTCCTGCCTCAGCCTCCTGAGTAGCTGGGATTATAGGCGTGTACCACCATGTCTAGCTAATTTTTGTATTTTTGGTAGAGACAGGGTTTCACCATGTTGGCCAGGCTGGTCTTAAACTCCTGACCTCAGGTAATTCACCCACCTCAGCCTCCCAAAGTGCTGGGATTACAGGCATGAGCCACTGCACCTGGCCTCAGTGGTCGCATCTTGCACAATTAGGGGACAACATCAGGCGCCTGACATGTGGCCCAGGCACAGCCGCCCATCTCCACAGGGCTTCCAGCAGCCTCTAAAGCCACGGCACTTCTCTCCCATCCCTGACTCCTCCTCGGCCCTGCTAGGGTCTTTGCTGCTATACTTTTATCATTTCAGGAAGGTCTACAAATGGAATCTCATGGTATGGAAGCTTTTAGTCTGGACTTCCTTCACCAGGGCAGTTCTCTGACGATTTGTGCAGACCGTGCCGTCTGTGCCCAGAGCTCGTGCCTTTTCACGGCAGAGTACCTTCCATAGTGTGGTTCACGACTGGCTGCTTCACCACACACTCACGCATGGCCATCTTGGTAGCTTCCAGGTTTGGGCCGTTATGAATAAAGCTACTATGAACAGTTGTGGGCAGATTTTCCTCATTTCCTCCCAGATGAATGCCCTGGCCTGAAGTTGCTGGGTCTTGCTGTGCTTGCTTGTTTAGTTAAATTGCCAACCTGTTTTCCAGAGTGGCTGTACCATCTCCCATTCCCACCAGCCACACGTGAGTGATCTGTCCTCCCATCCTCAGCAGCCTGCAGTGGAGTCACTCTGTCATTTTCAGCCGTTCAGATACACCTGCAGTGCTATCTGGTGCTGGTTTTCATTTGCATTTCCCTAAGGGCCCATTATATTTAGGGTCATTCTCTCGACATACCTTCTTATGCTTTTTTGCCATTGATATTCTCTTTGGTGAAATGTTTTTTCCTGTCTTTTGCCCATTTTTCTAATTGGACTGCACTTTTGTTTTTGACACAGGCTTTTACTGTGTTGCTGAGGCTGGAGTGCAGTGGTGCAGTAACAGCTCTGTGCATCCTCAGCCTTCCAAGTAGCTGGCACTACAGGTGCATGCCACCATGCCCAGCTAACTTTTGTTTTTTCCGTAGAGTCAGGGTTTTGCCATGTTGCCCATGCTGGTCTCAAACTCCAAGGCTCAAGCAATCTATCCTCCTTGCTGGGATTACAGGCGTGAGCCACTGTGCCTGGCCTTTGCTTTTTTTTTTTTTCCCATTAAGTTTGAGAGTTCTTTGTATGTTTGGGGCACTAGTCTTTCTTGGATATGTAGTTTGAATATATTCAGAATATTTTCTCTCTGTAGCTTGTCTTTTCATCTTCTTAACATAGTCTTTTGCAGACCCAAGGTTTGTATTTTTTGTGAAGTCCAATTTTTCAGTTTTTTCCTTTTATATGTTATGATGCTGGTATGAAGTCTAGGAAATCTTTTCTTAGTCTTCAATCCCAGATATTCTCTATTTATTTTCTAAAAGGTTTATAGTTTTGCATTTCACATTCAGGTCTGTGATCCATTTTGAAATTAAGTATATTGAGTCCATCATTTTATTCTTCAAAATTGCCTTAGCTACACTATTTCCTTTGTCTGTACATACAGATTTTAGAATACTCTCTGTATCTGCATGATACTTGCTGGCATTTCAATAGGAATTGCATTAAGTCTATATATCAGCTGGGGAAAATTGATATTTTTGCTATAGTGAATCTTCCAACCCATGAATCTGCATCTCTCTATTTATTTAGCTTTTCTTTGATTTCTTTCATTGGCATTTTGTAGTGTGCAGCATATAGATCCTGTACATGTCTTAGATTTATGCCTATTTTTGTGTGACTGTAAATATTGTACTATTAATTTTGGTGTCTTTGTATTCATTACTAGTATATAGAAATATTACCAAATTTTGTATGTTTGTCATGTATTCTGTGATCCTGATGAACTCACTTGTTAGTTGTAGGAGGTTTTTTTTTGAGATTCATTGGGATTTTCTGTGTGGACAATCATGTCATCTGCAAATAGGAACACCTGCCTTCCTTCCTTCCTTCCTTCCTTCCTGCCTGCCTGCCTCTTCCTGTCTGCCTTCCTTCTCTCTCTCTCTTTCTTCCTTTCTTCTTTTCCTTTTATTTCCTTTTTTTTTTTTTTTTTTGCCTTATTGCAATAGCTAGGACTCCCAGCACCATGTTGAATAGAGCGGTGCTGATGGACATCCTTGCCTTGTTCCTGATCTTAGCATGGGGCTTTCTGTCTTGTCTATTAAGTATCCTGTTAGCTGCAGGTGTTTTATAGATGTTCTTTATTAAGTTGAGGAAGCTCCCCTTTATTTATATTTTTTAATAGTTTTTTAGCCTGGGCATGGTGGCTCATACCTGTAATCCCAGCACTTTGGGAGGCCGAGGTGGGTGGATCACCTGAGGTCAGGAGTTTGAGACCAGCCTGGCCAACGTGGTGAAACCCTGCCACTACTAAAAATGCAAAAATTACCCAGGCGTGGTGGCTTGTGCCTGTAATCCCAGTTACTCAGGAGGCTGAGGCAGGAGAATCACTTGAACCCAGGAGGCAGAGGTTGCCGTGAGCTGAGATTGTGCCACTGCACTCCAGACTGGGTGATGGAGCAAGACTCCATCTCAAAAAACAAACAAA
>CM052669.1:844011-896749 GCA_028533165.1 Leontopithecus rosalia
GTTACACTTCACACCTCCTCACTGGTTACAGGTTCACACCTCCTCATTGGTTGTGTGTTCACACCTCTTCACTGTTTATGTGTTCACACCTCCTCGTTGGTGGCATGTTCATGCCTTGTCAGTTACATGTTCACACCTCCTCGTTGGTTGTGTGTTCACACCTCCTCGTTGGTTGTGTTCACACCTCTTCACTGTTTATGTGTCCACACCTCCTCGTTGGTGGCATGTTCACAGCTCCTCACTGTTTACATGTTCACACCTCCTCGTTGTTGGTTGCGTGTTCACACTTCCTCATTGGTTCTGTGTTCACACCTCCTAGTTGTTTACATGTGTGGCACGAGTGGCAGCAGAGCTATTCAGGGCACAGGCTGGTCAACACATGCGTGGCAAGTGCCTCCTCCCCACACTTCCCAGAGACAGCTCCCACCCACGGCCACTCTCTTGGGCGGCTCTGACACTCCTCCCAATGGCAGGTCCACATTCCCTCCCTCTTCACCCTAGTGGGCTTCCAAGGTTGGTGGAGGTAATGTCCCTACTTCTGAACTGAGGGCCCCACCCCTGCCTCACTTCAGTCTGCCCTGCCCCCTCACTCCAGCCAGGACTGTAGTCTGTGGGGGCCCATACCACAGATGCCAGGCAAGCTGCAGGACGGCGGTTTACGCAGGTACCTGAATACACTGCCAGGTCATTCTTCCTTGCCCCCAATCCCCAAGGGATTAGAAGTGTTTCTGGCAATTCCATGTTTCCTGAGGTGACTCCCCGTTCTGTGATATTGGTGCCAGTGGTTGATAAACCTCTAAAATGCTGCTGATAGGGCTGTGCCATCGCTCCTGACACTCAGACCTTCAGCTCGGTCGTTGCCTCTTCATAAGACAGTCCACAGCCCCTCCACATGCGTCTCCACCTGTTGCCAGAATGGGGAGTTTATGTTTTCTGACACCATGGGTCCTAAGGAGCTTTTCCGGGCTGCCTGACTTCAATATCCAAAGAGCTTAGTGTTCTTTCTGCTTTAAGTTGTAGCAGGAAATAGACAAAGTAAAGGCAGCCCTGTCCACTGGAGTAACTTGAAACTGCATCGTTAATTAAGAACAAACGAACTATAATCCTTTGAAAACCCTGGCAGAAGGGAAACTGTAAGGCTGATCGGAAACTTGGGCCTTGACTTCCTCCTGTTACTCCCATCTGATGCAACTGTCCCTGCTGCTGAGCATCCCTCCCTCCCACTCTGGCCCCGCAGTTCAAGACTCCCACTTCCCACCCCGGGGCCCGCCAGGCACCCCACACAGGTGGGGACGGTGGGGACGCAGGCTCTGCAGGACAGGGGGCCCCCCTGCCAGGTTTCCAGCTTAATCCACCAACCTTCTTTGCATAGAAACTCTGGGAGCTGAATCAGAAGGCAATGACTCCATGAGCCGTGAGAGATTCCATCAAATTACACACAAGGCAACCCCTACAGCTGAGTGTGATGGCAGCTTGGAGCTGGATGTTCACCACAAACTGCATAGTTACGTTATCGGAGTACATATGAGCCTGACCGTGTGCCCTGGGGCACACCTGCGTCGAAGGGGTTCATGCAGTGCCGTCTCACTCAGAAATTCTCTAACTTAAGATTCCAATCAGTCTAAAAGACAAGCGCTAAGCAGGTTCTGACAGGACTGCTCCCTGGAGGGTGGGCTGTGGGCTCCCACCCCTGCTGCTAGAGCCATGGTTGGTAGCTGAGAGGAAAGTCTCTCCAGGCCTAAGGGAGGTGGCTTGGAGCTAGGCCTGGGGGGTCCGGAGAAGGGTTTTAGGAGACGCCACAGGAGCTGTAACTTAAGCCAGGACGGCGATGCATGAGGCATGATGTAGGCAGGTACTGAAGAAGAGCTTGACATCGCCAAGGCTTTGTCTGTAGCCTGAGATGGGGTCATCACGTTGCTCCTTTCGATTCTCTCACTCTGTGCCGGGAATGGACTCCAAATGGGAATACAACGAAGCCTCAAACCCCAAACCAGCAGCCCTGCTCGCTGCTCACAAGCACCTCTGTGACGGGGACTGAGCGCAAGTTGGTCCTTTGGGGAACCCGGTCCTTCTCCTGACCCTCCTCTTATTTTTATTTTTATTTTTGAGACAGCGTTTTGCTCTGTCGCCCAGGCTGGAGTGCAGTGGCACGATCTCAGCTCACTGCAACCTTTACCTCCCGGGTTCAAGCAGTTCTCCAGCCTCCCCACCCTGAATATCTGAGGCTACAGCACCCACCAACATGCTTGGCTGGTTTTGTTTCATTTTTAGTAGAGACGGGATTTCACCATGTTGGCCAGGCTGGCCTTGAACTCCTGATCTCGAGTGATCCACCCACCTCAGCCTCCTAGAGTGCTGGGATTGCAGACGTGAGCCACCACACCCAGCCTGTAGTTCATTATTCTATTGGCAATTTCAGGATTGATGATGAATGTTTTTAGATACTTATATGAATTTCTTATTCGTTGATTTTGGAGCTATTGTTCTTATTTTGTTGTTGGATTTTGTATACCAAAACTATAAATGCTTTTTAATATGTGATGCGATTGTTTTTCAAGTTATATGTAGACTTAATTGTGGTCTTACGACACTCAAATAGAATAAAAATTGTATAAGGTGAAATCTAAGCTTTTGGGGGGTATGATTTTGGCCTTTTGGATCGTGCTTAGAGGTTTTATAGGATATTGTTGCCTGTAATCTCACCCTTTGCAATTAATTTTATTTCTTTTGCTGGGTCTGACTCTGTTGCCCAAGTGGGAGTGCAGTGATTGGTCTTGGCCCACTGCAACTTCTGTCTCCTGGGTCCAGGCCCTCCTCCCTCTTCAGCTTCCTGAGTAGCTGGGACCACAGGTGTGCACCAACACACCTGAATAATTTTTGTATTGTTTGTAGAGATGGGGTTTCACCATGTTGCCCGGACTGGTCTCAAACTCCTGGGCTCAACAGTCCGTCGGCCTCAGCCTCCCAAATTGCTGGGATCACAGGCGTGAGCCATGGTGCCTGGCCTCCAGTTAATTTTCTCCATTTAACTGGGGAGAGATTTCTAAAATGCCCATTGGTTTTGTCACTTGGATCTGCTGAAAATCCACGCAGTGCTCCCCAAAGCCCTTGGGCTGAAGGGCCCCTGGAGCTGGTCCATCTTGTTGGTCAGCCGCTCCTCGCTCAGCTGGTGCTTGCCAACAGGCCCCTCCTCGGACCCGCCTATTTGGCCACTATCAGGCCCAGGGACGCTGGCTGCACCTGGGGGCAGACACCCATGAAAGCACCTTGTTCCTCACGCCCAGTGCCTTGGTGCACGCCACTGCCCCTACTGAGCCTTCTTTCTGCTTCTTCCTTCGATTGACCTTTGAAATATTTACGCACCCTGCAGCCTAAGGCAGATACCTGCCTTTTGATGGCTGCCAAGAAAAGCACCTGTGCAGCCTTGCTAGGGAGGTCAATGCAGGTGCTGTCCCTGCGCTGGGAAGGCAGGGGCCTCTGCACACCCCACAGCTGTGACTTTGTGCGTATGTAATTTATGTCTTCTCCTAAAATTACATCATAAACATCCTTCCTTGTTAGCCCAGAAATACCTGCCTCAGTTCTTCATTACTCCACAGTCACTGAGGGAACAGGTGAATCTGTTTAGCTGCTTTCTCTGCTGACCTCGTCCGAGTCTCACCACCCAGTGTTTCTCCTGTAAATGGCACAGCTTCGTGTAGCCTGCTGACAACGTTCCGGGGGGTCACACTGAGTCACAGGCCTGCCGCCCACATATCCACTACACCAGCTTGCACTTAAGGACTTATCAGAGACTTCAGGTTGAACATGAAACATTAATTCTGAAAGAACACAAAGAAACACAATACATTAGACCAGAAGGACAAAGAGCCCGGGAGGAGTGACCTCAGCCAGGAGGGGTGGCATTGGGAAGAGTGGAGTCTCTGGGCAGAGGAAGGATGCTCCACCTGAGGTCCCTGCAGGCGATATCCCTGGGCTGGTGGCTGCTGAGTCCCTGGAGATGGCAAGGCAGGGCAGGTGGATGAGGTGTGGTTGACAGTGGGTGCCGGCTGAGTTTAAATATGGAGTGTGTGGTCCCAGGATACCCTCAGAGAAGTTTGGAAACTTCATTCTTGAGAATGTGCAATGTGCTGGGCTGCTGGGGTGTGGAATAGGCGTGATCTCCCCTTGTGATTTGACTGTGAGAAAGGGAGATTTGGCAGCATTTGTTGGTGGAAGATGTAGAGCATGCATTCCTGCTGATCAGCAATCCCACCTTCTTGTGCACCCACATGAATCATCCACACGTGTGCATTCTTCATTGTGAAAATGTATTGCAGTTGTTGGAAACGATACTGTTCAACGATAAAGAGAATAAGCTGTCAAGCCAAGGAAAGGCATGGGGGAACCTTGAACACATGCCACCAGATGGAAGAAGCCAATCAAAAAAGGCCACATTCTCTGTGAGTCCAGTGACAGGACGTTTTGGAAAGGCAGAACTGTGGATAATAAGATGAGTGACTGCCTGGGCTTGGCAGAGGGGGAGGGGTGGGGAGGAGCATAGAGGATTGATGACCAGGCCAGTAAAACGATTCTCTAGGATACTGTAGTGATGGATCCATGTCATCATACATTTGTCCAAACCCATCGAATGTACAAGAGCAAGACGAAACCTCAGTATAAACTGTGGACTAAGAATGGAAGAGAGGGGCCGGGGGCCGCAGCTGACTCCTGCAATCCCAGCACTTTAGGAGGCCAAGGAGGGCAGATCATTTGAGGTCAGGAGTTTGAGACCAGCTTGTTCAACATGACGGACAGTTTTGGCTGACGGTTCTGCAGGCGGTATGAGGAGCGTGGTGCCAGCATCTGCATCTGGTGAGACCTCAGGAAGCTTCCACTCATGGTGGAAGGTGAAGGGGAGCTGCTTGTGCAGAGATCATGTGGCCAGAGAGGAGACGAGAGGGCAGGAAGTCACCCGGCTCTTTTTAACAATAAGCTCTTGGGGGAACCCACAGAGCAAGAACTCTCTCATTCCTGCTAGGACAGCAGCAAGCCATTCACAAGGGATCCAACCTCATAACCTCAACACCTCCCACTGGGCCCCACCTCCAACGCTGGGGATCACATTTCAACATGAGGTTTGAGGAGACAAATATCCAAACTGCAGCAGGTCTGCCTGTGTCTTCACCTTCCCTCTGTGCATGTCTGTGTCTATCTCCACTTCTTACAAGGATACCAATCCTAGGCTGGGTGCCGTGGCTCATGCCTGTAATCCCAGCACCTTGGGAGGCCAAGGTGGGTGGATCACCTGAGGTCAGGAGTTAGAGACCAGCCTGGCCAACATGGTGAAACCCATCTCTACTAAAAATACAAAAAAAATTAGCCGGGCATGGTAGCTCATGCCTGTAATCCCAGCTACTCGGGAGGCTGAGGCATGAGAATCACTTGAACCCAGGGGGCCGAGGTTGTAGTGAGCTGAGCCACTGCTCTCCAGCCATGGCAACAAGAGTCAAACTCTGTCTCAAAAAAGAAAAAAAAAAGAATGATAATTCTTTTGGATTAGGGTCCAACCATATGACTTCATTTAACCTAATTACCTTTATATAGGCCCTATCTGCAAATACAGCCACTTGGCGGGGTTAGGACTTCAACACACGTCTCAGTCCATAAGAGTCCAAGGGGGCCGGGCGCAGTGGCTCAAGCCTGTAATCCCAGCACTTTGGGAGGCCGAGGCGGGTGGATCATGAGGTCAAGAGATCGAGACCATCCTGGTCAACGTGGTGAAATCCCGTCTCTACTAAAAATATAAAAAATGAGCTGCGCATGGTGGCTTGTGCCTGTAATCCCAGCTACTCGGGAGGCTGAGGCAGGAGAATTGCCTGAACCCAGGAGGCAGAGGTTGTGGTGAGCCGAGATTGTGCCATTGCACTCCAGCCTGGGTAACGAGCGAAACTCCATCTCAAAAAAAAAAAGTGTCCAAGGGAGAGGTCAGGGCTTAATATAAGAATTTGGCTTCCTTGACACAGAGATGACTGTACTGAGTGACCCTTCTCTTGTTGACTATGGGACGACCCTGTTAGCTTGGTAAGATGCAAGTCCTATGATTATGCCATGGCATGTGGCAAAGGGGCTTATAGATGGAATCTAGGTCCCGAGCCAGTTGATCCAGTTAATGAAAAGAAAAATGATATTGAGTAGGCCTGACCCAATCAGGTGAGCTCTTAAAAAGCAAAGCTCTCCTCTGGCTGGCCTCAAGAAAGAATGCAGAGACCTAGGCTTTGAACTCCCACTGGCCAACAGCCAGCCAGAGCCAGGGACCTCCTTCATACGGCCACAGGGCCTGACTTCCGCCACAGCCTTCGTGAGCTCAGAAGAACACCTGAGTTCCAGATGAGACTGCAGCCTCCGAAGACCCTGAGAAGAAGGCTGAGTTTCAGGTGCACAGAATTTTGACCTACAGAGGCCGAGATGATCGCGGGATGCTGTTCTCCACTCTAAGCTTGTGCTAAACTGCAGCAGCTGCATCTTCTACACCTGCCATGGCCTTCCCTTCTTCCAGTCCTTCCTCCAGCCTGTGGCCAGGTGCCTGCTCTCTGCACTCCACACTCCATGGCAGTCCAGGCCTTGATCCTCCCCGACCCCAGGAGCACCACAGTCACCTGCTGTTTCTAACCATATGTTTAAAATGGGGTAGGAAGACAGGCGCGGATCAAGTTCGTGAAGCTTGATTCCGAAATCACCCTGACTTCACAGGTGAGTGACTGTGGATCTTTCTTACCCCATCATTTTCTTTCTTGGTTCATTTTCACCACATGCTTCTTATCCACCAGGTTGCTATTTCCTGACATGTCCTCTGGGGACCACCTGTCTCACATGGCTTGGGGAGCTGGGGTCCTGCCTCTAATGTGCCAAATAGAAGAATCAGCACCGGTCCTGGAGTTGCCTGTTCTCCTGGGAGCTTTGGGATGTATTAAAACGTCATCATCCCTCTGGTGTCTAAACACAAGTGTGGGAAATAGAAAGATAAGTGGGTCCTGGTCCTCATCTTCCAGGAGTTTACAAATTCAACCTGATAAAGAGGAAAAGAAGCCTTCAATGACAATACAGGGGAGTGTCTAAGTCCGTTTTGCAACCCTGTAGCAGAACACCACAGGCCGGGTAATTAAGAGACAGTAGATGTTTACCTGGCTCATGGTTCCAGAGGCTGGGATGTCCAAGGTTGAGGGTCTCTCCTGCCGTGTCATCACATGGGGGAAGGCGTCAGTCACACAGGCAGGAACGAGCAGAGAGCACAGACCCAACACTGCCGTCTCAGGGCCTTTTGTCATCAGCATAAATCCCTTCACAAGGGTAGAGCCCTCCCTCATGACCCAAGCACCTCCTGTACGGCCCCACTTCCCAGTGCTGTTGCCTTGGGGATTATGTTTCCAACACATATTTTTTGGGGGACACATTCAAGCCACAGCCGGGGGAATGCGGTAAGGACACGAGCTGAGAGTGATGTGCTTCGGGTTTTTGAGTCTTGCTCTGTCTCCCAGGCTGGAGTGCAGTGGTGCAATCTCTGCTCACTGTAACCTCCGCCTCCCAGGTTCAGACTATTCTCCTGCTCAGCCTCCTGAGCAGCTGGGATTACAGGCATGTGCCACCACACCTGGCTAATTTTTGTATTTTTAGTGGAGACGGGGTTTCACCATGTTGCCCAGGCTGCTCTCGAACTCCTGACCTCAAGTGATCGGCCCACCTTGGCCTCCCAAAGTGCTGGGATTACAGGTGTGAGTCGCCACGCCTGGCCCAGATTCATTTTTAAAAATATGATCTTAGTAACATTTTTGTAACATGAGTGACATCTCTGTTTTTCTCTGGGTTAGGGCACGGCTCCTAGAATCCTGTGGGTTAGGGCCAAGGGTGGATGAGGAAACCTAAAACCAAGCGGTCAAATGTTGCTGCAACAGATCATCAATTTCCCATCAATTCTCCACAAAAGCAGAAGGTGCCGAAGTCAGCAGAGGTCTGGCTCAGTAGACATGTCAGACATCAAAGGCCACGTCAAAGTTAAAGGTCATGGGCCACAAAACGCAGGGTCCAATGTCAGTCCACACACAGAGTGACGCTGGGTTTCCAGACCCCTCTGAGGATAATGCTGTTAGCCCAGCTAACTAATGAAGGTGTTTGTGATGAAAAGGCCACAGCAGCCAGGACGAAGCTGCCTGTGCGGGCTGGGGCTGCAGGGAGAGTGGGACCTCACTGACAGTGTGTTTCAGCTCAGGACCGGCCGTTCAGAGAGGATAAATGCCCACTGCTGGGCGAGGCCTTACCGGGAGCCCTGGGAGTAAGGCTGAGGGAACACTGAAACACTCGGGGTACACATTCAGACTGAGACAAATGACCCCAGCCGGGGCCCCCAGCCGGGGCTGCCTTGAATGCTGAGGCCGCAGAGGTCTGCCTGGGAGTCAGTCAGGGTCAGGTAGGGAGTGGAGGAGGTACCTACCAGGTCCTCACGGCTCAGCACCCACCTGCCTGTGTCCGCACCGCGCCAGTTTCCTTTGGAGAACGCCTCCTTCCAGCCGTGTCTGTCCTGCCGTGAGTGCCTGCAGGGCAAGGCCGGGCTGAGGGCCCCGCTTGGCTGTTGGCGTGTCCCACAGTTGCGCTCAGTGGAGTACCCCAAGGACAGGGCAGTGGTGCCGATTCACTTCTGAGGCACCGTCAGAGCCTACAGTCCTGCCTGCTCTGAGGCCTCCCAGGTTTGGGCCGGTCTCTCTGCCCTCATTTCCCCATCTCTGTCGTGGCTCCTGGGTTATCTCAAAGATGCTGTGCCTGCCCCTCCCCAGTTCCCAGTTCTACAATTCAAAGGCAATCTGTGTTTTCAAGCCGCTCACAGTCTTGTTGGAGACACCAAGAACACAGCAGATACTGTGGAAGAGTTAGCAACTGACAGGTATCTGTGTATAAGCAAAAACAAACGAAAGAAGAAAGGAAACATCATTTCAGCATTAACCAGTTGCTGACCAGTTAAATAATCCATGAAATGGCTGTTTATCGCCAAGTTGTTTGAATGTTTGTTAACTGGCAGGTACTAGATGCCAAGACCTGACGCTGTGAAGGAAACAGAGTGACGTCACCACTTCGAGGAGGTGACTGCCTTCAGGGAGAGAAGTTATGCCTCCTGTTTTACGTGATAAATAAGTAAGTGACATTTTGGTTTAGAATCAACAACTGGCTTATGTCAAACAAGCAAAGGAAGCAGCCATGGAAACAAGCTCAGGCCCCTCCCGGGAGTGGCTTTGCTGTTTAGGAGAGAGAGCCTTCAATGCTGGAGTCACACATGGTTTTCATTTATCCCTGTCTGGAGCATAACACTGTTTAAAAAAGCAGAAAGGGACCGGGCGCGGGCCCACGCCTATAATCCCAGCACTTTGGGAGGCCGAGGCGGGTGGATCACAAGGTCAAGAGATCAAGACCATCCTGGTCAACATGGTGAAACCCCATCTCTACTAAAAATACAAAAAGTTAGCTGGGCATGGTGGCGTGTGCCTGTAATCCCAGAGGCTACTCAAGAGGCTGAGGCAGGAGAATTGCTTGAACCCAGGAGGTGGAGGTTTCGGTGAGCCAAGATCACGCCATTGCACTCCAGTCTGGGTAACAACAGCGAAACTCTGTCTCAAAAAAAAAAAAAAAAAGAGAAAGAAAAAGCAGAAAGGAACTTGGGTGCAGATGAACTGAATACACAGTGGGTTTTTACATGTGTGGGGTTTTTTTGGTGCGTGTGTGTGTGTGCGTGTGTGTGATTTTATTTTGTTTTTAAAATCTCTCTAAAAAGCAGAGGCGAGGAAAACAGAGAAGGAGAAAATGAAGGAGGAGGAGGCTGGTTGTGGTGGCTCTGTAATCCCAGCACACTGCGAGGCCGATGTAGAATTGATTGAGGCCAGGAGTTTAAGAACAGCCTGGGTAACACAGTGAGACCTGTCTCTATAAAAAAAAATTTAAAAACTAGCCAGGCACGGTGGCACACACCTGTAGTCCCAGCTACTCAGGAGACTGAGGTGGGAGGATCCCTTGAGCCCGGGAGGTCGAGATTACAGTGAGCTGTGATTCCACCACTGCACTACAGCCTGGGCAACAGAGCAAGACCCTGTGGTACAAGCCTCTGAGGACAAACAGAAGACGAGGCATAGGCGAGGAGCTGTGGGAGCTGGGCAAGTGGTGTCTGCACATCCTTCTGAGGAAGCGGAAGGCTGGTGGAGCCGCAGGCAAGCACGTTTGTACCTTGAACTCAAGAGGCTCAGGACAGGAGCATCAGCAACCGTGGGTGTCGGGCAAAGGCAGGCCTGAATTAAAAGGCTGGCTGGAGATGGGCAAGAAGCCTGCTCTTCCACCTCCCACAGAAAGTGCATGACCCCTACTGTGGCTGATGCCTGGAGGTATGTTCTCTGCATTGCACAGACAGAGGTCTCTCCTGGAATGGTTAGAGTGGGGGTCACCCCCTTTTCCCCACTTGGCGCTTGGAACACTGGCAGCCAAAGGATTATCGTCTCCCAGACAAGGCGTTCAAACACTTTCCTTTAGAGAATCTCATTTGTCCACTGAAAAGTCACAAAGATTTTAATGGAAAGAGTCCCCGATGAGCCTCCCCCAGGATATAGGACAATGTGGCCACGCACAGAGCTGCAGTCAGCCTGGTGATGCCCAAGTTGCCGGGTGGACATTCCAGACTCCTGAGCAAAGTATCCAAGGTCAAGTTCGCACACAAACAGGACAAACAAAGCTATTCAGAGGACATGGGCACAGTGCAGGGACAAGAACACCTCAAGGAATCAAAATGCTAGAATTTACAGCCTCAGAGAGCAAGAAGTAGACATTGACCCCATGAAACAAGAGCAGAACACCTTAAAAAGGAATGTATTAAAAAAAAATTCTGCAAAAAAATTAAAGTATGAGAGCAGAAATGCCAACCTCAATAGAAAGGTTGGAAAATAAAATCTTTAAAAACTCTATGAAGGTAAAACCAAAAGACAAAGAGATGAAAAATAAAGAATAAAGATACATTTTTGGTTCAGTGAGTAGCTAAAACATTTAAAAGAAATGAGTTCCAGCCTGAGCAAAGAATAAACAAGACCCACAAGGCACGCCACAAAATCGCAGAACTCTAGGGAGGAGGAGGATCAGTCCTCGCTGCTGAGAGAATGGAAGCCAGCCCGACGCTGGACCAGGACCCGGCAGAGGCAACCCCGGACTTCAGGAAGGAACAGAGGGAGGAATGCCAGGAATTCCATAGGCACCCCGTCCCTATTAAGCTTGCTCACCCAGCCACACTATCCGATGAGGTTACAGGGAAAGATTTTCTCCAGACACAGAAGTGGGGAGAAGAAAACTAGACCAGGGATAGTCCGGTGGGCTCAGAGTAGCACCAGCCCAGGGGAAGCTGGGGACCAGGCTCCCAGAGATCAGCAGGAAGTAGAGGAGACGGTCAGGACACTGGCGTGTCTGTGTTTGTCAAGGGAGTCACACTCATGCAGAGCCTGGGTTGGACTCATAAAGGCACACAGAGTCATAGCAATAGGAAGAAAACAAGGACAGTGACTCACTGTAGGGGAAACGGTGTGCAGGACGGGAACTGGAATCACAGCTTATCACAGGGATGGTGTGTGCACAGATCAAGTCAAATGATCAGATGCTGGTGACATAACACGTTGAGTCTATGATGGCTGGGTGTGTGCATGTGTGGGTGTGGGTGCATCTATGTGCATGAATGTGTGCATTGTGTGAATGTGTGTGCACATGTGTGTGTGTGAGGGTGCATGTATGGGCATGAATGTGTATGCACATTGTGTGAATGTGTGTGCACGTGTGTGGGTGCATGTGTATGTGTTCATGCATGTGTATAAATGTGTGTGGGTGCATGTGTGTGCATGAATGTGTGTGCATGTGTACGAATGTGTGTGCCTGAATGTGTGCATGTATGAATGTGTATGTGTGTATGATGTGTGTGTGCATGTGTATGAATGTGTGTGGGTGCATGTATATGAATGTGTGCATGATTATGAATGTGCATGTGTGTGCATGAATGTGTCCATTCTGTGAATGTGTATGCACATGTGTGTGCATGTGTGTATGTGCATGTGTATGAATGTGTGTGGGTGCATGTATATGAATGTGTGCATGATTATGAATGTGCATGTGTGTGCATGAATGTGTCCATTCTGTGAATGTGTATGCACATGTGTGTGCATGTGTGTATGTGCATGTGTGTGTGAATGCCTGCGTGCATGTGTGTATTTGGTGACAAGCAACAGCCAGCGGTGAGCAGCTCCAACCCGGTCACACAAGATGAAAGTCAGTGGACAATGCCTGAAATATAAGGCTCAAGACATAGTACAAATGCATTTTATATGGAGAGATGGAGACAAATGTCTTCTCATAATCCCCACCACCCAAAAATGAACTGAAAATGCTGAAAAACGATGCCTCTGGGAAGCAGAGCAGGACATCAGGGCCGGGCAGTCTGTGTCTGAGAATCAGGCTAATTGAGGCACCTGAACCATGTCCCTCCATGTTCACTCACACCTATGTGGTCTCCTTTAAACAACAGTTTGTTATCAAAACCGGGGTTTGTCCTAATAGGCATGGAGTGAAGTGTGCATGTGTGGCTCATGGTAAAACAAAGTTAAGTGGGTAAGGGGAAAGGCAGTTTGGTGTTGGTGTGGGGACCCGGGAAGGGTCGGGTTCTGTGCTTGCTGCTGCTGCTCACCTGAGTGGCCACAGGTGTTCCCAGAGAAAGTGCCTGGATGCTGGTTCATAAACGGACTCAGGTCAGGCTTGGCATGACGAGGAGAAGCGTCTGCCTGCTGAGGGTGTGCTGGCCTCTGCCCGCCTGTGTGTGCACCTGCCTTAGGCCATCCCACAAACCCTCTGCAGCAGGCCCTCTGCATGCAGCAATGAGACACGTGCCTCCAGCCAGGGGGAGAGGAGCAAGGGGAATGGGCTGTGTGCCTGGGTGCCCAAGGGGGTCTGTCTCTATTCTGCCCCCCTGGTTGCTGGCTCTGGCCGCAGCACTCCATGCGGCAGGTGTCGGTGGCACTAGGTGCCGCTGTTGCTTCCCTTGAGCCCCAGTCTTCTGCACCTGTGCCCTCTGTCCTTTCCGGGCCTCTTCTCCCTGCCCTAATGGGATAGAAAGAGTGGGTCAGCCATCTCTGGGGATGCTCCCAGGACATTCTGTGTGACTGCTTTCTGCTTCGTCTATGTTTCTGTCTGAACGGCATTTTTGTGAAATGCTGTGAATCAGACGATGCTCTATTCACAACCCTCAGTGAAAGTGTCCATTGCATCAGCTGGAGTCCACACGGTGTCCGTCATGAACACAGGAACAGTGAGCGTGGCTCCAGGGGGCATGAGGATAGTAACACTCATATTTCACGTCCTTTGTATGTGAATGGTCCATCAGCTCAAATATTATGCAAAGCTTCCTTTTGGGCAGTTTTGCCAAATTAAAGGTTTTTGTTTGTGTTAAATACATCTTTTTAACATGTATTTATGATGTGAACTTTGTTTCTTGACAGGCAGCTTGCTGTTTTCCAGAGCAGTGTTTTTGATGGACGGTGTTATCCCCTCATGTCTGTGGTTCTGGCTCAGGAAATAGTCAAGCAGAGGCTTCTAGAGATGGATGAAAGATTGGATTCAATTCCCACTGAGATTCCTTCTGTCTCCAAGACCCTATAATCCTTATGGCATGAAAACTTCATTAACATGAAACCTGGTCATTTGTAATTTGTGCTAATCATACTGAGCTCAAGTTGGAGTGCAGCGTTGAGCTAATAAAAAGGCTTTCTCAGCAAGTAATGCCGCTGAAGAGCAAACTGAGGTCAAACTTTATGAATGTACCATACAAGCAGTTTGTGTGATGGTCAAAATAATTCTTAGAGATAGTTTCCAAAGAATGTTTTTCTACTTAGCAACCCTTTATTAGCATATTTTTGGTTACTGAATATACTTGACTTTCACTCATTCCATGGCCTTTCTGACAATTAGCCTAAATTGATAGGGTTTTACCCCACATGGGCACCTTGACTACAGCTGCAGAAAGAAGGTGACATTAATGAAGGAACACAAAGATGGTCACCGAGGATGAAGACTGTCTTCTACTTGGCTGTTGTAAGTAGGGTTTTCCTGAGCACTCAGCTTCTGACAATTTCATGTGCTTTGTTGATGATATCTCAAAGAGCTAAAATTCCTTGAGCCACAAAGAACTTGGCTGATGGAAAGAAGTGATGGGAACATCGTCCTCTCAGAGTCTGGTAGCTGTGGGCGTGAACTCCCTCGTGTACGACGGCTTCCTACGTGACAGTGAACACATAACATGGAGAAAGGGCTAGAAAGAGAACTGGCAGTTCCATCTGCCTGCAAATTCAACGTAAACCATACAATGCTGTGTCTGGGGAGAAAACTGTAGGCTCCTACGCTTTATTAATTGTGCGTTCCCCAGAACAATGGCTATTCTGTAAGCCTGTGGCCCTCTGCCTCGCCAGAACACACCTTCGCGGCTGTGCTTCGGCCTTGGCCCCATGTTTTAAGAGAGACTTGGGCAGCAAAGTGCAGACTGAGATAGGATAAAACACCAGGAACTCTGTGTTATGAGCAATAGTGGAAGGAAACAGGAATAATTTCTGGATTGGATAAGGTTTCAGGCAAACGTGAAAGATCTTTTCAAATATTTGGGAGGAAAAAAATGGTTCCTTTTAGGAGGTAGGTAGTTACAACCTGCATCTCCCTCCCTCCATTTCCCTTTCTGGTTGGTTCCCCCACCTCAACTCCACTCCAGGTGTCGGTTCAGACTCTGAGTTCAGCTGCTGTGGGCGTTTTCCAGATAGCTTGATGACAAGGGCTCCTCCTGACTTTTAAAAAAGCTTGGAAGAATTCAGCGTAGGATAGAGAGAGGAGTGACAATTTTAAGAATTAGGAGAAAAGGCTGGGTGCGGTGGTTCACACCTGTAGTCCCAGCATTTTGGAAGCAGAGGTGAGTGGATCACTTGAGGCCAGGAGTTCAAGACCAGCTTTGCCAACATGGCAAAATCCTGTATCTACTAAAAATACAGAAATTAGCCAGGCAAGGTGGTGCATGCCTGTACCACTTACTCAAAAGGCTGAGGCATGCGAATTGCTTGAACTAGGAGGTAGAAGCTGCAGCGAGCTGAGATTGAGTCATTGTACTCCGTCCTGGGCGATAGAGTAGAACTCCATCTCAAAAAAAAAAATGAGGAGAAAAGAACTGTTCTGAGAAGATGGGAATGGAATACCCCAAGACTAGAAGGCTGACCCCCATTGTTTGGAGATATCCAGAACTGAAGACCTCAGTTGAGGCTGAGCAGGAGGCCGTGACCTGCACGCCCACATGGAAGGTAGGGACCATGAGCATTTCGGCAGCCATGATTCCGGACTGACACCGCAGGTGGTCCCTGGGTGCCTGGCTCTGCATCCGGGGACCTCTGTTGTCCCAAGGTCATTGGGCACTGAGTGAGAACTCATAATGACAGAGATGAAGTGTCACCACAGCACTGATGGAAGGAGGCTTGGACATTGATATAAATTGACTTAAATGCAGAAATTAGTTTCTGGCATGCCTATATTTATGGATTAGATGACTATACATTTATACAGCTTAAGGGCAGATCAAGGACCAATGAGCAGAAGGTTCTGGAAGGAAGATTTAGTACAAAAAGAAATTTCTGACCATTGTTGCTCCTAGCAGTAGGCGAATGCTTTTGGAAGCGAGAGCTCCGGCCAAAGGGCAGAAAACTGACATCCATCTTTCAGGGGTGTTTCAAGGGAAAATTCCATGACGGTGTTACATGCTAGATTAAGCAGCATTTTCCATCCCTCCCAAAGTTGGGGTTCTGTCATTCCATGAATTATCAGAATCCCTGGCTCACAGGTGGGACTGGACTGAGGTTCTAAGAGCTTGTAAATATTTGCACAGCAGTCCTTTGAAAGCACTCATGGGGACTTTTGTGCCATAACACTCTGCACTGAGTGACGACTGAGTGTTTATTTTACTCTGGCCCCTCGAATGGGTGACTGGACTCATTAGCAAACAGGGAAAAGACAGCTGTGTTAGCTTTGATTGTTCTCAAAGTCAGAGATGTTGTTTTCTTCCTTTCTTGATGTGTAACAAATGTGTTTTTTTCTTTTGGTAACTGTAAGACTGGACTCAGCATAAAGAGAGAAGACATTTGAAGTACATGCTGCAGGTTCAGCCGGAGGGGTTAGTGGCAAAGGAAATGGAAAGCAGAGCCTGGGAAGAGCCGGTGGAAATGTTGCAAGGGTGCTTTCCCAGCCCAGCTGAGTGTTTTATGACAGGATGTGTCAGGGTTCCAAGTGTTTGCCTTGGCTCCACCGCCCTGAGATTGCTCTGCTGCGTGTCAGAGGACATCGTCCGTGTTTGCAAAATCCAATTAAAGTGGCATTAGTGCACGTGGGCACGCTGAGCTGCCAGAGCATTTCGTGCCCAGTCTCTCTGGCAGTTCCGCGAACCCAGCCGCAGTTTTAGAAAAGAGTCATTTGGGTCGGCTTTGGAACAGAAGTTTTTTCTCCAATTTAAATCATTTTTTTATTTTATTGAAAGCTTCCAGAGTTCCATTTGGTTCAGATATCAAAGCGTGGAAAAGAAACTTTTCCTTCCTTTCTTGACATGCTTATGAAAATTATTTTTGTCACCTTTGGGTGAATTATTAGCAAGTATGACATAATGCTGCAAAGGTTAGGCACAAGGATGGGGAGCTGCAAGGGAGGAAGGCGGGGCTCGGACCCCTCGCTCCTTAGAGCAGACTGTGGAGCTGGATCGCAGCTGTTAGTGCCACGTGATCCAGGGATACTAGGAAGTAGGAGTGGCCCAAACTATTTCAAAACAATAGCAGGAAAATATATTTTTCTCAATTTGTAAAGATTCTGATGTTGATTATGTATCATTCCATAATCTGAATGTACATCCACGTGGTGAAACTGTTTCGCATAATCTGTTTTAGGTCACGGCAGAGTTACCTTTACTGGAGGAGCTGTCCTGCTAAGATAACTTCTGTATTAGATATTAAAACCACAGTTTGAAGGCACTAGAGATCACCCAGAAGCTAACAGAAACTGGAAGGACGAGACCGCTGACATAAGGGAAGCAGACTGAACAAACTTAGTGTAGCTACGTGAGTCTGACACCTGCTGAGGGCACTTCCCAGTTAGTTCATGCGGGGTGTGCGAAGCTGGAGTCCGAACAAGGAGTGGCAGTCTCCTGAACATGGTGGTTTGCGTGTGTCCTCAGAGTGCATGTGCTGGAAGCTGAGCTGCTCTTCTAACAGTGCTGGGAGAACGGGGCCTTTCAGAGATGGTTAGGCCTGAGGCTCTGCCCTGTGGATGGAATATGCTGGGAGTGGATTTGTTTTCTAAGGACGTGGCTTCTGATAAGTTTGTCCCCATTTCTCTGTCTCTTTTTTTGGAGATGGAGTTTTGAAGTTTTGCTCTTGTCACCCAGGCTGCAGTGCAGTGGCACAATCTCAGGTCACTGCAACCTCCGCCTCCCAGATTCAAGAGATTCTTCTGCCTCAGCCTCCTGAGTAGCTGGGACTACAGGTATCTGTCACCATGTCTGGCTAATTTATATACATATACGTATATATATATATATATATATATATAGAGAGAGAGAGAGAGAGAGAGAGAGAGAGAGAGACGGAGTTTTGCTCTTGTCGCTCAGACTGGAGTGCAATGGTGTGACCTTGGCTCACTGAAACCTCTGCCTCCCAGTTTCAAGCAATTCTGCCTCAGCCTCCTGAGTAACTGAGGTTACAGGTGCCCACCACCACACCTGGATAATTTTTTTGTATTTTTAGTAGAGACAGGGTTTTCACCATGTTGGCTGGGGTGGTCTCAAACTCCTGACCTCAGATGATCCACCTGGCTCGGCCTCCCAAAGTGGTGGGATTTTAGATATCAGCCACCACACCCAGCCCTAATTTTTGTATTTTTAGTAGAGATGGGGTTTTGCTATGTTGGCCAGGGTGGTCTTGAACTCCTGACCTCAGGTGATCTGCCCACCTCAGCCTCCCAAAGTGCTGGGATTACAGGCATGAGTCACTGTACCTGGCCTCTGTCTCTTGTACCCACTTCTACCATGGGAAGGCCCCACCAGATGCTGGCACCATGCTCTTGGACTTCCCAGCCTCCAGAATCATGAGGCAAAAAACAAATTTCTATTGCTTATGTATTACCCAGTCAGTGGAATTCTGTTACAGTAGCAGAAAACAAAGTAAGATATTGAGGCTGCCAGACGGGCTGGAAACTGAAGAGAAAATCCTATAAGGGAAGGATCCAAAAATGGGATCTCCTAAATTTGCATAAAAACAGGTCTCACACATGTGCAGAATGAGACCCTGAGGGACCTGCAGAAACCGGCAGCTGGAGAGCTGAAGAGCTGAGTAGCCCGGCAGCAGCTGCCCAGGGTTGGAGACACAGTATGAAATTCAGGTTCCTTCAAGTTAGACAGGTTCAGCACATTTCAAGAATAAGGGTGGCCTGTGTCTTTTATGTGATGGTCAGTCAGGTACAGCCACAAGAGGAGACACAGTAGGTGAAAAATCTGATTTAAATTATAGGCATCCGGGTCCAGAACCCAACTTCATTTTACTTAGAAACAGTGTTTTTGCAGAGTTTTAGTACATCCCGAATTTTGCCGGAATGCAGCTATCACGGAAGTAAAGGGAATATTTTACTTTGCTTTCTTGAATTAAACCATTTTGTTGAAATTTGCCAACGTTTGCTCGCCTCTTTGCAAAGGCACCTTGTACCTCACTGACACAGGACACCAGACCTGCTCTTTATTTCCCCATCACCACATTTTTCCTATCAGAGCCCAAGAGGTCAACATGCCAAGGGTGGGAAGCCCATGTGCATATGTTTTTGTGTGCATGTGTACATCAGACACTATTTACCAAGCACTATTCTAAGCACTGTGCGTACATTTATCTCATATAATGCAACAATCCTATTGTAAGTGGATGCATTTCCTGTCCCTGCTGAAGAAATTACCAGAAACTTCATAGCTTAACAGAACACAGATTTATTATCTTACAGTTCTGTAGGTCCAGTGTCCAAAACAGGTCTCACAGAGCTAACTTCGAGGCTCAGCAGGGCTGGCTCTTTCTGGGGGCTCACAGGGATAATCCGTTTCCTGCCTCCTCCAGCTTCTAGAGGCCACCTGTATCCCTCGGCTGCTGCCCTTCGCACCTCCCAGGCCCTCCTGCCACAGTCACATCTCTCTCTGACCACAGCTGAGAAAGAGTCTCCACTTTCAAGGACTCGTGGAAACAGACTGGGGTCAGACAATCGGAATGATCTCCACATCTTGAGGGTCTGAAACCTTCATGGCACCTAAGCCCTTTTCCCACCAAGGTCACACCCACAAGTTCTGAGGATTGGGATGTGGACATCTTGGGGCCATTACCTTCTCCACCACAGGAGCTGTTATCATCACCTCCAGCAGAAGCAAAGAGCTCAGCCCAGGCTCTGCAGCTACCAAATGGGTGGAGTGAGACCAGACCCAGTTCTGGGAGCTTCCTTTGCTGGAATCTGCTAAGTGATTCCTGGGTAGAAACAGAAGTTATGTAGTCGGAGGCGGGCAGGAGAGAGGAGGTGGGGAGACTACAGGCTCGGGTCATATGGAATCGAGGAGACTACAGCCTGGGGTCGTTCACAGAACGACTCCAAGTCTGACCTTCATGCCTCCAGCCCTGCCTTCTGCCTCTGCCTGCCACTCACAGGTGCCCCCCGCACCTTGCAGTCCTCAGGGTTCCACTGTCCTGTGATTTCAGTTCATCGGCGGGTAAAACGTGTCGAAGCAGACGTGTTAGCTGCATCACGAGAAGGGCTGTCTCCTGAGCGATGGGTGTGGGGTGGTGGTGGCTGGGCCTGCAGGTAAACTTCCTCTAGGCAGGTGTGGGTGTGACTTCCAGGAGTGGGTATGGGGTGAGGAGAGGGCGGCTTTGCCTCTGTCCCCTCAGTGCCTTCCCCCTTAATGCCCGACAGATGCCAGATCTCCGGCTCTGCTTTCCCAGCACAGGATTATCTCACCTGAGCAAGTGCGTGGGCTGCAAACCCTGCAAGGGGAGCCTCTCACTGTGACAGACGGCATCAGTGATGTCCTCTCTTGGTGATGGGTGAGTGTGGGGCCCCGGGAAGAAGACAGCCGTGTAAGACACACCTGGTGAGAACGCCAACTGCACTTACCTGACCCAGCTGGCATAGCCACAGCTGAGTGATGCTGGTAAATCCTGCAGAGTAGGAAGTGCCCGTCACACGGTCTTTGCAGTCACATCAGTCAGCATTGGCCACCTCCATCAGTAACATCCCTGACAGCTACAAAGCACACAGCATGATGCTGTCATCAGCCACAGTCCTGCCCTCAAGGAGCAAAATGTGTAGTGGGAAGAGGCTGCCCAGCCACTGCGCCACTGGGGATGACCACACCAGGAGGGTGCATGCAGGAGCCTGGCTCGGAGGCACAGCGGGGAGAAAGGCGCCTGCCTCTGTGGGCTGGGGGAGGGGTGCCATGGGGCAAGGCAGGGTCCTCAAGATGGAATGGAGGGCTGGGTGCGATGGCTCACGCCTATAACCCCAGCACTGTGGGAGGCCGAGGCGGGTGGATCACGAGGTCAAGAGATCGAGACCATCCTGGTCAACAAGGTGAAACACAATCTCTACTAAAAATACAAAAAAAAATTAGGTGGGCATAGTGGCGAGTGCCTGTAGTCCCAGCTACTCGGGAGGCTGAGGCAGGAGAATGGCTTGAACCCAGGAGGAGGAGGTTTCGGTGAGCCGAGATCGCGCCATTGCACTCCAGCCTGGGTAACAAGAGCAAAACTCTGTCTCAAAAAATGGAATGGACAGACGGGCAGGCCCCCAGTGCACCAGGCTGAGAGACAGGGAGGCGACAGCAAGCAGGTGGTGCTCCATGGCCGGGTGTGACGAGATGGTAACCTGTGGGTGACGGAGTGATGGGAGGCGGGCAGATGTGTGGGGAGTGGATGTGGGTGGGAATTGAGAGTGGGGAGGGAGGCAGAAACCTGCCTCTGAGAAGACAGCTCTAGCCTGGGTCAGGAATAACCAGCACTGTTCCCTGGAAATGGAACCTCAGCCATCAGGTGGGCATGGGCTGGGCATTGGGGCTGGGGCTGCGTCTGCATCACAGAGCCTTCCCGGGGCACAGCGGGGCTCCCTCTCCCATCTCCCCAGCCCTTGCCTCCTGTTCTGCTGTGCCCCATAATGCTTTGTCTAGAACATTCTTATTTAACTCATAGTTTTTCTCTTATATTCTTTTTTTTTAATCGCATTTTAGGTTTTGGGGTACATGTGAAGAACATGCAAGATAGTTGCATAGGTACAGACGTGGCAGTGTGAGTTGCTGCCTTCCTCACCTTCACCTATATCTGGCATTTCTCCCCATGCTATCTCTCCCCAACTTCCCACCCCCCACTGTCCTTCCCCTATTCCCCCCAATGGACCCCAGTGTGTGGTGCCCCCTCCCTGTGTCCATGTGTTCTCATTGTTCATCATCCGCCTATGAGTGAGAACATGCGGTGTTTCATTTTCTGTTCTTGTGTCGGTTTGATGATCTCCAGGTTCATCCATGTCCCTACAAAGGACACGAACTCATCGTTTTTGATGGCTGCATAATATTCCATGGTGTATATGTGCCACATTTTCCCAGTCCAGTCTATCATCAGTGGGCATTTGGGTTGGTTCCAGGTCTTTGCTATTGTAAACAGTGCTGCAGGGAACATTCGTGTGCATGTGTCCTTATAGTAGAACGATTTATAGTCCTTTGGATATATACCCAGTAATGGGATTGCTGGGTCAAATGGAATTTCTATTTCTAGGTCCTTGAGGAATCGCCACACTGTCTTCCACAATGGTTGAACTAATTTGCACTCCCACTAGCAGTGCAAAAGTGTTCCTATTTCTTTTCTCTTATATTCTTTTTAGGTGCACGGCTTACCCCAGGACACATTTCTGTTTCTGTTTCAAACATATGCTACGTATCATTTCTACACACAGGCATGAACGGGTGTCAGACGCACAGGTGGGCACACCGTGTGTCATTTTTATTCCTAGGTATGAACAGGTGTTGGGTGTGAAACAATGGGGAGTCTCACAGCAGAGGGCCTTCACCCTGTGGCCCTAACATGCTTTTGCTGAGGACATTCTAGGAGTGTAGACAGAAAGAACCTGCTGGCAAGGTGAGGCACACTGAGCGACTGTGCTGGGCAGGGAGCCCTACACTCACAGGGATTGTTTACTGCCTGTCCCCGCCTCTAAACCCACAGTCAGGAATGTTCCGGCCCACTCTGGCAGGCAGGGCCCCCACAGGTAGGGATTTCTGTCCTCTGCTCCGGCCTCCACCACTTCCACCTCCTGAAAAGCACCTGTGCCTACTGTGGTGAGTTCCTTCCAGCTCCCTGGGAGTAGCTCTGTGGGAGATGGTCTCAGTTTCCCATCTTTTCCAGGCCAGGTGCTGCACTGGCTCCGACTGCAGCTCTGCTGGGAAGCGGCTCAGAGGCCCTGAGGGTGACCTGCACCCCAGGCGCTGGGAGCAGCTGGGCCTCTGATCTGGTTTGGCTGTGTCCACGCACGTCTCCTCTCGAATTGAACTCCCATAATTCTCACATCATGGGAGGGACCCAGTGGGAGATAATTGAATCATGGGGGTGGTTTCCTCCATGTGGTTCTAGGGGTAGTGAATAAGACTCGTGAGATCTAATGGTTTTATAAGGTGTTTCCCTTTTACTGCCTCCTCATTCTCTTCTTGACTGCCACCATGTGAAACGTGCCTTTCAGTTTCCACCATGATTGTGAGGCCTCCCCAGCCACACGGAGGCTCCTGTCCTTGGAGCCTCTGCAGATGCCAGCTGGTTCTGAAGTCTGGCTTTCTCGGAATGAGCAAGGAGTGAAATCACAAACACCCAGCATCTCTCAGACAGGATGTTCTGGAACAGCCCATGATGTCCAGAAACTGCAGGCAGAATCCTAGGTGACAGGAGTGGAAGAAAGGACCCCAGGTGGAATCTGGATGCGATGGTGACCAGCTGGGCAACCGGCCGCATCTGACTGATTTGTGGATTCTTTCTGAATCCAGGAGGGTCCCCCATATTCATTCATATTTTCAAAACCAGGTTTGAAAATGGAGTTGTTTGAAGTTGAAAGTGTAGGGGACAAATTTCCGTGATGACAATTTTTACGTTTTCAGCAATGCTGCAGCCTGGCATGGTCTAACCTGGCAGAGGTTAGCGAAGCAAAGTGGGGACTTCCAGGGTCCCAGGGTGACAGCCAGGCCTTCACTGGTGTGTTCAGCGAGCAGTGCTGGGCTTTCCGGGCAGCGTCTGTGGTTGCTTCACTCCCACCTTCCAGACAACTCGCCAGGAGTGTGCATGGCTTCTGCGGCAAGAACTCTGTCCTGCAGATTTGCTGGTCAGTGAGGTGGACCAAGGGGAGATGGGCCGGATGCTGCCCGGCATGTGGCTGACAGTGACCCGTAACCATTCACTTTCTAAAACCCTCATAGAGACCGTCTAGGGTCCCAGGAGGACTCACAAGGAAGAAAAAATCCTCACTCAGACAGTGGCTTTTACTCATTTTCCTTTTGTGTTTGGCCCTTCCATTTATAAACCTGTGTGTGTGTATAGAGGGCATCTACCACTCATCTGCGTGGCTGGCTGTTAACATGTCTGTCTCTCCAGGTCGTGAATCTCATCTGCTTTTCCTTTAGCAGGATAAGCACTGGCTGAGTTTGGCTAAATTGATAAGTCAGTGAGTTTAGTAGTTTCCAGTTGCTACTGTAACAGATGACCACAACCTTGGGTTGAAACAATGTGTGTTTATCTTAAAGCTCTTCAACTGGAGTCCCAAAATGAGCTCCCCAGGGGCTGGCAGGGCCACATTCCTTCTGGAGGGTGAAGGAAGAGTCCACTTCCTGCCTTTGCAGTGGCTAGAGGCTGCCTGCACCCTGGGCTCCTGGCTACTCCAGCTCAAAGCCAGTGATGGCAGCCGGGTCCTTCTCACCTGACATCACTGACGCTGGCCCTCCCAGCTCCCTCTTCCACAGCAAGGGGCCCATGGTGACACTGGCCTATGGGTAATGCAGGATCATTTCCCTACCTGACACTCAGATGACTGGGAGCCTTAAGGCCCCCGCCAGAGTCAGATGACAAAGCCACAGGCTTCAGGGTTTAGGACACGAGCGTGTTGCAGGGGTGCTGTTCTGCTTGGCTCCCCACGGAGGCTGGTATGTTGTAGGCATGCAACGCATTTCTTAAAGAGTATAAACAAACACACAACTTTATTTCTAAGGCTTCATTTTGCTTGGTCCTTTTTGTGCTCACACTTGGTTGACACAATCTAACTTTTATCACATTGTCTTTTAACAACTGTCACTTTCTCTCTGTATTTCAGCCATTGCTTTTTCCTCACCATCTAAATTAAATAGCCGTAACAGTTACTGAAGTTTCCAAATATATGGCTTCCCAAACCATGGGGATGTGTGTCTATGGCATCCTTAGCAGCAGCCTGGCAGAACAAGGAAACAAGGAACCTGCATGGGGCCGGGGCAAGAGAGGCGGCTTTCACAGTGCTTTCCACTCGCCAGGGACTGTGCAAGTGCTTTATGTGGTTCATTAGGTCATCGTGATCCCAGTGACAACTCAACAATTAAGAAAGACAATTCACATATGAAGAAAGGTTGCTCAGAGCGGTCAGGCCACTTTCCCAGGCTCAACAGTGGATCCTGGCCGCCACAGAACCTTGCCACAGCCATGCAGAACCACGCACAGCCACTGTCCAGGCAGGCCAGGTAAAGCCGGGGGTCTTGAACACACAAAATGAGGGTTTTTATTTGTAGTAGAGAAAGTGCAAATCAGAGGTGTGATGTGTGTGACCTCCCAAGATTGTCTGCAAAAATCTGTGGGCACAGCCCAAACGCACTGTGTCTGGATAGTCCACAGCTCTCATTCTATTCTCGGAGGGGTGAGGGGTTCTAAAGGGGTTAATGTCCACTCACATAGAAGCCAGAGGAAGACAGTCCACAGCTCTCATTCTATTCTCAGAGGGGTGAGGGGTTCCAAAGGGGTTAATGTCCACTCACGTAGAAACCAGAGGAAGACAGATCACACAGCCACAGCATCAGAGTTAGACCGAAAGGAGCGTTTAGAGACTTCTAAGCAATCATCAAACATTCTATTTCTAAGTAAGTTGGTTGACTGGCATGAAGTATGCACTTGCTGAGAATCAAACATTGAGAATATCAAGTAGTCTACATTGAAATCTGATCTGGCAAGAAGGAAGATGCAGCCCTGGTTAGCTGCTTCTTTCCCCTCTCCGAAGCCATACATGCTGCCCAGCAGGTCTTGGGTTACAGAGAATGCCGGAGGGCTCACTGCTGAGCCACATGGAGTATTCTGGTGATGCAGCCGCTCAAGTATGGAGACCATGCTCCGTTCCTTGCCATGGAGTAGGCGTTACTACCGTGATTCTGCGGTGGGACAAGGAGGCAGGAGGCCGATGGGAGAAGTCAAAGGGCAAGTGTCCACTCAGCGCCCACTCAGCTGCTGACCACAGGCTGTGGGCTGCCTTTCTTGCAGAGGTTAAAGGAGCTCTGGTCTGGTGATGGAGGTGGATGTGCTATGAGAGAGTCCCACCTGCCAGGGCCCCGATGGAAATGGGCCCAGACTGCTGCGAAGTGCAGCAGGAACAACTCACTGGGGCAGGGGCGGGGGGCCCTCACAGGATGGCTGGGACGCACAGCCCCACTCCTATACAACCACCTCTCAGTTCTCACTGAAAAGTGTGAACATGATGTGCTCTGGTGAACTTTTAACATACTTCCCCATGCTCTAGCCACAGCCGCACTGGTTTCTGTTAGCTAAATTTTTAACTATATAGTATTGTCATTTGCATGCTACAGTTAAGAGCTTTCAGAGGTTACATGCACTAGATCCTAACAGCTCCACTCTCATGAATAACATCATCTTCCACCATCTCAGAGAAGCAGTGATATCGTGGAGCTGGAAAAGTGCAGTCTCCCAGGAGTTCTGCCCTATTTTCATGCTGAGGTGTAACAGAGTATTTCCAGTCCCCCACCACCACTGTCTGTCACTTTAGGTGGGAATAACCTCAGGAAGTGCACTTTTCCCATGAGATCCTTTGGTGGTTGGGCGTTTACAAAGATGGACCCAAACATCACACAAGCTCCCTGTATCCCAAAGGTAAAAAGAGAACCTGGGGAATGAGGCTGCTTCTGCACAGCTTATCAAACATCACACCTTTTGTACGAGGTCTGGAAAAGCTGGTTTGGAGTGTCAAACACTCAATTCACCCTCCAAACGGCATAGGGTAACCAGGAGGGGCAGTGGTCAAAGTCCCATGTAGAGTGACTCAGCAGGTACTGTCTACAAGGCTGGCTCCCACGAAGACCCAGGGCAGAGGGGGATGCGGTTTTCCCCTTGGGGAGTGTTCCCTGGGGAGTTTGCCCCTTTGCCCATTAGCTTTCTCCAGACAATGCTGAGCTTCTAAAACCACACCTTCCTAGGGAGACTTGCTGTGGGAAATGTGTCTAGTCACTTCTCAGAGAGGCCTGGGCACTCAGGGCCTTAACCCCCTGCAGCCTGGGTGGTCTCAGCTTTCTTCATTGTTCCTGGCCTCGGTTTGCTCATCTATAAATTGGGAATGTTAAAGGCTGTCTTGAAGCGTTGTTGCTAGACCTAGAAATAATTCACATATAGCAAGGGGCCTGGCATGCTTCTGTCACTAGTAACCACGGCTCTCACCCTGGCTGCTTGTCTCAGAACATGGAAATGGAGCCAGGGCACTGGTCAGAGCTCCCTTGGCCATTAGGCCAGGCTATAATCTGTCCTGTGTTTACAGAAGCTCAACAAAGTGTAGTTTACCTCAGCCTGAAACCTGCTAATACAGACCTCAAAGGCGCTGTGAAGATTAAACAGATTAACGCTCATTGAAAGCTTGGAACGCCACGTGGCCTACGGCATATATTCAGTAAATGTCAGCTGTCACTGTTGCCCAGATACCCAACCCTCCCACCCTGTCATTCAAGGGTCTGAGGACAGGCACGACATAATAGTGGGATTGCGAAAGCAGTGATGGGTGTGGAAGGCAGAGCAGGCTCAGGACGCTCAAGACCCGGCACTGTGGCCAGGCAGCGGCTCACGCCTGCAATCCCAGCACTCGGGGAGGCTGAGACGGGCAGATCACCAGATCAAGCATTCAAGACCAGCCTGGCCAACATGGTGAAACCCTGTCGCTCCTAAAAAATCCAAACAAATTAGCTGGGTGTGGTGGTGCGCGCTTGTAATCCCAGCTATTCAGGAGGCCGAGGCAGGAGAATCGCTTTAACCCAGGAGGCAGAGGTTGCAGTGAGCCGAGATCTCACCACTGCACTCCACCCTGGGCTACAGAGTAAGACTCTGTCTCCAAAATATAAAAAGACCCATCATTGTTCTGTGGCTGGGATGGGGTCTGGGCTCTGCAGGCCCTGACTGGCTCCTTTTGTGTCCACTGGTCACTGCTACAATGGACTGGACCAAACCAGCACACAGGAATGTCTGTGCTTCAGAGGAAGTCACTTATGTAAAATATTTGATGTTTAAATGGGAAATACATGCAAGTTACTTTTATGATTTTATAGGTTCTCAGCAGTCAGAAAAGGTACTCTACAATACAGTTCTTAGATTATGTACTTGTTTGAATTAATTCTCCTAGCAGCATCCACCCATGGTGTCCTGAGCCCACGTGCTCGGAGGAAGCACGTTGTTTATTTACTGGTGTCCCTCATGTGTTTAGTACAGGGTCTGCCACACAGCTGGAGCTCGGTGTCTGTTGAATTAAATGATGATGTACTAAACACTGTAAGGTGTACTCCTAGAATTTCTTGTTCTCCCAGCCATCAGCACACAAACCCTGCCTAGATTTTCACATACAAAGCATTAGGCTTGAAGACATGGAAGAAATGCTGTTTTCTTACAAGCAATCAAGAAATGACTTCCGAGGGACCTCCACTGAGTGACTGATTGTCTGAATGCACACAGATCTCTTGGGGTGGATTTCACAGAACCAAGGGAGTATGCAGGAGGAAAACAACAGGAATGCAGGCCATGTGGCCTGCGCCTAGCAGAACGTAGGCCTGTCATTTAATCTCGGAACTTGCTTTCTTGTCTGCAAAAAGAGACACTTGAGGAACAGATCTTTGATGTGTGAGTGCAGGCTACTGCCCATGCACTTCACAGAGAGGAATCAGTCACGAGTTTGATTCAGTGAGTCTACGGTAAGGTATTTAAATAATGCTGAATTTATTTTATTCATTCATTCATTTATCTATTTTTAGAGAAAGGGTCTGGCTCTGTTTCCCAGGCTGGAATGTGGTGGTATGATCATGGCTCACTGTAGCCTCCACTTTGTGTGTTCAAGTAATCCTCCTGTCTCAGCCTCTTTAGTACCTGGGACTACGGGAACTTGCCACCATCCATAATTATTTTATTACTTTTTGTAGAGATTGGATCTCACTGTTGCCCAGGGTAGTCTTGAGCTCCTGGGATCAAGAGATCCTCCCAGCTGGACACTGTGGTGCAAGCCTGTAGTCCTAGCTACTCAGGAGGCTGAGACACAAGAATCACTTGAGCCTGGGAGGTTGAGGCTGCAGTGAGCCAAGTTTGTGACACTGCACTCCAGCCCGGATCTGGGCTACAAAGCAAGACCCTACCTCAAAAAAAAAAAAATCCTCCCAGTTCAGCCTCCCGAGATGCTGAGACTATAAGCGTGAACCAATGGGCTGGCCTAGGCTCCTTTTTCTCGTCATTATTCCCTAAACAATATAGTACAACAACTATTTACATAATGTTTACATTGTATTAGGTATTGTTAAGTCGCCTAGAGATGACAAAATACACAGGAGAACTGCGTAGGTTATATGCAAATACTACACCATTTTATACCAGGGACTTGAGCATCCATCGACTTTGTAGTCCACAGGGACTCCTGGAACCAATGGTTTACCCATACCAAGGGATGACTACATACAAACACCCTGGTGAAAGGCAAGGGTGCCCTGAGGTCACCAAGTGTGGGAGCAGGTGAGGCAGCTCTACCCACACTGCCAAACTTTGAAAGTGAGCCATCCCCTAGGGTGTGATTTCTATAGGGTTACAAACAGAATTATGGGGCTGAAGCAGGAGGCCACACATTCAGAAGCCGCCTCTAGACTGGCAAGTATTCCCACTCCTCATTTTTCTTGATTAGTCTTGCCCCAGGTTTGACAATTTAGTCTTTTCATTATTAATTTTTATTTTATACAGCATTAATTTCTGCTCATTCCTTCATTTTATTTGTTCTTTTACTTTATTTTGCTGTTCTTTTTAAATTTAAAATGGATGTTTACCTTGTTAATGTTCATGTAGTATTTTGTACTCACGTACAGAGATGAGTTTCTCTTTGTAAGTCAATTTTTGCATTCTATATTTCAAGGTTATTGGTTTACATTACTTATCTTTATGAATTAAATAGTTATTGTAATTATCCAAATGTGTTAATTTTTAGAGAAAGGGTCTGGCTCTGTTTCCCAGGCTGGAATGTGGTGGTATGATCATGGCTCACTGTAGCCTCCACTTTGTGTGTTCAAGTAATCCTCCTGTCTCAGCCTCCAAATTAACACATTTGGATTTATAGCTACCATATTATTTGTGATTTCTCCATTTGTCGTTTTTTCTTTTCACTTTTTCTTGGCTTCATTTCAATGAGCTTTTGTTAAGCATCTTGGGTTTTTTTCTTACTAATTTGGAAGTTACACATTCTGCTTGTGTAATTATAATCACTAACATGGGAACTGTAACAGGGGTACTTAATTTACCATGTCTGAAGTTCATCAGTACTTTTTTGCCCTAGTTCTGAAAGTAGGACCTAGAACTCTTACTGTATTCCTTTCTTGATTTTTAGGGTTTATTGTGTATTAAAATGTAGTATTATTGTTTTTATGCACTTTATTTGCTCCTACCTCAAGGATAGGATTTAAACTTTCTTTTAGAAAGCGTTGGCTATGGTAGGATTCCTCAGTGTCCCTTTGCCTGCAAATGTTTTCCTCCTAGTCCTTAAAGAATATTTTCTCTGGACACTGAAGTCTAGTTCGGCAGCAGTGTTCGCTGTTTTCCTCCCTCATCATATTGAAGGTACCCCCCCGTCTCCTGTCTCCGAATGTTACTGTGGAGCAGTCAGCTGTCAGACTCACTGTTGCTCTTCTGATGGTAATCTGGCTTTTACTTTCAGTTGCTTTTAACAAATTGTTCTTGACTTTGGTATTCTGCAATCTAACTGTGATTTTTAATTTATCTTCCTGGTACTTTATCTTTCCTGGAAAAATCTTAGTTGTTGTATCTTCAACAACTGCCTCCTTCCCTTGTTCCTTCCCCTGTCCTTCCAGAATACTTATTGGAAAAACATTGGCTCTCAATCCTACTGGTCTTCTCAATCTATTTCAATCTGCTTGACTTCAGTGTTGTGTTTTCCATTTGCTCCCTCCCCTAGATTGGGTTTCCCTCTGCCCTGCTCTATGCCCCTGGAAGTTGAGTTCTACAGACTGTACGTCCAAGCTGTCTTGCATTCTGGCTGTTGGGTTACTCAAAGGGAGGCCCCAGCCGAAATGAGGTGGTGAGACTGCTCAGGTTGTTAATTTCTCTCACTCCCTTTCTGCCAGGCTGAGGCTTGGTGTCATTGTGTTCCTCTAAGGCTGTGACTCCCACCTGGAGGCCCTTCTACATGGCTTTAGATTTGCTAGGTTCTGTCACTGCCTTGCCCCTCGGTCCTATGAACTGTGATGGCTTCCCACAGTTGCCAGTTAACTGCGTCCTTTGTCATCCTTTGCTGGTTTTTTTTAGCCCAGCTGACACTTCTGTTAACAGTCTCTTCTAAAAAATTATGTTCACTTAAATTCTTTGAGTGTGCCACCTATTTCCTGTCTGAAACAGGAACGTAATACAATCTAAATGTATATTGCCCACCACTTTTTCGTGATCCGGACAACTTCTCATGTACACTTCAGTTCTCTACTTTTCTTTTCCTTTTTTCTTTGAGATGGAGTTTTGCTCTTGTTGCCCAGGTTGGAGTGCAATGGCACAGTCTCTGCTCACTGTAACCTCTTTCTCCTGGGTTCAAGCAATTGGCCTCCCAAGTAGCTGGGATTACAGGTGTGTGCCACCATGCCTGGCTAATTTTGTGTTTTTTGTAGAGATGGGGTTTCACCATGTTGGTCAGGCTGGTCTTGAACTACTGACACCAAGTGATCTGCCCGCCTTGTCCTCTCAAAGTGCTGGGATTACAGGCATGAGCCACCACACCAGGCCAGTTCTCTCCTTGTCTTCAGTTATCTCTATTCTGCTGTTAAAACCATCTATTAGGCTGGGCACAGTAGCTCACCCTGTAATCCCAGCACTTTGGGAGACTGAGGCGGATGGATCAAAAGGTCAAGTGTTCGAGACCATCCTAGGCAACATGGTGAAACACCATCTCTATTAAAAATACAAAAAATTAGCTGGGCGTGGTAGCATGTGCCTGTAGTCTCAGCTACTTGGGAGGCTAAGGCAGGAGAATCACTTGAACCTGGGAGGTGGAGGTTGCAGTGAGTTGAGATTGCGCCACTGCACTCCAGCCTGGTGACACTGCTAGACTGTCTCAAAAACAAAACAAAACAAAACAAAACAAAACAAAACAAAACCCTATTGTTTTCATTTTCAGTGTTATTTTTTTTTAATCAGGAAATTTCAGTTTTTTTCCAAGTCTTCTTGGTTGAGTTTTATAGCCTTTTTTTTCCCTGCAGATATTCAAAGTTTGTTTATTACTTCTTTAACACATAAGAAACATTATTTTTTATTTTGTGTCCAATATCCAATATCTGAAGTCTTTGTGATTCCATTTATCTTATTTGTTGTTTCTGCTGGTTCTTGTTCTTAATGCCTTGCTTTCGTTCAGATTTTTTTTTTTTTGAGACGGAGTTTCGCTCTTGTTGCCCAGGCTGGAGTGCAATGGCGCGATCTCGGCTCACCGCAACCTCCGCCTCCTGGGTTCAGGCAATTCTCCTGCCTCAGGCTCCCGAGTAGCTGGTATTACAGGCACGCACCACTGTGCCCAGCTAATTTTTGTATTTTTAGTAGAGACGGGGTTTCACCATGTTGACCAGGATGGTCTCGATCTCTTGACCTCGTGATCCACCCAACTCAGCCTCCCAAAGTGCTGGGATTACAGGCTTGAGCCACCGCGCCCGGCCTCGTTCAGATTTAATAATTCTTTATTTTGAGTTGTTCATTTTCCATGGAAAATTATTTGTAGGTATTCTTTGGGACCTGGCATGAAAATAAGTTTCTTCAGAAAAGATTGCGTTTGCTTTGCCAAGTTCACTCTAAGACCATCATGAGGCCTAAGTTTTGGCTACAACTTCTCAGGGGCCTTCTTTACCCATTTTCTTAGTAATGAGTGTGTATCCTTTTGGACCCAGCTTTAGAGTGAATACTCCATTCACTTTCAGTAGCCCTAGGCTTTATTTCCAGTGCCTCATCCCCACAAGGCTATAAACACTAAAACTGGAGTTCACTCGGTTCAGCAGATGTTCTGAGTGAAAACCAATGAAGAGCTCCATCTGAGCATCTGCTTTCACTGACACGTTTTTCCAAGTGTATTAGGCCATTTTTGCATTGCTATAAAGAAATACTTAACACGAGGAAATTTACAAAGAAAAGAGGTCTTTGGGAGGCCAAAGCGGGTGGATCACGAGGTCAAGAGATCGAGACCATACTGGTCAATATGGTGAAACCCCGTCTCTACTAAAAATACAAAAAAATTAGCTGGGCATGGTGGTGCGCGCCTGTAATCCCAGCTACTAAGGAGGCTGAGGCAGGAGAATTGCTTGAACCCAGGAGGCGGAGGTTGCGGTGAGCCGAGATCGCGCCATTGCACTCCAGCCTGGGTAACAAGAATGAAACATGGTCTCAAAAAAAAAAAAAAAAACAGAAAAATAAAGAAAAGAGGCTTAATTGGCTCACGGTTCTTCAGGCTGTACAGGAAGCATGGTGCTGACATCTCAGCTTCTAGGGAGGCCTCAGGAAGATTACTATCACGATGGAAGGTGAAGGGGGAGTAGGCATGTCACATGGTGAAAGTTGGAGCAAGAGGTGGGGGAGGTGCCACGCACTTTTAAATGGCCAAATGGCCAGATCTCACGAGAATTCACTCACCATTGCAAAGACATCACTGAGCTATGAGGGATCCACCCCCATGACCTAAATACCTCCCACCAGGCCCCACTTTCAGTACTGGGGATTACAATTCAACATGATATTTGAGCAGGGATAAATATCCAAACTCTATCATTCCACCCCTAGCCCCCCTCCCCCAAATTTCATGTCCCTCTCACATTATAAAACATGACCATGCCTTCCCAACAGTCCCCTAAAGTCTTAACTCATTCCAGCATTAACTCAAAAGTCCAAAGTCTCATTTGAGACAGTAAAGTACCTTTACCAATAAGCCTGTAAAATAAAAAAAAAAAACCAAGTTATTTACTTCCAAGATACAGTGACTATATAGGCAGCATTGGGTAAATATTCCCATTCCGAAAGGGATACTTGGCCAGAAGAAAGACACTATAGACCCGATGCAAGCAAAACCTAGCCGGGCAGTCATTAAATCTTAAGGCTCCAAAATAACCCCCCTTGACTCCATGTCTCACATCCAGGGCACACTGCTGCAAGGGGTGGTCTCCCAAAGCCTTGGGCAGCTCTGCCCCTGTGGCTTTACAGGGTTCAGGCCCCAAGGCTACTCTAGAATGCCTGTGGCTTTTCCAGGTGGAGAGTGCAAGCTGGTGGTGGATCTACCATTCCGGTTTCTGGAGGATGATGGCCCCCTTCTCACAGCTTCACTAGGCAGTGACCCACTGGGGATGCTGTGTGGGGACTCCAACCTTGCATTTCCCTTGGCACTGCCATGGCAGAGGTTCTCTGTGAGGGCTCTGCCCCTGCAGCAAGCTTTTGTATGTGCACCTAGACTTTCTCATACATCCTCTGAAATCTAGGTGGAGACCACCAAGAGTTCTTCATTTTTGCATTCTGTGCACCTGCATGCTTAACACCATGTAGGAGCTGCCAAGGCTGCTATTTTCCAAAGTGGCAGCCCAACCTGTACCTGGGCCCCTTTGAGCCATGGCTGGAGCTGAAGCAGGTGCAACGTGGGAAGCAGTGTCCCAAGGCTGTGCAGAAGAATGGATACTCTGGGCCTGACCTGTGAAACCATTCTGCCCTCCTAGGCCTCTGGGCCTATGATGGGAGGGGCTCCTGGGCAGGTCTCTGAAATGCCTCCAAGCTTTTTTCCTCATTGTCTTGGATAGCAGCACTTGGCTCCCTTTTAGTTATGCAAATAACTCTAGCAAGTGGTCGTTCTACAGCCTGCTTAAATTCCTCTCCCTAAAGAGCTTTTTCTTTCTGTGCCACATAGCCAGGCTGCAGATTTTCCAAACTTTTACACTCTGCTTCCTATTGAAATATTAAGTTCCAACATTAGGTCACTTCTTTGCTCCCCCATCTGAGGTAGGCTGTTAGAATTAGCCAGGCTATCTCTTGAACACTTTGCTGCTTAGAAATTTCTTCTGCCAGATGCCCTAAATCATCACTTTTTAGTTCAAACTTCCACAGATCCCTAGAGCATGACCAGAATGCAGCCAAGCTCTCTGCTAATCATAATAAGGGTGACTTTTGCTCCGGTTCCCAGTAAGTTCCTCATTTCTATCTGAGACCTCAGAACCCTGGGCTTCACTGTCCATATTATTAGCATTCTGTTCACAAGCACTGAACTGTCTCTAAGACATTCTAAGTTCTCCCTCATCATCCTATCTTTTTCTGAGCCCTCCAACATCTTCCGACCTCTGCCTATTACCAAGTTCAGAGTTAATTTTACATTTTCAGTATCTTTCTAGCAATGCTCTGCTCCCTGGTACCAATTTTCTGTGATCCAAACACCTCGCATGAGGCCCCATCTCCAGCACTAGGGATTACAATTCAATATGAGATTTGGGTGGGGAAAAATATCCAAACTGTATCACTAAGTAATATTTAGATAACTTTAAAGGATTTTAAAACATATTTTAGGCACTTTGTACTGTTTTCAAGATGAGACTGCCCTTTATCCCTAGCTAATCATGTAAAAGAAATGCTACATCTTTGTTTTAAAATTTGTTATTATGTGTGGAAATGGACTATAAGGAGAAAGGAAACAGGATAGGAGTTACTTGCCTGGGAGGAATAATTCATGAGAGTCCTTTCATGTTTTCTTAAGAGTTTAGAATTCCCACTTTGTCAGTCTGCAGGTCTGATGCTTTCATAGAGTTTTAAAATGAATGAACATTTATGAAGAAAGACTGTACCTGTATTAGCCAATTTTAGCCTGGGATAGAGAAATGGAAGAGGGTTTATTACCTACCTCTTTATATAAGGGCCATAGGTTCAGATTTTCTAGCTAAATATAAGTATTTTGATATATGTTGTGCCATATTTGGATTATCAATTGAACATAGATTTAAAGAGCATCTGCTTTAGATGCCAATGCAGTAGGCATCAGTACTGTTTACAAATAACTCTATTATTCTCAACTCACCGTCCAGAAATAGGCACATGGGAGCTGAGACTGAAACATTTCACTGTCAAATTCATTCCCCTTTCCTCAGCATAGCTATCGTCAACGACCTTTACCCCAGGAGTCTGATCCCTCAGTGACCGTCCTGAGCAGAGCCCCTGCTGGCCTATGGTGGCTATCTTAACCAGCCTGGGCTGCCATAACAAAATACCACAGACTTGAGTGGCTTAAACAACAGAAAATTTTCTTAACAGTTTTGGAGACTGGAAGGTCAAGATCAGGGCACCAGTAGTTGGGTTCTGGTGCAGCCTCTTCCTGGCTTGACGAAAGCCGCCTTCTCTCTGTGCTCACATCGTCTCTCCTTGGTGCAAGTGTGGGGCCAGGGAACAGCTGTCTAGGTCTTTTCTCACAAGTGTGCTAATTCCATCAGGAGGGCTCCAGCCTTATGACCTTTACTAAACCCAATTACCTCCCAAAGGCTCTATCTCCAAATACTGTAAGACTGGGAGTAAGGCCTTTAACACATGAATTTGGTGGGGACTCAATTCAGTCCACAGCAGTGAGCCTGGAACATCAGAGAGAAATAACTGATGCTGAGATATGAAGACTATTTGTTATCACAGGATAACTTACACTATCCAGACAGATACATTCTGATAGTGAATATTATTATTTTTATACCTCTATGCTTTTGTGAGGAAACAATATGTTTTTAATTAAAAATAATAGCAGGAGAAACACTTGGCTTACTATTATGCTAAATGTTGGTGGCAGGGCTGGAATTGAAATTTTAAGCCTCCTCTCCCTGGAAAACTGAAATTGCTAAAACGTCATGGTTTCCTTGTGCAGACCTTCAAAGTCAGTTATTAAACTTGTGACCATAACGTCACATTATCAAAGTGAATTTTGTTGTTGTTGCTGTTTTTAGCCTGAGGGTCAGATATCACAACCACCTGCCTAACCAGCTTCCATAAACACCAAAAATTCACCTGTCTGCTGCAACATGAAACTTGTCTTTGCTTATCTTGAGCTTTTTTTTTGGGTACAGCACAGAATGCTAATCTTAAGAAATTCCACTTGCAGATGTTTAGAATCATTTGGAAATTGATCATACAAGAATAAGTACATGCATTCCCAATATATGTACATTTATTATCACAAATCTTCCCTAGGAAAAGAGATTCCAAGATTTCCATTAAACCTAAAAGTCCTTTACGGAACTGCAGAATGCAAAGAATGTTTTTAACAGTGTGTCAATGGAATGATTCATAATCAACCCAGAAAATACCTCTTAACAGCAGCTCGACGTGAGCAAGGGCAGAAGTTCATTGGCACAGGTAGCAGTGAAGCCACCTGCTTGTCATGGTCCAAGCACAGGAACATGGAATTCTCACAGAAGAAACACAACCTGTCGGCATATGCAAACAGTGCTTTAGTGAAACACTGGTCCTGAGGGATTATTTACAGCTGATGATCCCAAGTGCAATCTACCATGTACCTCCATTTAAATACCAAATAATTCATGACCAGCCTGGACAACATGGCAAAACCTTACCTCTACTAAAAAATACAAAAATTAGCCTGATGTTGTGGTGCTCACCTGTAGTCCCAGCTACATGGGAGGCTGAGGCACGAGAACTGCTTAAACCTGGGAGGTGGAGTTTGCAGTGAGCCAAGATCACACCATTGCACTCCAGCCTGGGCAACAGAGTGAGACCTTGTCTCATAAATAAACAAACAAGGTAATAACTCTAAAGAGGTCAAGAACAAAGCCACTCTTAGATGGCAGTGCAAAAGGAGAGTGGCTTTGGACTTCCAGGGGCCCCGGACCCACCTCCAGTTGTGTGACCGTGAGCAAGCATTCCTTTCTGAGAAACAGAACCATGCCCACCTCATTATGCTGTCCTGAGAAGGAAAACAAATTACCTGGCATGTGGTGGAGGCTCCCTACATTGCAGCTGTTAAGGTTCAACAAGAATTTAATGAATAGAACAAAAGTTTAGCAAATATTATGTAACTAAGCAGCTAATAACATAGATAATACATAATAATGCATAACAGTACAGAATCTCTTTGCTCACTTACTATGTGCCAGGCATGTTAAAAGTACTTTTTTTCACTAACCATATTCCACACGCATTATTATTACCTCCAATCTACAGCTGAAGAAACAGAGGCTTGGTGAAGTTGAGAAATTTTCCCAGGATCACATGGGGTGGAGCTATATCTTAGACATGAAGCTCACACTTTTAACTCATTGTGTAATTGTGCAGACTGTCAGGCTGCCCCTTTGCCCCAGAGGGTGGCTCCCATGCCATTGTTGCCTTCCACAAAGGAGGGTGTTTCCTTAGACTTCCCTGTTGAATTCATACCTCCATGAAGTTAAGATAACATCTGTCCCCTAGCCACATTTAAAACTCCACAAGACTCACAGGATTGGGTTGACAGACACTGTATAAATCCAGTGGCTAGAGAAAATCCACTTACTAAGTGAAGGTGAAATTCCCCTTCTCTTGAGTTTCCAGTGTCATATTAAAGGAAAACTTCAATAAGTAAACCTTTCACCTCCTCATCCGTCAGTGAATTCTATTTATAACCAATCATTTCAACAGCTGGAAAACACACAGACGCAGACCTATGTCATGTGAACTCCATGTACGCCCCCTTGCCCTGCAGTGGAAGCACCCTCCGTTAGTGCCAGGAGGTGGTGGTTCAGGCAGAACTTGGCTATGGAGGTGTGCATGCCTGGTAGGTTCACGAGGTGTCATCATGCCCGCTCCAAGGGCTCCTCGGCTGCAGCTTTACTTCATCATGAAAATGCTAGAATGGCAGCTGGTTTGCTGGCTGCTGGCTCCTCTGAGGCATCTCCCCTCACAGAATCTGCAGCCTCAGAATCTGAGGCCCTCAGCATCTCTCCTCATTGCAGGGGATCAGAGTCCAAGTGCCTCAGGCTGGAGGAACCTGCCCTGGAGAAGGCCCGGGCTGTCATGAAGCTGGAGGTCTGGAACAGCTTTCCTCTTTATGGAACAGTGTGGATTTCTGACCCATTTCAGCGTTGTACACAGGGGGTTTGACAGTAGTGTGATTCACTAGGACTACGTGAGTATTGCAGAAGCCAGATTCCAACCGCTACAGCCCCCAATACATCAGGAACTTACTGAAGCTGACATTCAATTCAGAGTACCATGGTCACTGTGAATGCTCTTGGCAGTGCTGCTCGAGGTGAGGGATGGCAAAAGACTAAGACATAGTTCCTGTTCACAATGGGCTGCTACTTCTTTTGAAAACAAAATGTACACAAGGAAGCATCTAGGTACAAAGCAGCATGTGACTCGTTCCGAGGGAAGTGGCCAACGGGCCTGATGGAGCACTCCAAGCACCCTCTAAGACCGGATGGCTACTGATGGCTAATCCCCCTGCAAAGTCTCCTTTCAGGGAGGAAGTTCAGTTCTGCAAGATGTACCTTTCATCCATCAGAATTACAGCAACGGGAAGATAGAACAGAAAAGACCAAGCGCACAAAATAAAGAAGTCTGAAAAACAAAGTGTTTTACTAAGAAGTGCCTTGCAGTGAGAAGCTTTGCAGAGTACCCCTGTGAGTATCCTTTACTAGAGCTTAGACATACCTTTCTCTGTCACAAGGTACACACTCTAAGGCTTCTGGTAGCTGGATACCTCCGTTAACACAGTCAAGAGGCAATGTGCCTCTTGCTGCAGGCAGTGTTTCCAACTCTCCTCAGAAACGAGCTTTACAGTTTGGATTCCCCAGAGAAGCCCAGAAGTGTTTTCTTTTTTTTTTTTTGGAGACAGAGTTTCGCTCGTTACCCAGGCTGGAGTGCAATGGCGCGATCTCCGCTCACGGCAACCTCTGCATCCTGGGTTCAGGCAATTCTCCTGCCTCAGCCTCCTGAGTAGCTGGGATTACAGGCATGCACCACCATGCCCAGCTAATTTTTTGTATTTTTAGTAGAGACGGGGTTTCACCATGTTGATCAGGATGGTCTCGATCTCTTGACCTCATCGTGATCCACCCGCCTCAGCCTCCCAAAGTGCTGGAATTACAGGTGTGAGAAGCTTGCTCCTAGTGGTGTAGAACACACACTTGTCCCCAAGAAGCTACACTCAGCCAGAAAATCACAATGACAGGCAAGGATGCTGATTTTCATCAACACACACGGTGTAGGATGCTTGGTACTTCACCATTGTTGTTAGAGCTCTGGGCCCATGATGACTCATTATGGTTGTGCATTCACAGATATGCCTTTGCGGCTGAACAAGTTAAAAGCAGGTGGCTCATGCCTGTAATCCCAGTACTCTGGGAGGCCAAGGCGGGTGGATCACTTGAGGTCAGGGTTCAAGACCAGCCTGGCTAATATGGTGAAACCCCATCTCCACTAAAAATACAAAATATTAGCCAGGAGTGGTGGCCAGGGCCTGTAATCCCAGCTACTCAGGAGGCTGAGGCAGGACAACTGCTTGAACCTGGGAGGTGGAGGTTGCAGTGAGCCAAGATCATGCCACTTGCACTCCAGCCTGGGCGACAGACAGAAACTCCGTCTCAAAAGAAAAGAAGAGAATTAAAGAAAGGATGTTTGCCCAACTGAAGCAAAGTATTGACTGGACTTATGTAAATACCAGATTAAAAGAAAAAGAAAGAGGAACTGGGCATAACAGAGTGAGAGAAAGTGGAAGAGGTTGAGGAAACATGAGATTCTAAAAAAAAAAAAAAGGACAGTAAGTACCAGCATAGCTTTGCTAATCTTGGAAATGGTGGCCAGAATTGTCTGCGGTTTAGCAAATGATGATAGCCAGATAATCCTAATTACCCTAGAATCTTCCTTTAGAAGTGCCACAAAGCTGTAGGAGGTATGCTTATCTGCCTTCCTTGTGACACAAAAATGGAAGCATAGTGAATATAACAGATGAGAAATGCATGACTCAGAATGATTTTCAATATTGGAATGTTGGGAATCTATGGGAGGTATTTTCGTGTAAGAATAATAGGACTTGTTTAAAAAGATTGGAGAGTTGGGGGCATCCATATGCAGGAGAAGCAGTACTGCTAGCGATCAGAAGCAGGTTTGCTGGAGCCAAGGTGCCTGGGTTCAAAGCTCACCTCTGCTCCCTGTTAGCTGCACAACCATGGGCTGCTTTCGAGCCTTGCACTCCATGAGGCTCTTGCAGGAATTAAATGAGTTAATAGGCAGTCAACAGCTCTGAACAGGGCTTGACTGAGTCAGCCCTACCTTAGGTTTAACTTACGGGATGTGGCCCTGGGTTCCCTAAGGGAGTGGCCACACTATTCACAAACACGAACGCAGTAGGCGCCCAAAGGCTCTATCCTCACCATCCTCCTGAGCTGGACCCGACAGACCTGCCTCCCAACGGCTCCCTGGCTCTCCCCAGGAGCTGGGCAACCAGCTTGCCGTACACCAGGCTTTACCTTCTCCGCCCGTTTTGGGATTTAACAAGGACGAGAAAGGGCTGCAGGGAGGAGAACTGCAGGGAGCCGCAAGGGCCTCCTCCACACCACGCGCGCGAGGTCGGGGTAGGGCGGAGGCCTGCTCCACACCCACAGCCAGGGCACGCCCCACACGCGCGCCTCCCTCCTCCTCTGCGTGTCTCGCCGAGACCCGGGACCCCTAGACTCCTGCCTGGATCCTCTAGAGCCTCAGAACCCCTAAACCCCCATGCATCCCCCCCATGCATCCCCCATGCATCCCCCCGTGCATCCCCCCCGTGCATCTCCCCATGCATCCCCCCCATGCATCCCCCCCAGGCATCCCCCCCGTGCGTCCCCCGTGCATCTCCCCCGTGCGTCCCACCGTGCGTCCCCCCCGTGCGTCCCCCCCGTGCATCCCCCATGCATCCCCCCCATGCATCCCCCCCATGCATCCCCCCCATGCATCCCTCCCATGCATCCCCCATGCATCCCCCCAATCCCCAGACCCCGGACTGCCCAACCCTGGCGCAGGGCAGTGGCTGGGGGCCTGAACCCGCGTCCAAAAACCCGGAGGGCAGTCTGTCGGGAGTCACCGCTTTACACAGCAGAAATTTAGTCTCCGCGCGCCCCCTAAAATCCGGGCGTCCTCTCCCCGACGCCCTCACTCACGGGGCCCCCACACGCCCTCCGTCGCTGACCTCCAGGCCGAGTGGGTGCGCTGTGCGACGCGGAAAGCGCCGGAGGGGACGCAGGACACGTTGGGCTGAGCTCCCGGAAGTGACGCACCGGCAGCGCCCGTCGGCGGAAGTCCCACCTGCGTCCCACAGCGGAAGTTCCGGGAGTGTCCGGTCCCCGCGTGCTTACGGCAGCCGCCATGGCGCACTACAACTTCAAGAAAATTACAGTGGTGCCGTCCGCCAAGGTAGGTGGCTGCGGGAGGGCCACTGCAACTTTCGCCTGCTCCGTAGCGGCCTCGCCGGCGAGTGTCCGGGCCTGTAGCCGTGGGAGAGCGCTCCCGGGCCCGACCTGCTGGCCGCGGACTCGTGATCATTTCCCCTCCCCCTACAGAATCCGGGCTCCAGCAGAGATCGGACCCCCCAGAGACCCGGGTCCACCCAAAGACCGAGGGCCCCCAGAGATCGAGGTCCGCCTCGAGAAGCCTTCTCTGGAGGGGCCCCAAGGGTGACGAGGTGGGCGAGCGGAGGCGGACCCCGACATGTAAGGGAGAAGCACTCAGTGGTTGATGATGAGTCTTCGGGTTCTGGCTTTGGCGTAGCCCCCTCCCCTCTCTGGAAGCCTCAGTTCGTTGCTCTCGTGGTTTAACATTTCTTAATTTTTTTTTTTTTTTTTGAGACGGAGTTTCGCTCTTGTTTCCCAGGCTGGAGTGCAATGGCGCGATCTCGGCTCACCACAGCCTCCGCCTCCTGGATTCAGGCAATTCTCCTGCCTCAGCCTCCCGAGTAGCTGGGATTACAGGCACGCGCCACCGTGCCCAGCTCATTTTTTGTGTTTTTAGTAGAGACGGGGTTTCACCATGTTGACCAGGATGGTCTCGATCTCTTGACCTCATGATCCACCCGCCTCGGCCTCCCAAAGTGCTGGGATTACAGGCTTGAGCCACCGCGCCCGGCAACATTTCTTAATTTTTGAATCATTCTCTTTCACTGTTGGATTTGGGAATCCCTGTTCTTTTTCGGACTATAGCAGGCCCAGACTAAATTTGTACAGCGTTGGTTGGTGTGGCAACAATGAGTCAAAAAGTGTTGAGCATTAGGACTTTTTATTTATTTTTTATTTTTTTACTTTTTATTTGTTTAAAGACGGGGTTTCACCATGTTGGTCAGGATGGGCTTGAACTCCCGACCTCAAGTGATCCGCCCGCCTTGGCCTCCAAAGTGCTTGGATTACAGGCCTGAGCAACTATGCCCGGCCAGGACTTTTTTTTTTTGAGACTGAGTTTTTTGCTCTTGTTGCCCAGGGTGGAGTGCAATGGCCAGATCTCGCTCGACTCACTGCAGCCTCCGCCTCCCAGGTTCAAGTGACTCTCCTGCCTCAGCCACCCGAGTAGCTGGGATTACAGGCGCACGCCACCAGGTCTGGCTAATTTTTGTGTTTTCAGTAGAGACGGGGTTTCACCATGTTGGCCAGACTGGTCTCGAAGTCCTGATCTCAAGTGATCCACTTGCCTCAGCCTCCCAAAGTGCTGGGATTACAGGCGTGAGCCACTGCTCCCAGCCAGATTGTAGTATTTTCGAGTGCAGGAATATCTTATTTGTATTTTTGATCAACCGTATCTCAAGTTTGTTCAAGGAATTTGCTCTTTGGATTATATGAACTTTGGTAATGTAATCGACTTATGTGGAGAACTTTGGAATATATTAGTACACCATCTGTTTTCTGTTTTGTGGAGAGATTTGTGTTTTAGAGAACAGATGACTTTACCTATCTGAAAAGCGTGATGGTAATTGTTTGGTGATTGGAAGTCTTAAAAAAAAATCACATCAGGAAAGTGTGGGATTCAGTTCGTTCTAGAAGATGTTAAGTGAACGCCTGTCCTGTGTATCAGGTACTGTGTTACAAAAATGCAGAATCACTTTTGACCATAATAGAAATAAAACATGGTTATCATGGAGGACACACATGGATTGGGAGAGGATAAGAGTGTAAGTAGCTGTGGTTAGTAGGAGAGTCAAGGGCAACCTCCTGAAGTAGGTAACATTTGAACTGGGCCTCCTTTAGGATGTGTGAACACCATTAGGTGCAGAACAATGTGGGAGATCTTGTGTAGGCCCAGAGGGGAGAATGTGCTTGCTCCATTTATGTTCAGCACCTGAGTATCCCTAACAACCTTTGTACGAAATAATACTGAGTTAATCAAATTGTTGAATTAATCCAAGTGTTCAAGAAAAAAGATCAAGTAATTTTGTGTGCCTAAATAGTGGCTAGATACATCGGATTGAGAAATCCTTGGGATCGAATCCTTACTGAAGAGAAGTGCTGACTCTTTGCACTGGGAAACTCATGCAAAAATCCTTCATCTCCTCAAATAGTCCCCTTCCATGCTCTTAGGAAATTCTAAACAATGGGTTTTAGTTTTACCTGTTATTTTATGTATTTTCAAAGTCCAAGATATGCATGAAGAAATGGGAGGATTGTTTCTTTTTCTCAACTGTTTTTTCTAATTTATGGTTGAATTCTCTGACTACTTAAGCTTCAAAGGTTATTAGGTATTTGGAAATTAAGATAGCATCAAGAAAGTATGGGGTAAAATTTATCTTAGCAGCCATGTGTTTCTTAAAGGCCAGAAAGTATAAAAATGAACAAGGTTGTATATGAAACAGTTAGAGTAAAATTTTGAAATTTAAAATACGTAGTACTGTAAGATGTTAGTGTTTTAAGAGGGTTTCAAATAAATGGATCAGAAGTAGATACTTTTGATTTAATTATGTCTTATTTTTTTAATTGTAGGACTTTATTGACCTGACGTTGTCGAAGACTCAACGAAAGACTCCAACCGTTATTCATAAACATTACCAAATTCATCGCATTAGACATTTTTACATGAGAAAAGTCAAATTTACTCAACAGAACTACCATGATAGACTTTCACAAATCCTAACAGATTTCCCTAAGTTGGATGTAAGTGACTTCTGTGTTTATGTAAATATGAGCCTTCAGAGAACCGGTGTTGAACCAGTTTTGTGTACTCATTTCACGGAAAGGGAGACAAGATAATTGACTTAGACTGCTCAGTAAGTTAGTGGCAAAGAACCATCTTGTTGAATTAATAGAAGTGGGAACAGAATATGGGTTTTTTGATTCTCTAATATTCTCTCTTTCCTCCAGCCAAACCCTGTAAGGAGGCGCAAAGCTGCTTCTCAGGCTTCCTGTGTAATCCCTGAGCTTGCAGGGGTGAACCCAAGTGGTAAATGTAGCTGTGGGTTAGGAATGCAGAAGCTGACAGCTCACTGGTGCATCTCCTTCACCCTCTTTTCAAGGGTTTTTCCCCCTCGGCTCAGCTTGGGTCAGTGGCATGAAGTCCACCACTGTTTGTGAGCTTGTTGCTGTTGCTTCATTAGCGGATGACAGTCAGTTCCATACTGTTTTCTTCTCTGGCAAGAAGAGATCACATGAGGAGCTGTGCCTTTTTCATTAGGCCAGAAACCTTAAGCTCCCTTCTCTGCCGCACATTGCAGTTTGCCTGTTTCCTTTTATTCTTTGAGACTGAGCCTCACTTTCTTGCCCAGGCTGGAGTGTAGTGGCGTGGTGTCGGCTCACTGCAACCTCCTCCTCCTGGGTTCAGGTGATTCCTGTGCCTCAGCCTCCTGTGTAGCTGGGATTACAGGTGCACACCATCATGCCTGGCTAATTTTTGGTAATTTTAGTAGAGACAGGGTTTCACCATGTTAGCCAGGCTAGTCTTAAACTCCGGACTTCGTGATCCTCCTGTATCTGCCTCTCAAAGTGCTGGGATTACAGGCGTGAGCCACCATACCCAGCCTGCCTGTTTAGCTATAGGAAAGCAAGAGCAGAAACTGATTGGCAGGCACTGCTGACAAAGCCTTGTCACTGTGTATAGGGCAGTGTGGTTGCAAGGTTACTTGAGGTTGTGAAGGGGGTGGGGATCAGCAGTACAGTCTTAGGGCCTAAATCTACCATTGCCCCGGAATAGTCCCTGAAGGAAGGGGTAGGCAGAGAAAATCATTTGGCTTCTGTGACAGTACTTTTTATTTAAACGGGTAATAATGGCTTACTAAAACACAAAAGTGCTTAAAATAAAAGGCAAAAATTCCTGCTAGAAGACAGACACTTAGGTTGTATCTATCCAGGGTTTGATGCAGTTGTTCAGTAGATGCTTCTTGAATGAGTGGATGGTTTCTTGGGAAAGGTAGAGAGTAACTGCGGGCAAAGACAGTGATTAAGAAAGAGATTATTCTAAACTGATTTGGTATTAGGAGACACCTGATCTTAGCAAACAGCATATTTTGATCTACTTAGTACCAGACATTTGTGGTTCTTTTTAAGAAGTTTTATCTTTTTCGTCCTCAGTATTACATACATCAGGGGTAGGAGAGTTCAGATGAATTAACATTCTGTTATCTCTTTTAAAGCCAGGGCTAGTTATCTGAGGACAGTTTCAGAGTAGAGAGTTAGATTAACTTCTGGTTCATTGAATGCTTCTTACCTGTCTGGTTCGTTATGAGCTCTAGGAATAAAATGGTAAAGGCTCCTGTTCTCATTCTGTGGGGGAGGGTAGTGAACGTGAAAACACACAGCATGTCGGACGGATGCAGGGAAGCCCTGGAAGGGGAGTGGGGAGTATCTGCTCGGGGAGAGGGAATCAGGCCTGTAGTCAAAGCAGCAGCAGGTGCAGGGGCCTGAGGTCCCGGAGACCCTGCAGGGCAAGGGGAGGTGGATAGCACGGGGAGATGGGATCGGAGGAGGTGGTAGTCAGGGGTTGAGTTTATATGTGCTGGTGAGTTACGAGGTGCTGCTGGCCTGGTGATGTAAAATGCACTAGTAAAATACAGGTAACATTTAAATCTCTCTGAGATGACCTGGAAGGAAATGCAGGAAGAAGGGTGCTGTGGGGAGCATGGATGTTTCGGGTGGAGCTGTGAGCAGGAGCCAGCACAGGACTTAGAAAGGAAGGGCAGACCGTCTCCCTGGAAGCTGTGAGGAAGATGCTGCCAGCAGGATGCGGGGCCAGCCCCCATTGCTTCAAGAGTTCCGTGAGATACAGTGTGAGAGTTGGTCATTGAGAGCTTGTAGGCTGTGTAGATGAAGTGGTGGACACAGAATTCTGGTGAGAGTGGCTTCAAGATAGGGAGGAGAGGAGAGTCACAGTGCCTCTTGGGAGCAAAGAGAAGGAATTGGAAGGATTTGGGGGTCATGGGAGCTTAAATTTTTTTCCTAATGTTTGGGAAATAACGGCAGATTTTTAGGCTGATGGGAATAGTCAGGCGGAGGGAAGGATTTCTGGTACAGAGTTCCTGAGCAGCAGGAAGGGTGCCTGCAGGGTGGGAGCTGGTCCCACTGGGTCCCACAGCTGCACTGCCACACTGGGAGGGAGGTGGGTGGCCGTATCCACCACTGGCGCCCGCATCCCTTCTGATGCTTGTTTTCCCAGAGGGCTAAATAGACAGAGCCCCTGGCCAGGAGGGAGAACTGGGGAGGAGACACTGCAGGCTTGAAGGAAGAGGGAAGGAAATTGTTCTTCAAGTGTTACTTCTATGAGGGATGAGAAACCGCTGGCCCAAAGTGACCGTGGTGCGCCTTTGTTTGTTTGTTACAGGACATTCATCCGTTCTACGCAGACTTGATGAATATTCTGTACGACAAAGATCACTACAAGTTGGCTCTGGGGCAAATAAATATAGCCAAAAATTTAGTGGACAAGTAAGGTATTTTCTTTACTGTGGTGTCTTCTAAGTTATTATCAAAAGTGGAAAGAAACCTAACATTTTTTACTTTTTTAAGTGTGGCTAAAGACTATGTGCGGTTGATGAAGTACGGCGACTCTCTCTACCGCTGCAAGCAGCTGAAGCGTGCGGCCCTGGGGCGGATGTGCACCGTGATCAAGAGGCAGAAGCAGAGTTTGGAGTATTTGGAGCAAGGTGCTTGTCACACATCTGCAGGAACCGTGTTAGCGTCCCGACAGGATGCGTCCTTGTTGAGGACTTACTCTTAAGATGTCTGTTTTGTCATAGTTTGGAGATGACAGGGTCAATTACTTTTCCTAGCTTTACCCATGAGAAACAGTCATAGGCTGGTTTTTTTTTTTTTTTTTTTTGAGACGGAGTTTCACTCCTCTCACCCAGGCCGAAGTGCAATGACGCGATCTCGGCCCACCGCAACCTCCGCCTCCTGGGTTCAGGTAATTCTCCTGCCTCAGCCTCCTGAGTAGCTGGGATTACAGGCACGTACCACCATGCCCAGCTAATTTTTTTTTTGTATATTTAGTAGAGACAGGGTTTCACCATGTTGACCAGGATGGTCTCGATCTCTTGACCTTGTGATCCACCTGCCTCGGCCTCCCAAAGTGCTGGGATTACAGGCTTAAGCCACCACGCCCGGCCAATAGGCTGGTTTTTATTGCAGAAGTGCTAGCACATATGATACGTACAAATTAATAACGCCGAAAGAAAGTTTATGTATTTCATACTTAATAGGTAAAGTTTAGACAAAAAATCATGAGTAAATGCTGAAAAGTATAAAAAATAAGATGGCTTAGAAAAAATAAAAACAAACAAGCAAAATAAGATGGCTTGTAGTTTATTGTTGACATTTTCATTTTAAAAAGTACTTTGATTCAGTAGGCCTTTCTGAATTACTGTAGCAGGGTCCTATTGAAACAGTTACTTGCCTATGTATTTGTGTGTATTCTTACATGACAAATTATTTGGATTCATTTGCTTTTGTTCTCCCTCCCGCATCTTCCAAGCAGTTTTTAACAAAATATATGATACTTGGATGCTTTACAGGTGCTTTCCTACAGATCTCTGTGGCCTTCCTGGAGGCCCAGGGGTGCCACCTTGGAGCCGTGTTTGTTACAGATGAGGTGGCTGAATGGCAGTAACCCATGTTTCAGCCAGAACCTCATGGCATGCAGGCTTCAAAGTACACTGTTTCCCTAATGTCATCTTGCTGATGAGAATTGTCTGGACACTTCCAGACATGCTGTTGGCCCTACCTCTGATCTGATGAGTTAAAATACGGGCTTGGAAGGGCTGCGGACTAGGATTCTTAGTACAGCCAGACCTGGGAAGTAACTGTTGAATGTACTGCGTATATACTGTACTCTCTGCAACTATTTTTCCATCACGGTTGCGTTATAAAAATTGGAGTAAGATGAATGTCTCCACAGGCCTGGACTGTAACTAACTTCAAAAGGAAATGTAAAGCAAATCGTAAGCTTTGAGTGTCTTAATTTTTCAATTTGAACTTTTCACAGTGCGTCAGCATTTATCCCGCTTGCCAACCATTGATCCAAATACCAGGACTCTGCTTTTGTGTGGGTACCCAAATGTTGGCAAGTCCAGCTTCATCAATAAGGTTGGTCTGGTTTCTATTGTAAAGCAAATCCTCTGGCCATTTCACATCATTGTTACTGTATTCTGACTGCGTGGGATTCAGAATGGTCTTGGTCATAATTGTGGCCTCCGAGTTGGTCCTTTAGTAAATACTGCCCTGGTCTGCAGGAGGCCCCAGTGCCTGAGAACATCTGCGTTATCTTGGAGGGGATTGACTTTGTATCTAGGTTTATTTTACTATTACAGAAACCATTACTTTTGGTTCTTGTGTGTCCTATAATTTCTAAGGAATTTGAGATGAGTAAGTGCATTTTTGTTGACAACTGGAGAGTTTTCACAGGTGGTGTTGACCTGCCCTGAAATGGTGATGCCAGATGGGCTCCGGTGGCCGATGACACTCACCCAGCTGGGGTCTGCCCGTCTGCAGCTGCCGCTGGGTGATCTTGACACACCTTGGTTGCTGTGTCTCTTTTTCCTTGGGTGTACTCACTGACTAGGATTCAAGTGTCACATGTAAGGGACTCAGTCATTTAGTGCTTTAGGAAAATTTGGCTGAGTTTGAGGGACCCAGGAAGAGGCAAAACAACTTTAAAATATGAATTTACAACCAGCCACAGCTCATGTGCCAAGAAAATTGTCAAATTTTATGACTTACTCAATGCCAAGATCACTATATTTTTAATTAAAAAAAATTTTTATCTTTCTTTTTGTTTAAATTTTTTCTTTTTTCCTTCCTTTTTGAGATGGGGTCTCACTCTCTTTCCCAAGCTGAAGTGCCGTGGTGCAGTCATATCTCACTGCAGCTATAACCTCCTGGGCCCAAACAATCCTCCCACCCTAGCTACCCAACTAGCTGGGACCACAGGTGCATGCCACCACACCTGTCTAATTTTTTAATTTTTTTGTGGAGGCGGAGTCTCATTATATTCCCTGGGGGCTGATCTCAAACTCCTGAGCTCAAGCCATTCCTGCCTCAGCCTCCCAAAGTGCTGGGATTACAAGCATGGACCACCACACCCAGCCTCAGGGTCACTTTTACTTCAAAATAGATTTGTAAGTTTCTTTTGTCCAAGGTTGCTATGACATGGTGACCAGCACTCCGTTGATGTTCCTCTCCTGATGTTTCCAATGCTTGTCAGCTCTGAACCTGCCACAATGAACCAGTGCCGTGGGGCTGATGTGGTGGCCACTGGTCCAGGTGGCTTGTTAAATTGCAGTTTAATTCAGCAAAATGAAAATTTCAGCTCCTCAGTCACATTAGCTACATACTGAAAGTTTGCGGGCAACATGTGATGGGTAGGCCCTGTTTGCCAGCACAGACAGAACATCTGTCATCACGGAGAACTCTGTGGGCATTGTAGGTGGTGGGGTAGGACATGGGAGGGTGAGGGAGGCGGTGGCCTCCAAATGCCGGCCCTCATGCCGACCTCATGCCCCAGTCCTGGGCCTGGTGCTGTGAAGGGAGAGGTACCAGGCCATTTATCAAAGTTGGTAACTCCTGTTTTTGTATAGTTGTATCATGTGAGGTTTCTTCTGTGGTTTTTTCCTTTCTATTTTTATTTTTTTATTTTAGGCCTCAGCCCAGATCAACTGAAACAGAATTTGAATTGTAACTAGTTCTCTAGGTGGTTCTTCTGTGCTTTTTTTCTAACAGTTAGTCTTATGAACATGCAAATGCCATGTTTACACAGAGAGGAAGTGAAGTGATTCTGAAAGTGCTCACTGTTGTTTCAGGTGACGAGAGCAGATGTGGATGTCCAACCCTATGCGTTCACAACCAAGTCTCTGTTTGTTGGGCACATGGATTATAAGTATCTACGTTGGCAGGTGAGAGTCTTGACTTTATTTTTATTTTATTTTTTTGAGACGAAGTCTCGCTGTTGTTGCCCAGGCTAAAGCGAAGTAGCACAATCTCGGCTCACTGCAACCTCCACCTCCTGGGTTCAAGCGATTCTCCTGCCTCAGCCACCCAAGTAGCAGGGATTACAGGTGCACACCAGTATGCCAGGCCAATTTTTGTAATTAGTAGAGAAGGTGTTTCACCATGTTGATCAGGCCCATCTTGAACTTCTGATCTCAGGTGATCCACCCACCCCGGCCTCCAAAAGTGCCAGGATTACAGGTGTGAGCCACTGTGCCTGACGAGAGTCTTGTCTTTAAACAGAACAAATATCTTGGTTTATCTAGGGTTATCAAGAACTTGAAATTTCTCCATCATGATAAAGAAAACTCATCTGAGCTCTGGGGATGCATAAGAACAGGTCACATGTCTCTGAAATAATTCACGGGAAGCAGTCAGCTGCCAGTGTGGATTTCTGCATTTTGTTAACGTAAAATGAAATTCTCTTTATGTCATTTCTCTTGTTTTTAATTTTACACACATATATCATTAAAAACAGCTTGAAACATTTTTACAAAATGCCTACACTGTGAACCCAGGGCCCAGTGATGGAAGAGTGGGAACAACTTGGACACTCTCTTTTTTAAATTCTCCCCTTCAGTCACTATTCCCAAGAGTGACTTATATCCTGGCTTTTAATTATTTTATTTTATTTATTTACTTCTTTTTGTATAAAGACGGGGTTTCACCATGTTGGTCAGGCTGGTCTTGAACTCCCGACCTCAGGTGATCCGCCCGCCTTGGCCTTCAAAGTGCTTGGATTACAGGCGTGTGCCACCACGCCTGGCCATCTTTGTGTCATTTCTAACTCTGTTATCAGAAATGGCATGAATACAGTTTAAAAGCATGAAGCAGGTGGGGCGCAGTGGCTCATACCTGTAATCTCAGCACTTTGGGAGGCTGAGGCAGATGGATGTCCTGAGGTCAGGAGTTTGAGACCAGCCTGGCCAACATAGTGAAACCCTGTCTTTACAAAAAATACATTACCCAGTGCTTGTAATTCCAGCTACTCAGGAGGCTGAGGCGGAAGAATCCCTTGAACCTGGGAGGCGGAGGTTGCAGTGAGCCAAGATTGCACCATTGAGCTCTAGCCCGGGCGATAGGAACGAAACTGTCTCAAATAAATAAATAAATAAGCACGAAGCAGTGTTTCCACACTGTAATTTTATAAATCGCGAAGAAAGTAATACCTAAGACATGGCAGGGTTCTCAGTTATCCCAGTTTTTGTATTTATAATGTCACTAGTAAAAAGAGAAGTCATTTCTCGTTAGGGTGTGGCTAGCATTTCGTTGAGCTCTACAAGATTCCTCCCCCCTTTTTTGATGTTTAAATAGTGTGTGCTTTTCTCTCACTGCTTTGTTTATTTTATCATGTTCAGTTTGGGAGACTACTTTTTTTTTTGAGACGGAGTTTCGCTCATTACCCAGGTTGGAGTGCAATGGCACGATCTCGGCTCACCTCAGCCTCCGCCTCCTGGGTTCAAGCAATTCTTCTGCCTCAACCTCCCAAGTAGCTGGGACTACAGGCGTGCGCCACCATGCCCAGCTAATTTTTGTATTTTTAGTAGAGATGGGGTTTCACCATGTTGACCAGGATGGTCTCGATCTCTTGACCTCGTGATCCACCTGCCTCGGCCTCCCAAAGTGCAGGGATTACAGGCTTGAGCCACCGTGCCCGGCCGGGAGACT
>CM052669.1:897249-919920 GCA_028533165.1 Leontopithecus rosalia
CTAATTTTTTTTTTGTATCTTTAGTAGAGACGGGGTTTCACCATGTTGACCAGGATGGTCTCGATCTCTTGACCTCGTGATCCACCCGCCTCAGCCTCCCAAAGTGCTGGGATTACAGGCTTGAGCCACCGCGCCCGGCCTACAGTGCACTTTAAATCCAGTATTAGTCAATTCTTTTTTGCCTAGGATCTGTCTAATGCTGAGAGTCGAGTGTTGATGTCCCCAAGTATTATTGACCCCCTTGTTATTATATAATGACCTTCTTGTCTCTTTTTACCGTTTTTGACTTAAAATCTGCTTTATCTGAATCAAGTATAGCTACTCCTACTTGCCTTTGGTTTCCTGTGTATCTTTTTGCATCTCTTCTTCATTTTCAGTCTGTGTATGTCTTTACAGGTTAAGTGAATTTCTCGTATGCTCTTTGATGTTTTCATGACAGTGATGATTGTCTTCGCTTCCAGATGTAGGACTTTCTGAAGCATTTCTTGTACGGCTGGTCTAGTAGTGATGAATTCTCTCAGTTTTTGCTTTTCTGGAAAATTATTTATTTATCCTTCATTTCTGAAGGATAGCTTTGCTGGATGTAGTATAGTTGGCTGGCAGTCTTCTTTTTTTTTTCCCCCCAACACTTCAAATATGTATCATCCTCTTCTCTCCTGGCCTGTGAGGTTTCTGCAGAGAAATCTGCTGTTAGTCTAACGGGGAGCTTATATGTGACTTTAAGCTTTTCTCCTGCTGTTTTTAGAATTTTGTTTGTATTTGACTTTTGACAGTTTGACTACAGTGTGCCTTGGGGAAGACTTTTCTAGGTTGACTCTATTTGAGAAACTTTGAACTTCCTGGTTTTAGGTGTCCGTACCTCTCCTCAGTCTTGGAAAGTTTCCACCTCTTTCAGTAAATAGGTTACTAAGCCTTTTCCCTTCTCTTCTTGAACTCCCGTAATACTAACATGTATTCACTTAATGTTATCCTGTAAATCTCTTAGGCTTCCGTCATCCTTTTTCATTCTTACTCCTTTTTTTCTTTCTGACTAGGTAGTTTCCAATGACAGAGATTTTTTTCTTTTTGTTTATCCAGTCTGCTGTTAAAACTCTCTATTGGGCCGGGCATGGTGGCTCATATATGTAATCCTAGCACTTTGGGAGGCCGAAGCAGGCTGGAAAAAAAGAAAACTCCTGAGGTCAGGAGTTCGAGACCAGCCTGGCCAGCCTGGCGAAACGCTGTCTCTACTGAAAATACAAAAATTAGGAGGGCGTGGTGGCAGGCACCTGTAATCCCAGCTACTCGGGAAGCTGGGGCAGGAGAATCACTTGAATCCAGGAGGAGGAGGTTGCAGTGAGCTGAGACCATGCCATTGTACTCCAGCCTGGGCAACAGAGCGAGACTCTGTCTCAAAAAAAAAAGAAACGAAATTAAAAAACAAAAACACAACTGTCTATTGTATTTTTATCTCATTCATTAAATTCTTAGGCTACAGGATTTCTCTTTGGCTCTTTTCTTTACAATTTTTGTCTCAATTTAATTTCTTCCTATCATGAAATCGTTTTCTTGATTTTGTTGAATTGTCTGTCTATATTTTCTTGTTTGTCATTGAGTTTCCTTCAAAAAATAATTATTATTTTGAATTCTCTTTCTGGCAATTCATTGGCTTCCTTTTCATTAGGGTCTGTTCTAGAGAGCTGTATTCCTTTCATGATTTCTCATTTCCTTGTTTTTCATATTTCTCGTGTCCCTGCATTGATGTTCCTGCATCTAGTAGAACAATGGCCTCTTTTATACTTTTTCTTCTGGAGTGGTTTTCATGGAGAAGGATTTTCACCTCACTAGGGTTTTAGTGTGCCATTTTGGAAGGGAACCGTGACTCATTCTGGATAGGAGCAGTGACGTCATTTCTGTGCAGCTTCCTCACCTCCATGAAATGACAGCAATAACCGTGGGTGGCTCAGTCGCCTCAGCTCTGGAAGTTTGTGCCAGTGGCGATGTACATTTTTAATGTCCTTGGTGTAAAGTGCTTTTGGGGTCCTGCTCTTCTTGTTTTCCCCACAATGGCGGACTTAGCTGAAGGGATCTCTCTTGGTGTCATGTCTGACATGGTCTGCAAGTAGCTGCCACAGTACTGGGTTCTAGCTGCAGGTACCCAGATTGCTGTGGGACTGGGGTTCTAGGCTTAGGGCCTTGTGTACCTGTCATGGTACCTGGCCTTGGGGTGCAAGTTTGTTCTCTGTGGCCGATCTGTGACTCTGAAGCACCCCTAGCAGCTTAGGCCCGGGGCCAAGTTGTAGCTGTGACTCCACCCATGGCGTAAAAAGTCCTAGCCTGACTCCTGGGAAGAAGCACTCTGGAAATTTGAGCCTGGGAAGCCAGGTACAGCTGCACTTCAGAAACCTGAGCCAGTAGGGAGGGCTTAGTGTCAACTCGAGGGGATGAGGCACTGTGTAGTAGTAACTCTGGATCCTGGGATGGTGGGGCCCAACAGTATCCCAGACTCTGTGAGGTGGCAGCAAGGACCCCAGAATGGACCAGTCCAGCTGTCATTTGGGCCCTGCAGGACAGGGAGGAGAACAGCAGTGACTCCACTTCCTGGAAAGAGTGGTGTCTCTGCAGCTCAGACTGTAGGGTTAGTCTAGCTCCACGGTTAGAGCAGGTGCTGGAGCTGTTTGCATGGTGGGGCAGGTGCCTCTGCTCAGCCCCTGCTCTGTTTCCCTGGGATGTAGAGTATGATGTCACCTCTTCCCCATGGTGCATGGCTGGTCAGTGTGGGCCTGAGGGGTGTGACTTTTCTGGGCGGCCCAGGTACCGTTTCCCTGGGATACATGGTACCTCTTCGGCGTGGATGCTGGGATACATGACCATTCTGGGCATTTCCCAGGAGGGAGGGCGCTGCTTTAGCTTAGGCAGCAGGGAGGCAGGGTTGCTGTGAGAGGCCACGTGCTATTTCCAGGAGGCAGGGTACTGTTGGGTCCTGGAGCAAGGGGAGGTGGACTGGCTTCACCTTCACCCAGCCCTGCTGGGAAGGGTGTAGCAGCTGCTTGCAGCTGGCACAGGGATAGTGGGCCACCAGGTTTGGGTGGCTTCGAGGCAGCTTAGCCTCAGAGATGAAGGGGATCTGTGGCTACTTTACCGTGAACAAAACACACTCCAACTGTAGTTCCAACCCCAAGATGGCAGAGCATAGTGGCCACATGGGCCCAACAGACAGGGCCCAGCGTCAGCTCCTCTGTGGAGGGAGTGCAGCTGTGAGGATGCCAGGGACACCGGTGCTGAGGGATCTGGGTGTCCACAATGGTGGTGGGGGCTGCTGGCATCCTCTTGCCTACCCCTCGCTATTGGGAGACCTTCCTCCTGGGTCCCATCGCATCACAGCTGTGGGGTGGGTTGCTGGAGGCCCAGCGTTTTCTTTGGGCTGTATTTCACTGTCTTGTGTTTCTGTGCTCACCAGGGTCTGTGATACCCTTGGAGCTCTGCCTCAGTTATTCACATGTAGTCTTTCGTTATTCTGACTACCTTTGTTGTGGGGACAGATGTGAGGGGCTGCTAGTTGGCCATCTTGTTGATGTCATTTGTATTTTCTTAATCATTGACGAATATGAGGAAAAGAACTTTTTAGGATATGTCTGTTTTTTAAGAGTTTGAAACAGCCACATATGTTGAACAGTTCACATTTGCAACCTCCGTCTACAGAACTATACAGTTTGTTCTGTAGGGAACTGGAAATCAATAATACAGCTCTCATCTTTTCTTTGCATTCCCAGGAAATATTTACAAATTTGCAGGCTGAAGGATTCCCTGTAATAGAGACCAGCACCTTGACTGAGGAAGGTGTTATTAAAGTTAAAACAGAGGTCAGTGCTGCCTTAAGTCAGGTATCAGCCTTTTCACTGTCTTTCTCTTGTTTGATTAGAGTCAGTCGTCGGGATAAGAGTTTTCTTTCTAGACATTATTAACACTTGGAGCCCTCACAGCAGTGAGATGAGGGGCATGAAGAGAGACCCCTCCAAGACCCACTTTCCCCAGTGGACAGTGGTTTGAGAGGATGCTTTGCTGTTCCCACCCCAGACAATTTTAGCCTAAAGCATCTGCTGTAGGATGCGTTGGTGACTTTGCTTTTTACATTATTAGGCTTGCGATAGGCTTTTGGCTCATCGAGTGGAAACCAAAATGAAGGGAAATAAAGTGAATGAGGTGCTGAATAGACTGCACCTGGCTGTCCCAACCAGGAGGGACGATAAGGTAAGATGGCTCACCCTGGGGCAGATGCCCTCCATGGGCCTTTTCCAGAAGCCTCAGATCCAGTTTCACACGCACACTGGTGGATATTTTGGGTGGGCCTCAGTTTCACCTTCTTGTGTAAAGAATCAAGAAGGTGGAGAAAAGTGCAAAGCGCTGTGTGGCACCCGCTTCTCACTTCATGACTCAGTCACCGTTAGTCTAGTTTATCCTTCTAGAAATGTTTCTGATAGAAGCTTAATTTTTAAAAAGTCTTTAAACACAGCTGGAGATCTGTTTTAGTCTCTAAATTTTCATTTATTTGGCCGAGTGAGGTGGCTCATGCCTATGATCCCAGCACTTTGGAGGCCAAGGTGGGAGGACCACTTAAGCCCAGGAGTTCAAGACCAGCCTGGGCAACATAGTGGGATCCTGTCTCTATTTAAAGAAAAAGTAAATAATAGATTTTAATTATCTGTCCATTGTGGATGGGTGCACATCATTGTGCTGTGTCTTAATGCTTTATTGCAAATGTGTCTGGACTTCATGACGTGGTGCTGACAATGTTGCTGTCCCACAGACTCCCTCCTGGTTTGTGCTTCACTGACGTTGGGGGCTGTATCTTTCCCTATGTCCTCGATGCGGTTGGTTGCTAACTGTCCACCCTGTGGTGTAAAATGGTTTTTTGTTGTGTGTTTCTGTGATGATGGGTGAGTGCTTTGTCTGCTTATTGGCCTTTTCAGTTCTTTAGGTTGTTTATCTTTTTCTCACTGATTTGTTATTTCTATATTAAAAAGGGTGGATGCTTGTCAGATACATTCTAAATAGTTTTTCTCTTTCTGTCACTTGCGTTTTTAACCTCAAATGAGTTGTACATTTTTGAACTATTAACATATGTTAATATTTTATTTCTGACTGTTGAGGTTTGCATCATGCATAGAAAGGTCTGTCATTCATTGCTAAGTCATTCTGACCTGAGTATTGAATATTTGTTGTATCTTTCTGTTGAATTCTTTTTTTTTTTGTTTTTTTTTGAGACGGAGTTTCGCTCTTGTTACCCAGGCTGGAGTGCAATGGCGCGATCTCGGCTCACCGCAACCTCCGCCTCCTGGGTTCAGGCAATTCTCCCGCCTCAGCCTCCCGAGTAGCTGGGATTACAGGCACGCGCCACCGGGCCCAGCTAAGTTTTTGTATCTTTAGTAGAGACGGGGTTTCACTATGTTGACCAGGATGGTCTCGATCTGTTGACCTCGTGATCCACCCGCCTCGGCCTCCCAAAGTGCTGGGATTACAGGCTTGAGCCACCGCGCCCGGCCTGTTGAATTCTTATATGCACTTGAGTTTATGTCTAAATTTCTTTAATTTGTTGATTCACTGTTATTTCTTGTCACTGTCTTCCGTCATTTTCACGATAATCGTGATTTCATTTTTTCCTGAATAAACTTTGGAATCAATTTGTGGAGTCCTCCTGGTCTCCGTGCTCAAAGTGACCTTGAAACTGACTCCTCTCCCCTGAAATCTGTTGGTATCAATTGGTCTGGGTGTGGTCTTCTCTTCCCCTTGCATATTGGGAATTTGCTTCTACTTTTTTGGTTTTGTAAGTTTCTCATTCAGCAGGCATTCCACGTAAATACTTACATGATGTCTTCTCAGGAGAGGCCCCCTTTCATCCCTGAAGGAGTGGTGGCACGCAGGAAGAGAATGGAAATGGAGGAGCCCAAGAAAAAGAGGGTATGCTGCCAGAGCTCTCACCTGGAGTTCTCATGGGGGCGGGCAGGGGCCTGGGGCATCGAAGCGGAGCCGCGGGTGTCCAGGTGTCAGGCTGTGGACACAGCAGTGAGCCCCCCGCAGAAGCCCCTCTCGTGGAGCTCTGGCTTGAGGGAAGAACAAAATGAATGAGTAGGACAGACAGTCCACAGATGGCCAGAAACAGCCTCCCTACCAGTCAAGGAAGGTGAGCCTGCTAATAGTGAGAGGCTGGAGAGAGGTGGCTTCATATGACAGGAAGGGGGCAGAGCACTGAAGGGCACGGAAGATGAGCCTACTGATAGTGAGAGGCTGGAGAGAGGCGGTTTCATAAGACAAGCAGGGGCAGAGCACTGAAAGGCAAAATGAAGCTCATGATAATTTCTCTTTCCATTGCAGGAACGAGATCTTGAGCTGGAAATGGGAGATGATTATATTCTGGATCTTCAGAGTAAGGGCCAGAGTGTGGTCATTATTTTAAGATGCCGATTACACATGAAGTATTTCAGAAAAGTGGGAAAAGACTTTAATGAGTAGAAGTGTTTTAGCCTATTTATCAACTTTTAATTTCTTGAAGAGTAAAAGTTGTATCCTGAGGGCCAGGTGTAGTGGCTGATGCCTGTAATCACAGCACTCTGGATCACCTGTGCTCAGGAGTTTGAGACCAACCTGGGGAACATGGCAAAACTCTGTCTCTACACAAATACAAAGATCATCCGGGCATGGTGGTGTGCGCCTGTAGTCCCAGCTACACGGAAGGCTGAGGTGGGAGGATCACCTGAATCCGGGAGGTTGAGGCTGCAGTGAGCAGAAATCACACCACTGCCCTCTAGACTCTGTCTCAAAAAAAAGTTGACAGCACTCGGAGAGTTCTTCCATTATTTTCTGTTGTTTTGGGACGGTAGGGTGGTTTCTGTAGCTCTTGCGGCTGTGGGTGTTGAATAAGGGTGATGCTGTACCCGGCACCGCGCGTGGAATTGCATGCACTGCTGTCCTGCGGTGGAGTCACATGACTTGCCATCAGCCGCAACTCATTTTACGCACATAGTACTTGAAGACGTTAAAAGCTCCTGTAAAGGTGACCGCTTTTTTCTAACTTTAGAGTACTGGGATTTAATGAATTCGTCTGAAAAACATGATAAGATACCAGAAATCTGGGAAGGCCATAATATAGCTGATTATATTGATCCAGCCATCGTGAAGGTTTGTGTCACTTTTTAAATTGTGGGTTTTTTTTCCTTGTTATTATATGCTACTGCTGGAAGATAGCACAGCTTTGGCTCCACCGGGCCTGTCCCCTTCATCCTCCTGCACCCACTGCCTCCATCCAGACTCTGCCCCGTACTGCTTTCCCCACCCCGATACTGATGGAGACGCTGTGCCCGCCCCTGCATTCTCCTGCACCTCTTTCGCACCCCGAGGCTCTGGTGGAAACACTTGGCCCTGGCTGGCCCTGCTGTGCTGGGCTCTGCTGTGCTGGGCCCTCTTTCCCTGGAGCTCTGCCCTGTCACATCTTTTTCCTGCCTCACTCCCCTCCCTGCTTGCTTTGTCATAGCATATAAATGTTCACAAGTTTTATTCATCTTTTTAAAAACAGAAACACAGTTAAACATGTCCCCCGTTAGTTGCTGTCCTGTCTTTTTCTTTCAGTTGAGGTTTTTGGAAAATGCTACGTACAGTACTTGCCGGCTGCCTGTCCCGTTTCCACTCCGTGGTTCCCATAGGCGCCCGGTAGTCTAGTTTATGTTGTCAGTCTCGTGTCTCTCTGCTCCTTGCACCTCCATAGCAGATTCTGGGGCAGTATCTCAGTTCTGTTGGTGCCCGAGGAGTCACCTCAGGGCATCTGCTCTCGCCGCTGCTGGGGCCTTTGTCCAGCCTGCGCCCTCAGTGGCCCCCTGTCTTCCCAGCCTTTTCCCTCTGCCATCCACACTCCTGGGCGAGAGAAGCCTTGGTTCTCCCCTCCTCCGATCCAGCTGTGCCCATGTCATGCCCTTCTGTGAGGCCTGGCCCCCAACTTCACCCTCTGCCCTCCTGGCCAGAGTCTCACACAGGCACATCTGCCTGTTGGGCTCCTGACCAGGTTGCTTCTTAGGGTGTCATGAACCTGCCTGTACTTAGTTTTCATTTGTGTCCTATGAAAAAGTAGCCAGTGAGGTGGTATCTGCGGTGAGGTTAGAATGGATACGTGGCACGTGGCACGAATTCTGTTTCTCAGGACTAAGCTCGTTTTGTGTGTCTGCTGGGAGCACTGGAAGTGAGGGAGGTGGTCTCTGCACATTTTAAGCCTTGGAGTTTCATTGTTTTAAAGAAGGAAAATGGTGCACAGCAGTTACGGACTTGCTGGGAGCTGCTGTTCACGTGGTCTCCATTTTCATCATGGAACCCGCCCTGTGAGCTACACTGCGCATAGATAGATAGGCAGGGCCAGGTGGGACCGGACCAGGGCACTCGCTCCATCCTCCGGGGCAGGGAGACGGCTCTCCTACACACGCTGCCACACGCACTCACTTAGGACTTTGCGCACCGTTCATTTTGCTTAATTACAACTCTATTTTAAAAGAAATTGGAAGAATTAGAAAAAGAAGAAGAGCTGAGAACAGCTGCCGGACAGTATGACAGTGACCCCGAGAGTGAAGATGAGGAGATGCTGGAGATCCGACAGCTGGCAAAGCGGATTAGAGAGAAGAAGAAGTTCAAAATTCTGGAGTCCAGAGAGAAGAATACACAGGGACCCAGGATGCCTCGAACTGCTAAGAAGGCAAGTTTGTGTCTTTCTAAAGAGGTGTGATTTATTTTTTGCAAATTGGATTCCTGTGTAATCATTACTAAATAAGATTTATTTAGCATATGGCCATTATTTACCATTTATGGCCGTAAGACTGCACATTCTTCTTTGGTTGGTGTATGTGGATTTGCAGCATTGCTCACACGCTGATCTTTTGTATTCTGGTTACTGTGTCCTTTCTTGGTGACTTTGAGCTTCGAGTTTAGCACTGTTACGGATCCAGTCATTTTGCAGTTGTACAGATAAAAATTGTTTATCTGTTTAAGGCATCAGTGCTTAAGGCAATCAGTTAACATTTTCCTGTTCCTATTTTTTTCTTTTTTTTTTTGGAGATGGAGCCTTTCTGTGTCGGCCAGGTTGGAGTGCAGTGGTGCAGTCTTGACATACTGCAACCTCCACCTCCCAGGTTTAAGTGATTCTTCTGTCTCGGCCTCCTGAGTAGCTGGAATTACAGGCACCTGCCACCACGCCCGGCTAATTTTTTTTATTTTTAGTAGATATGGGGTTTCACCATGTTGGCCAGGCTGGTTTCAAACTCCTGACTTCAAGTGATCTGCCCACCTTGGCCTCCCAAAGTGCTGGGATTACAGGCGTGAGCCACCACGCCTCGCTGATTTTCTTGCTCTTTAATTGCTGCATTAAATCTGGACTCTTTAGCAATTTACAGGAACCTGACCCAAAAGGCAGTTTGTTGGCTCTGTGGCAGGGTGGGATGGGCAAAAGAAAGAGCAGGTAGAGGGCAGTTAACATGTAACTGGAGGGAAGTAACTTGACATTCAGGATACATCATTTTCGTACGGTGGCAAGTGACTGGCTATGGTGGACTTGGACATTTTTGTACTTTTCTGGGTGGGGCTCAGCCATCCCTGGGAGGAGAGAGGTTGGCACACTGCCTTTGTCTTAGGCCACCTTGCTAACCCAAGCTTTAGTGTCTCACCTGTGATGGTCACTGTCTCCCATGTTGTGGTGAAGAGTAGACAGACGTGGAGGATATGCCATGTCTTACCACAGCAATTGCTCCATAAACGTTAGTTTTCGTGGGATTTAATTGAGCTATCCAAAAACATGAAAGCAAGGCTCAGTAAAAATTACAACTTCTAAAATAATTGTTGGAATATATATATATATATATATATTTTTTTTTTTTCTGTGAAGTTTTTTTCAACATTTCATCAAACTAATTTTGCTTAAAGAAAATATGTCATTTTTTTCTTCTCAGGTTCAGAGGACAGTTTTGGAGAATGAGATGCGTAGTCTTGGTGTTGACATGGACAATAAAGACAGCGTGAGTGTGGGGGCCGGTTCACGTGTTCATGTGGCTGGATACACCTTTTTAATAAAGAAAACCAGCTGGGCACCATGGTTCATGCCTGAAATCCCAATACTTTGGGAGGCTGAGGCAGGCGGATCATCAGGTCAGGAGTTCGAGACCAGCCTGGCTAGTATGGTGAAAAATAAAAAAATATACAAAAAATTAGCGGGACATGGTGGCGTGCACCTGTAATCCCAGCTACTCAGGAGGCTGAGGCAGGAGAATTGCTTGAACCCGGGCGGCGGAGGTTGCAGTGAGCTGAGATTGTGCCACTGTACTCCAGCCTGGGCGGCAGAACGAGACTCTCTCTCAAAAGAAAAAAAAAGAAAACCAATGTCCTGGAAAACCATGGGAAATTACAGCTAAAAGCAATGAGAGCTTCCAGTTTTTCTCTTGAGATTTTTCCTGGCTCTGGGTGTAGGTTGAAGTGATGGCTTGAGGATTTCCTGACCCTCAGTCCGGGTTGAAGTGGTGGGTTGAGAATTCACTGGCCCTGGAGCTGGTTTGAAGTGGTGGGTTTAGGATTCCCTGACCCTGGGTCTGGGTTGAAGTGGTGGGTTGAGGCTGTACTCCAGGCTGGGTGACAGAGCAAGACTCTGTCTCAAAAAGAAAAAAAATCCACAGGCAGCATGAGGCAGTGCCGTGACGTGCCTGGGTGTGGCTGCAGACCCTGTCCTCTAGATGTGTAGTCTGCAGTTTCTGTCTGATGATTGTCCCTTTGTGTTCGTATCAGTAACCCCAAAAATGGGGCGATGAGGGAGAGAGCTTTATTTATGTCTGATATAAATTGTGATGTGATACTCTAATAATAATTTCTAAATGAGAGTTCTGAGTTTCTTTAAGTGGAGTTAAAATCGGCTTTCTTACATAAAGCAGCTTCTGTTAAGCAAATAAGAATATTTGACCAATAACTAATGTGAAATTGACATGGAAAATGTCACTAATGTGAAAATACTATGTATATTTTCAAGATCTTTAGCCCATATGGTAATGGTTCAAACACTTCTCTCCTCCGCTCTTGCTGGAGTGACCTCATGTCTGTTGCTGAGCCTGGAGGCTGGGCTGGGGTCCTGAGCACTGAGCGTTGCTTTCCCTGCTTTGCAGGCCCACTACGCAGTCCAGGCAAGAAGATCCCGGAGCGTCACTAGGAAAAGAAAGCGGGAAGACTCTGCTCCCCCCTCCTCTGTGGCCCAGAGTCGGAGTCGGAGTTGCTCTCGAACTCCACGTGACGTTTCTGGTCTTCGGGATGTCAAGGTCAGTTTCTGTGTCATGTAATGGAATAAAATAACAGTCTCTGCTGTTTACTGCACAGGGTTCAGGGCAGACACCAGCGGCTGTGATTTGCAGGGGCTACGGCAGGGGTTGTGTGCCCTCATTTTGTGGCATCCTTTAGAGGAGAGCTCGGGCCAGAGTGCAGGTGGATGCCCCTGGACAGTTGTCCTGGATGGACCAGTCCCTGGTGCTTTCCTTCCTCAGAGTGGGGGCAGAGCATGATTGACAGGCCCTGCTGTCTGAGATCAGGCCCTGCCATCTGAAGAGGGCCAGCAAGTGGCCACTGCTAAGCACCAGGAGGCCTCCCAGCGGCCCAGCAAGCCCATGGGAGGAACAGCCAGAGGGAACTGCTGGGTTGACTGGTGGATCATGCTGACTGTTTGGTTGCAGGATTGTTTCCCCCCAAATGGAGAGCTTGAGTCACATTTAGGTCATTTGTAGTGTCTTTTGGCAAAGACACTTTAGATGTACAGTCTCTCTTGCTGAAATACCCTTTTATTAAACACAAAAACTTGTAGTTTCAGCATTGTGGACATTTAGGTGCTGGAGAAAGTCTCCGTATAAACTGCCGAGGTCTCCTTTGTGGAAGCCAGAGTTTCACTCCCCTGTGCCATTTCCATCGTGAAACCTGGCTTGTGTAAGAGGGAGTTAGACAGGTGTGTTCTAAACTTCTAGGTCTAAAATGTATCTAGTCCTGGCTATAAAACCTGTCCTAGGTATGATTTTCATCCAGTCTTTATACAAAAATATTCACTGAGTTCCTGCAGATACTGTGCTGGGCCTAAGAGAAAAGAGATGTAACAGGGTCCCCTCACAGAGCAGGCCTGAGCCATTGAAACATGGTCACCAGTAGTTAAAATTCAGAATGGAAAATTGGTTTTAAGTAATGAATGTAATTTTTTCTCGTCTTTTTAGATGGTGAAGAAAGCCAAGACTATGATGAAGAATGCTCAGAAGAAGATGAATCGGCTGGGGAAGAAAGGGGAGGCAGACAGACACGTGTTTGATATGAAGCCCAAGCACTTACTCTCTGGAAAGAGGAAAGCTGGCAAAAAGGACAGGAGATAGGGTCCCCGCCGTTGGCCTGGCTTGGCGAGGCTGCGGCTGTTTATTTGCCGGCTTGGTACAGTGTGGTTTCATGAAATTGGAGTTACCTATAAACTGAAAAAGACGATCCGTGAAGCACTTGCTGCTTTGCTGAAAACTGGTCAGCCCTGAATAGATGTGGGAAATGCTTGTCACTGCGTCACATTACAAATACTTTGAATAGACAGTGTTTCTACATTTAATGCAGTATCTATCAGTTGCTTCAGATTTTCAGAACTGGGAAGATTTACTGGTGTAACTTGGGTTATTTCTGATGGAGAGAAACCTTATTCTCTAGTAAGAGCTTGGGAGCAAACACGTTTATGAGTGTGTCAGAATCCCATGCCTAAAATACCCTCTTAAATTATTTTCTAGTCTTTTTGTACAATGTCTCATTGTCATCTGTCTTCAACTATTTTATGCAAAATAAACCTCCAGAAGAAAGTAGTTTTCATTTACTTAGCTCACTTTTTGGTTATAGTCACTGTTGATTTGGTCAAATGAAAAAGCATAAAACATATGACATTTCTACTTTGTTTTAAAGCAAAAATACTTTTTGGGGAGGCTTTAGGCAATGAAATGTGGATATTCTCCTAGTTCCGTGGCGCGGCCCTGAAGTTGTATGTTCAGTAAAACATCAAAACACCTCGCATATCACCTCAAAAGCACCTCCGTGATCTAAAAGATGTCCAAATGAAACCATTTCTAAATAAAAATGTGCGTGAGGGAAGAACTGTCCTCCCACAAGGTAGATTAAGTAAAGCTAAGGCATCCCAGCCTCCTTGCTCAGAAAGAACAGTAGGCTTTCCTGGAATTGATGTGAGGTAGGCCAAACAGTGGAGGAAGAGGAGTGCGTATTGTTGAAAACCAGTCAGGTAAGGCAAAAGGTCAGTTACATATTTACTTTTTTTCGGCGGGGTGGGAGGACAGAGTCTGACTCTGTCGCCCAGGCTGGAGTACAGTGGTGCAATCTTGGCTCACTGCAACCTCTGCCTCCTGGGTTCAAGTGATTCTCCTGCCTCAGCCTCCCGAGAAGCTGGGATTACAGGCACCCACCACCACGTCCGGCTCAACTCTTTTTTGTATTTTTAGTAGAGACGGGGTTTCACCATGTTGGCCAGGCTGGTCTGGAACTCCAAACCTCAGGTAATCTGCTCAGCCTCCCAAAGTGCTGTGCTTACAGGTGTGAGCCACCAAGCCCGGCCTAATTACATATTTAAATTAAAACTGAAGAAACGAGCCCATTTACACCAACATCTTTCATGATAACCAAACAGATACAAGTCAAATCCATCTCGAGTAGATTTAATCAAATGGTGACATCTACACAACAGTCTCCTCATTTTTGAGTTGTGCATTGGTGCGCTTACCTGAATTTCTATTACAATGACGTGGTTTTAATTAGAACTCTTGTCTTAAGGATATTAAATATTCCTCTGTAATTTATCAAGATAAACATTTTATAATTTTTCTTTGATCAAAGCTTTGCTGACATACAGAAGGATTATTTTAAGGTATTTAAATCTACCTTTTTTTGTGTATCTAGGGTTCTGACTTGATGTGTTGACTATAAAGATTTTTCTTGGCCGGGTGCAGTGGCTCACGCCTGTAATCCCAGCACTTTGGGAGGCCTGAGGTGGGCGGATCACGAGGTCAAGAGATCGAAACCATCCTGACCAACATGGTGAAACCCTGTCTCTACTAAAAAATACAAAAATTAACCGGGTGATGGAGGTTGCAGTGAGCTGAGATTGCACCACTGCACTCCAGCCTGGTGTCAGAGCGAGACTCCATCTCAAAAAAAAAAAAAAAAGATTTTTCTTTACAGAATAATTCCTATATCTTTCTAGTACTTGTATGCTTTCATTTTTAAAAATTAAATGTTAAATTTGTATGGATGTCTGTAATATGACATTAAAGGATATACCTTTATTTCTTTCTAAAAACTAACAAGTTATATCATCAATTCTCAAATAATTTATCTTTTTCTAGTTTTTTTTTTTGAGACAAAGTTTTGCTCTTGTTACCCAGGCTGGAGTGCAGTGGCACGATCTTGGCTCACCGCAACCTCCACCTCCTGGGTTCAGGCAATTCTGCCTCAACCTCCTGAGTAGCTGGGATTACAGGCACATGCCACCATGCCCAGCTAATTTTTTGTATTTTTAGTAGATACAGGGTTTCACAATGTTGACCAGGATGGTCTCGATCTCTTGACCTCATGATCCACCTGCCTCGGCCTCCCAAAGTGCTGGGATTACAGGCTTCAGCCACCGCGCCCGGCCTTTTTCTAGTTATTTTAAATGCCTCCCTAATCATATATTAAAATGCTAATGCCAGGCGTAGTGTGGCTCACACCTATAATCCCAGCACTTTGGGAAGCCAAGGTAAGTGGGTCATTTGAGGTCAGGAGTTCGAGACCAGTCTGGCCAACATGGTGAAATCCTGTCTCTACTAAAATACAAAAATTAGCTGGCTGTGGTGGCAGGTGCCTGTAATCCCAGCTACTCAGGAGGCTGAGGCAGGAGAATCACTTGAACCCTGGAGGCAAGAGGTTGCAGTGAGCCGAGATCGTGCCACTGCACTCTGGCCTGGGCAACAGAGCAAGACATCATCTCAAAAAAAACAAATCCTATAGAGTAGAAAATAATTTACCCAGCTGGGAGCAGTGGCTCACGCCTGTAATCCCAGCATTTTGGGAGGCTGAGTTGGGTGGATTACTTAAGGCCATTTTCGTTGGGTAAAATTGTGAAATACATGTAAACACAGAACTCCCAGACACGGTAAAATGTCACAGTTGAATATGCTAAAACATCACTTGACCACAGAACCAACAGCATTGTTACTTCCGCCTTTGTATGCAGTAAAAAGAAACAGGCCAGGTGCAGTGCCTCACACCTGTAATTGCAACACTTTGAGAGGCCGAGGCAGGTCAGCCTGGGCAACATGGTGAAACCCTGTCTCTACTAAAAATATAAAAATTAGCTGGGCGTGGTGGCACACTGTAGGAGTTCCACCTACTCAGGAGGCTGGGGCATAAGAATTACTTGAATCTGGAGGCAGAGGTTGCAGTGAGCCAGGATTGTGCCACTGTACGCCAGAGATACTTCACATAGTAAGCCCCCTGCTGCCACCTGGAGTATTACCTTGTGTGCCTGTGTTCTGTAACTTTTGCAATATAAATATAATTCAATATAAATATAATTCTTTTCTTCACACAGATGTTTTTACAATATTGTATTGCACTTTGGGGACATGCAAGTTTTATATACATGTAAGTATATGAAAAGTTTCATGTAAGTATTTATGCTGGAAAGGGTTGTGAAGAGATTCAAACCTGAGCTATCTAACTGTTTTGGGAACTGTTTTGGAACATGAGTCTGTTCAAAGATGGCAGCTTACAGGGAAAGGCTTGGTTAGGTCATTTTAGTTAATTTCAGCCCTTAGCAGATAGTACCTACCTGTCCCAAATCTCTCAGCCCTATAGCAGACAGCTGCTTACAATGACCATTGAGGACCTTGTCCTCCAAATTTGGGGATTGTGTGTTCTTACGTCCATTGCTGCTTCTGATGGTGGGGTGCGGTCCCAGAGCTGGACCATCATGGTTGCAAACCTTCATCACCTGAAGAGGCTTAAGGGAATAGAGAGGGCCAATACCTGGGTTTTCTTATTTTGTTTTTTCCTCCTGTAATTTTCCTTTCCCCTGCCATGTGGGGCCAGACATTTAAGGATAAGGATTTTCCTTTTCTTTTTTTTTTTTTTTTTGAGACAGAGTTTCACTCTTGTTACCCAGGCTGGAGTGCAATGGCACGATATTGGCTCACCGCAACCTCTACCTCCTGGGTTCAAGCAATTCTCCTGCCTCAGCCTCCTGAGTAGCTGGGATTACAGGCACGCGCCACCGTGCCCAGCTAATTTTTTGTATTTTTAGTAGAGACGGGGTTTCACCATGTTGACCAGGATGGTCTCGATCTCTTGACCTCATGATCCACCCGCCTCGGCTTCCCAAAGCGCTGGGATTACAGGCTTGAGCCACCGCGCCGGGCAGGATACGGATTTTCAAAAGCAGCTGCATGTGCAGGAAAATTTAGAAAGTCACTGCACATTTTCAGGGAAGGACACGTACTCAAAAAAAAAAACAACAACTCCTCAATGCAAACTTTGAAGAGACAGCAGCAGTTTGAATGGCTTCTCATACTCTGGGGGACCCCAGAAAACTGCAAGGAGGCTACAAACCCCTCCTTCCCCAGAGAGTCACAAGAGAACCCCCAGTTGGCTTCTTACTCTAGAATGTGGAGGGGTTCCTATTGTCTTAGGGCCTCACTCCTCCCCTAGGCATTGTAAAACCCTAATCTTCTGCTTTCCACCTGAAATGATGGATGATCCCTGTGCTTACAAAAGTCACTTCTGGCTAGGCATGGTGGCTCACCCCCATAATCCCGGCACTTTCGGAGGCCGTGGCGGGCGGATCACCTGAAGTCAGGAGTTCCAGACCAGCCTGTCCAACACACTGAAACCCCGTCTCTACTAAAAATACAAAAAATTAGCCGGGTGTGGGGCATGAGCCCATAATCCCAGCTATCGGGAGGCTGAGGCAGAAGAATCACTTGAACCCGCGAGGCGGATGTTGCAGTGTGCCAAGATCATGCCATTGCACTCCAACCTGGGTTACAAGAGCAAAACTCTGTCCCAAAAATAAAAGTCACTTCTTGTGAAGCAGATTCACCTATAGTCACCTACTCAAAGACATCGTCCAACAGTTTTCCCTTTTTCTTCTCTATCATCAAGTTTTCTCTCTTTCTGATGGAATTTTCCTATCGGCCTGCAAGCATGTGGCTATGATCTCATTTTATTTAAGTAACACCTATTTCTTTCAGACCTCATTTGCCCAGCAAGCCACTCCACTGCTGCTCTGCTCCCCTTGGCAGGAATGCTCTTAGAAAACTTCCTTCATGTTCACAATATCCAATTCCTTTCTCTAATGTCTCTTTCCTTTTCTTGCATTTAAGACTACCAAGGGCCGGGCGCGGTGGCTCACGCCTGTAATCCCAGCACTTTGGGAGGCCGAGGCGGGTGGATCACGAGGTCAACAGATCGAGACCATCCTGGTCAACATGGTGAAACCCCGTCTCTACTAAAAATAAAAAACTTAGCTGGGCACGGTGGCACGTTCCTGTAATCCCAGCTACTCAGGAGGCTGAGGCAGGAGAATTGCCTGAACCCAGGAGGCGGAGCTTGCGGTGAGCCGAGATCGCGCCATTGCACTCCAGCCTGGGTAATGAGCGAAACTCCGCCTCAAAAAAAAAAAATAAAATAAAATAAAACTACCAGGTAACTTAAGCTAAATAATTTTCAACTCTCTTATGAATGAAATTCCAAAGAACAAGCTTCTACTATGACCACTTTCTAACACTTGATAACGGGTTAAAATTCCTGTAGCAATTTTAAGAGATTATATTCAAATCCACATTTGGAAAACTGATCAATAAAATTTTGGCAGTGAGGAAAACACAAGTAACTTTCCATAATAGGGTTATTTTTCTCTATATAAATCATGAAAGGATTAACACTTTAGCTATGATTATAAAACATGAGGCCCTTGATCTTACTGGGAAAGCTTGGAAGGGATAATTAATTTGGGAGGGCTTCTAGAACAAGTACTCAGTGAGAAGTGTTCAGTAATGAGTAAAATAACACATACGTGATTGATATCTTACGGCCGACGGCTGCAGCCCTCTTAAATGAATCTGCAGTTTGCTACTGAATCCATACAACTCACCTCCAGCATTTGGTCAAGCCACAAAATGTTTTTTTTTGAGATGGAGTTTTGCTCTTGTTACCCAGGCTGGAGTGCAATGGCACGATCTTGGCTCACCGCGACCTCCGCCTCCTGAGTAGCTGGGACTACAGGCGTGCGCCACCACGCCCAGGTAATTTTTGTATTTTTAGTAGACATGATGTTTCACCTTGTTGACCAGGATGGTCTCAATCTCTTGACCTCGTGATCCACCCGCCTCGGCCTCCCAAAGTGCTGGGATTATAGGCGTGAGCCACTGCGCCCGGCCCAAGCCACGAAATCTTTAAACTCCCATGTCTGGCCATGATTATAGGTTTATAATTTGGAACTTTGGTTATTTAATTATATAAAAATATTCAGATATGCCCTGCAAATAAATACAAAGTTTTTGTACTCAGCATCTTTACTGCACTTTCCCACAAACACAAAGAGTTGTAAGTAAATGAAAATAATAAATAAATGCAAGCATGTAAGTCAACTCCTATTATTAACCATTTACTTAGCTCACGCTTACTTATACCTGAATGAAAAGTTCAATTTGCATCAAAAATATATTAGTATATTCCTAAGGCGGTAGCCGCTGCAGTGGCTCATGCCTGTAACCCCAGCACTTTGGGAGACTAGGATTACATGTCACGCAGTCTGGTTTCAAACTCCTTGCTTCAAGTGATCCGCCTGCCTTGGCCTCCCGAAGTGCTGGGATCACGAACGTGAGCCAGCATGCCCAGCTAATTTTTATATATATTTTTTGTAGAGATGGGTTTCACCATGTCGCCCAGGCTGGCCTCAGATTCCTCAAGTGATTTGCTAGTCTTGGCCTCCCGAAGTGCTGGGATCACTATAAGCTTTTAAATTTTGTATTCCAAAGCTATCTAATGCAGTTTTTGCCGTATTTGAGATATCCCATTTTTCTGCATATGCTATTGTGAGATAAAGATTTTGGAAAGAAAATGTGTAAAAAAAAGAAAGATGTTAAAAACATACTAAGATTATATGTAGGGAAACGTTACACCACTAAATTTGGTAATTTGCATTAAATAGACAAATTCTTGAAAAGCACAGCTTGATAAATCTAACAAAAGAATAGAAGATATGAAGAGCTGAATATATGTGAAAGAAATATAAGTTCATCCTTTTTTTTTTTTGAGGTGGAGTTTCGCTCTTGTCACCCAGGCTGGAGTGCAATGGCGTGATCTCGGCTCACCGCAACCTCCACCTCCTGGGTTCAAGCAATTCTCCTGCCTCAGCCTCCTGAGTAGCTGGGATTACAGGCACGCGCCACCATGCCCAGCTAATTTTTTGTATCTTTAGTAGAGATGGGGTTTCACCATGTTGACCAGGATGGTCTCGATCTCTTGACCTCGTGATCCACCCACCTCGGCCTCCCAAAGTGCTGGGATTACAGGCTTGAGCCACCGTGCCCGGCCTGTAGATTTATTCTTAAGCTTTCTCTGCCTTGGTTCCTTGAGAACAATTCCCTTTTCTCTGAATTGGGATCCTATTTCTACCCCCTGCATATATTCTCCTCTTAATTCTTCCAGGTAAATTTCTATGCCCATTAACTCTAGACATAAATTTGTATATTGAGACCCTAAATTGAGAATGAAGTTTGCCATTACTTTTGAAACTGTAATCTGCTTTTTGCCTCCTGAATCACTTATATGTAAACATGCTGCCTGTGAAGTGGGCCACCATGTCACGCCTTGGGCTTCCTAGGACAAGAATCAACCACTCCGTGCCTAGCCAGCAGGTTATGTCTCTCAAATCACTCTTCAAACTGTGGTCACAGAGCCAGATTAGGGACATGGTTCTCATTGTAGCTTCGCCATGGGATATTTCCAACGACGTGTGTACCTTAGGATATGCACATGTCATGGTTAAGTCGTAAATTTCAAAAATTCTAAGAATTCATATTGTTAGCCAGAAGTATAAAAATGGGTAAGATTTTAGATAAAAGCATCTTTGGATCTCACTTAAATAGGTCTACAAAGTCTCCTCTTCCTTCTGAAAGTAACATAAAGACTGTGAAGAACACTGTCCATAATGAAACGGAGAAGGGCTGTTCTCCCTGGATACAGAAAGGTCTGTCTTTGCTCAACAAACAGGCTAAAGCCAGGAACACAGGCCTTCCCAGGCCCCTTGGCCGCCTCTCAAGCCTCCTCAATAAAAAATTCACATGTGGCCGGGCGCGGTGGCTCACGCCTGTAATCCCAGCACTTTGGGAGGCTGAGGCGGGCGGATCATGAGGTCAAGAGATAGAGACCATCCTGGCCACGGTGAAACCCCGTCTCTACTAAAAATACAAAAATTAGCTGGGCATGGTGGCACGTGCCTCTGGTCCCAGCTTCTCGGGAGGCTGAGGCAGAAGAATCGCTTGAACCCAGGTGGAGGTTGCAGTGAGCCGAGACTGCGCCACTGCACTCCAGTCTGGTGACAGAGTAAGACTCCGTCTCAAAAAAAAAAATTCACATGTAAGACATTCAGTTCTATCTTCTCTTCCTTCTTTCCTCCCTTCAGCAAAGAATTATTGCACGCCAACTATGTCCAGGGCACGGCTCTAAAATTCCTGTGATAAGATACAGAGGCCCCAGCAGTGATTCTCTGCGGGGTCCATACTCTCAGGGGCATCCTTCAAATTCGGGCGCACTGGTTCTTTAAAAATAAGTTTCCAGTTCCTCTCAAAACTGTCATGACTTTATCTCTTTGATGTTAAGCTTTGTGTCGGAGGTTTGTGGCTGCTGACGACGTTCTCTGGGCCCCGAAGTCACTGCCGCGGGCTCGTGCGCTGGCCGCTTGGTTGCGCTGGCCTGTCTCCCACTGGCGGGACACCCAGCAAGCTCTGGATGCTGTGTATGACAAAGCCATAGGGGTTGTTGGGAGTCTGCAACATGCTATTGGTCTCCAGATAACGGTTTTCTGCAAGGAACTGGAGTAATAACTATCTCAGACTTTCCTAATAAAAATAGATTTTGAGCCAGTTCCAGGCTGGCCCTAAGTTCCTCTTCCCAGCATGTGAAGCCTGGGGAGCTCTGGTGGGCCTTGCCCTCAGCAGCCCTCACACCTGGTCTCTGTTCCCCAATTCCTGTCCAGTAGAGGCACTGCTGGGAGTGCCTGCTTCTCAGCCTCTCTGCTCCTTTACTGGAACTGGGCAAAACCCCTTGGGAAAAGCACCATTCTTCTCCTAGATTTTGTTTTCCTGGTGCTCTTGGGAGGTGGGCTGTGCCACTGCCTGGCCCACTTGGCCTGCCATTATCTGAAGGGAAGCATGAACGGCCTTTGATGTGGGAGTTACCGCTGCTAAGAGGGCACTGTGCACAAGTGATGTAGCCTTATGGGATCCTTGAGTATATCCTTTTCCTTCATATTTTACTCAAAGTCACTGAGCTCCCACTTCATGCTTGTGATTCAGATTTGAGTCCTGGGAGGATTATCTGAGATGACATTTAAGCCAAGGGTTTAAGAACAAGTCATTCAGCCAGGTGCAGACTAAGGGAATGTAGGTTCCAGGCGAAGAAAAAGCATGTGGACATGCTGACATGCAAGCAAGGCCTCACAGCTGGAGCTGGTCTGTCACCTGGCCTGGGGACACCTTTCCTGCTCAGACTGTGTGTTCCTTTTCATCTGTGTAAGGGCATGTGATCAAGCAGCACACGACTAACCCAGCTGCCACTTCTGTTCCCCGTGAGGTGGGGACAGAGTTCTTTTCCTATGGCCCAGTAGTGTCATGTCAACCAATGCCACGTCAGCTGCCAGGAGGGGCCCACAGGCATAGGGACCAGTGCACACTGTGGGAGCTGACCTTGCTGTCTTCTCTGAGTGGAGCCGCAACCCACACAGGGTGCGTCTTCGTTGCTTTTCCTTGCCACTCTGATACCAAGATGCAGTGGCCAAAAGTGCCTCCATTTCCATTCCTGTCAAGCTGAGTTGCCACTTGGCCTCCACTGATTCTCTCAGTGCTATATTCTGTAGCACTCTGAAGAGTGCTCTAGAGCTCACTGATTATATATTGTGTTAAGCTGTCACTTAAAAGTGCACAAATTGTTCCAATCAATCCTAACATATTCACCCACGTAATTAACACCCTATCAACACAGGGAATACTTTTCTTTTTTTTTGAGATGAGGTTTCGCTCGTTACCCAGGCTGGAGTGCAATGGCGCGATCTCGGCTCACTGCAACCTCCGCCTCCTGGGTTCAAGCAATTCTCCTCAGCCTCCTGAGTAGCTGGGACTACAGGTGTGTACCACCATGCGCAGCTAATTTTTGTATTTTTTAGTAGAGACGGGGTTTCACCTTGTTGACCAGGATGGTCTCGATCTCTTGACCTTGTGACCCACCCGCCTTGGCCTCCCGAAGTGCTGGTATTGTAGGTGTGAGCCACTGCGCCCGGCCCAGATGAAAGAGTTCTAAGGAGTTTGTCAGGTCAAAAAACATTCCCGGGCCGGGCGCGGTGGCTCAAGCCTGTAATCC
>CM052669.1:920020-945720 GCA_028533165.1 Leontopithecus rosalia
TGAAACCCCGTCTCTACTAAAGATACAAAAAATTAGCTGGGCATGGTGTCGTGTGCCTGTAATCCCAGCTACTTGGGAGGCTGAGGCAGGAGAATTGCCTGAACTCAGGAGGCGGAGGTTGCGGTGAGCCGAGATCGCGCCATTGCACTCCAGCCTGGGTAACAAGAGCGAAACTCCGTCTCAAAAAAAAAAAAACAAAAACATTCCCACTTCGATTTTCTGGATGGCGTCCTAGTAATGTAGCAACAACAATACCTAACTCTAGTTACAAGGTGCCAGTAAGAGTCTATCTAAGGCTCCGATGTCCAACTGAGTAGCCACTGGCAACTCACAGTTATTATGTAACTAATTATATGTGGCTTTTGGCGTAAAATTTCCTAGAAAATAACTAAAAAAATTAGAAACAATATTATAAATGCAACGGAAACTATATAGGCAATATCCTATTAGTGTATTAAAATTTTAACAAACGAGACACAGTATTAAAATGCAATTTTTTTACTTTTCAATAAAATAGGTGCTACAGTCTTGTCTGAAATCATAGATTAATTGTCCAAAGTTAACCATAAATGAATCATTCTATTAAATTTAACAAACATTTAATTTTGTAAGAAATAAATTTTCAGTTTTTCTTTATTATACAGGATTTAAGAATAATAAAGCTGTCTTGAGATTTCAAATTTGATATCTATGGCAAGTTTATAAAAGTACATTGATCAAGCTACAATTTTTAACATTAATATACACATTCCAAAATCTAAATCTATTTAACATGAACAGTGACTTCTGTCACTGTTGTTTCTCTCTACAATGTCGCCTGACTCTGTAGGACAGTGCTTCTCAGTTGGGCGTTGACTCTGGCCCCCAGGAGCATCTGGCAACATCTGGTATAATTCTGGCTGTCATGAGAGAGGGATGCTAACAGCATCTACTGTGCTGTCCAGGGATGCTACTCACCGTCCTATAATGCACAGGACGGACCCCTACCACAAGGATTTTATCCAACCCAAATGTCAACAGGTCAAGGTTAAACAATTTTTGTTGAGTACGACTCAGTTCCCATTTTATGAACACCTCTGTGCTCACTGTAATTCAGAGAACACAGACTTTGCTAACTGGCAAATACTATTTAAAAGAAGATTTATAGGGGAGGGGACAGCAGGGGGTGGGGAGTTGGGAAGCTGGGGAGAGATAGCAGGGGGAGAAATGCCAGATATAGGTGAAGGGGAGGAAGGCAGCAAATCACACTGCCACATGTGTACCTATGCAAGTATCTTGCATGTTCTTCACATGTACCCCAAAACCTAAAATGCAATAAAAAAAATAAAAGAAGATTTAACATAATCAATATCACTTATCAAAAGCCATGGCTAACTTTAAGTATCAATGTATTTCCGGAATGAATAAACCAGATAATCAACTCAGAATGATACAAATTAGGGTCCACATCATTTAATTTCGCTTGAACCTGCCCTGCTAGTTTGATCTGTTAATATGAAAGTTAATTAGGACTGTTTGGAAGGAGCTAAGCAAGTTTCCTTTGCATATTTTTCTGAACTATGATAAAAATTTAGCGACACAAAGTATCTGGCAAATAGCAGGTGCTCCAGAAATGTTTATCACGGCTTGCTAAAAAAAAAAAAAACCACAGGGCTTCACTCATTTGTTAAAATTCTCCATAAGCATGTGTCTGCACAGATTAAATTCTTATTTGATCTCTCTCATCTTACAATAATCTCTCACAAATGTCATTTAGAAACAGAACACATATCCAGGGTGTGTGAAACAAAACTGTTTGTTTTTTCTACACAAGTTATAAAGTGTCACTGTATATATTACACTGATGATAGTAAACTAAATTTAAACTGAAAAAGTCATTCTAAGTTTGTTAAATAGAGAAATTTTTCAGTAATCACTCACCTACGTATTCACATTCTGTGTATTTTCTCATGGTCAACAAACTGATTCAAATGATTTAAGTTATCCCACCATTTAAAGAGAAAAGTCTCTGCGATAATTTGAAACCATGGCGTTATCTTAATTTCACCGTTGGCTGCTTTTTTCAGAAGTTCTTTTAGTTCTTCCTTTGACACGTAACAATAGCTTTTAATCTCATTGGGATCAGGATTCAAAGTTACATTCTTTTTCACAAACAAAATGTAATCAATTTCATGTTCACCCCAGATACCATCCGACTGAGCTTTGTAGTAAATTCGTGTTAAATAATTAATTTCTTCTGGAGGAACCTAAGACATTAAAAAATAATAATAAAAACATCAGCCACAAAAAAAAATGTAAAATTAGCTCACAATATTACAGCGGTATCTTGAACAGGAGTATAACTTTAGAATTACAACTTTTATTTATTTATTTATTTGAGACGGAGTTTCGCTCGTTATCCAGGCTGGAGTGCAATGGCGTGATCTCGGCTCACCGCACCCTCCGCCTCCTGGGTTCAGGCAATTCTCCTGCCTCAGCCTCCCGAGTAGCTGGGATTACAGGCATGCGCCACCATGGCCCAGCTAAGTTTTTGTATTTTGAGTAGAGACGGGGTTTCACCATGTTGACCAGAATGGTCTCGATCTCTTGACCTCGTGATCCACCCGCCTTGGCCTCCCAAAGTGCTGGGATTACAGGCTTTAGCCACCGTGCCCGGCAAAGAATTACAACTTTTAAAGTATTACTCTCCTATCAACAATATACGGAAATCTTAATATTATATGTAGAAAAAGATTACATTACTAGTTTCAACTGTCTATGTTTTTCCCTGCAGGACCAAACAGGTAAGTTGTTTTTTATTTTTTTTTAATATTAAAAAAAGGGGCAGTCACTCAAACTAAAAATGTGACTTTCTTCTTTTTCGTATTTTAAGACTGCCTTTTGGAGATTATAGATAAGAAGTACTTTCTGGCCGGGTGCGGTGGTTCAAGCCTGTAATCCCAGCACTTTGGGAGGCCAAGGCGGGTGGATCACGAGGTCAGGAGATCGAGACCATCCTGGTCAACATGGTGAAACCCCGTCTCTACTAAAAATACAGAAAGTTAGCTGGGTGTGGTGGTGCGTGCCTGTAATCCCAGCTACTCGGGAGGCTGAGGCAGGAAAATTGCCTCAACCCAGGAGGTAGAGGTTGCAGTGAGCCGAGATCGCACCATTGCACTCCAGCCTGGGCAACAAGAGCGAAACTCTGTCTCAAAAAACAAAAAACAAACAAACAAAAAAACGTTTTAGAGTATGTTTAGGTTTCAGTTGGTAGGGCTGTGTAGTACAGCCGGTTACCTGTTCCAAGGGAATTCCTAGCTCAGCTTTCAGCCGCCTCTGCGCTGCCCGCTTCACTCCAAGGGCGTCACTTTCCTCAAGCTCGCCCGGATTACTTAGTGGATGACTACAACAAGTATTAGTAAAACAACCTGGAAAGTGTTAATAGAGACAGATCAACTTTTCTTTGAAGTAGGTCTGAAAGGTCAGGAAAGTTTATAAGTAGCAGAAAATTAAAATCATTTATTTTTTGAGATGGAGTCTAGCTCTGTTGCCCGGGCCTGGAGTGCAGTGGTGTGACCTTCGGCTCTAGGTTCAAGTGATTCCCCTGGCTCAGCCTCCGGAGTAGCTGGGACTACAGGTGTGCACCACCACATCTGGCTAATTTTTTGTATTTTAGTAGAGATGGGGTTTCACCATGTTGGCAAGGCTGGTCTCAAACTCCTTACCTTATGATCTGCCTGCCTTGGCCTCCCAAAGTACTGGGATTACAGATGTAAGCCACCTTGCCCGGCCAAATAAAATGATTTTTAAGAATTTTAAAATCAGGCCAGGTGTGGTGGCTCATGCCTGTAATCCCTGAACTTTGGGAGGCCGAGGCAGGCAGATCAGAAGGTAAGGAGTTCAAGACCAGCCTGACCAACATGGTGAAACCCTGTCTTTACTAAAAGTAGAAACAATTAGCTGGGCATGGTGGCACACGCCTGTCATCCCAGCTATTTGGGAGGCTGAGGCAGGAAAATCGCTTGAACACAGGAGGCAGATGTTGCAGTGAGCCGAGATGGCGCCACTGCACTCTATCCTGGGTAACAGAGCAAGACTGCATAACCGCCCCCCCACAAGAAGGGATTCTAAAATCAGTTATAATGGGCTATCAGTAATTGTTTTGTGAGACAGACTTCATTTGTAGGTAAGTTCCTTATTAATGCTTCTTTAACCAAAAAAGATCACATTGTATAGAAAATACAGATTAAAGATAAAATAGATAAATATATGCACATTGCTCAATTGCTCACTAGCTCTTATTCTTTATTGCTGTTGTATTAGGTTGCACTCATTGTATAAACTTACTTTATGTAGAATATAAAATATGCCATTCACAAGATTTCCCTTTTTGACCTTGGCTCCAGGAATTCAGAATGATAAAAAGTCAAATTAGTGTACGAACAAAATATTGTACACGAAATGTACAAACCTGGAAAGGTAATCTTAGCATCTGATCTTTGCTGTAGCAGAAGCTTATTTTCAGTGTTGAATAAGAAGACACTAAAAGCTCGATGCAATAATCCTGAAAACAAAAGAAATAATTAATTGAGCCTTAAGTATCAGTGATTTGCCCAATTCTCTCCTTGCAGTTCAGAATGACCTCAGTAACTTGCTGCTGCTTTTGCTTTTCACACAGTTTATCTGGATGCATAGCCCTGCATGGCTATGCTGAGCAAGAGCAGTGCACTGGGCCAGGAAGTTGGCCATCACGTGAAGGAAAGGGTGACGCTGGTGGCCCCTTTCCTGTAGTCAAGTTCCGTATCAAGGACCCTCAATTCTTGGAAAGTGGTGAAGGCACACGATTCCCTGCATAGTGCCTGCCCCTCTCAATTCTTTAGAAAGATTAGATGCTAGGCTGCTGCTCCATGTCAGGGTTAGTCTGCTTCTTCTTTTATGAATCCAGAATAACTCTGAAGAAGCTGAGCAAAAGGCATAATGTGAAGAGAAATCGCTGTAACAGCAACAGCAAAGAAGATGCTATGACTATACTATTTCACAAACTGGCACCAAAGAGGAGATACAGTATTTATTGGGCCGGGCGCAGTGGCTCACGCCTGTAATCCCAGCACTTTGGGAGGCCGAGGCGGGTGGATCACGAGGTCAAGAGATCGAGACCATCCTGGTCAACAAGGTGAAACCCCGTCTCTACTAAAAATACAAAAATTAGCTGGGCATGGTGGCGCGTGCCTGTAATCCCAGCTACTCAGGAGGCTGAGGTGGGAGAACTGCCTGAACCCAGGAGGCGGAGGTTGCAGAGCCGAGATCGCGCCATTGCACTCCAGCCTGGGTAACAAGAGCGAAACTCCGCCTCAAAAAAAAAAAAGACTGCACTGCCTTGAACCGAGTGCTCTTCTCAGCAAATTGGGTATGCCTACACAAATCACTTTGTAACAAAGAATAGTTCAAAGCAGTACCTTTGTCAATGTTCTCATTCAGGTGACAATTCTTCTTGGTCTCAGCCCCAATTTTATTGTCATTTTCATCAATAAGGATACACATCTCTGCCAGAAGTTGAACCTGTTGCTCGTCAAGATGGTCAGTGTTTATTTCAGGCATCATTACAAAATGTCTGATCTGTCCTAGAACACTAATATTGAAAGAAAAGAGAAAGGCCATCATATATGTTTCTGAATGTCAGAAAAATAATTACATAGCTTCCCCATTTGCAGTTGTACCACTCTGCATCCTCATAGGGACCCCAAGAACACTGCCAGCTGGCTGCACAGCGCTGTCTCAGTCATCACTGCTCCTGCAGGCTTCACGGCTGGCCTTTTACCATAGCCGTGCTCCTAAAGGCCAAGCTCAACATTCTACTCTGCATCCGAGATCCTCGCAGCACTGGATACTCCATCCTTTCTCCAGCGTACTTTTCTCCCTGGTTTGGCCCTAACCTAACTTTCCATCCTGTTTCCACACCAGCTTCTGTCATCTCTATGATGTGCTCCCGTTGCTATCCTGAATGTTTTTCCCACTGCTTGTCTTTACATAGTTGCTCAAGAATGCCACAGGCCAATCTTGGTCGAAATCCATTTTTTCAAGGCACAATTCATGTGTCACACATTCAGGAACCCTCCTACCAATGACACAGTAAGATTTAATTCAGGTTTTCTCAACCCAAGCTCCTGAACAGAAAAATTATTTGCATCAGTTTTGTAAATTTCCCCCAGGGCAGTACTTAGCTAATACAATTCTAGTTAAACAGGAGAAAACTTAATTCATTATATTCAACAGATGCTTTAAGGCAGTGCTTGGCAAGTTTTCTTCTATAAAGGGCCAGGTAGTATCAACTCTGCCTTGGTAACAATAAAATAGTCACAGGCAATGGGCAAACTGGGCAATATGTAAGCTGAGTGTGGGTGCATGCTGTTATTTATGGACATCGAAATCTGAATTACATTTAATTTTCATGTGTCACAAAATATTTTAGTTTTTCTCCTGCCATTTAAAAGTGAGAAAACCCCTCATATCATAGGATATAACAGGCAGCAGGCCAGATTTGGCCTGTGGGCCACAGTTGGCCCATCTCTACCTTAGTGCATCAAGCATTAATTTTCTGAGTCCCAGTTAATCCCTCCCAAGTGATTTAAACATAAAGCACTTACTAGAGGCCGGGCGCGGTGGCTCAAGCCTGTAACCCCAGCACTCTGGGAGGCCAAGGCGGGTGGATCACGAGGTCAAGAGATCGAGACCATTCTGGTCAACATGGTGAAACCCCGTCTCTAATAAAAATACAAAAATTAGCTGGGCGTGGTGGCGCGTGCCTGTAATCCCAGCTACTCAGGAGGCTGAGGCAGGAGAATTGCCTGAACCCAGGAGGCGGAGGTTGCGGTGAGCCGAGATAACGCCATTGCACTCCAGCCTGGGTGAAAAGAGCAAAACTCCGTCTCAAAAACAAAAATAAACAAACAAAAAAAAGCACTTACTAGAGGATTTCTGTATTGTGATTCATTTACACATCTATATCCAGCAGCTTCTAAGCTAACTTTTGTATCCTTCAGAGCACCTTTACATAGCACAACTTTGAAGTTTTTTATTTTCTCTATTTTCCTCCCCTTTATTTCTGAACGAATTATAATTTTTTTGTTTCTTGATTTTTCTTTTTTTTTTTTTTTGAGACGGAGTTTCGCTCTTGTCACCCAGGCTGGAGTGCAATGGCGCGATCTCGGCTCACTGCAACCTCCGCCTCCTGGGTTCAGGCAATTCTCCTGCCTCAGCCTCCTGAGCAGCTGGGATTACAGGCATGCACCACCGCACCCAGCTAATTTTTGTATTTTCAGTAGAGACGGGGTTTCACCATGTTGACCAGGATGGTCTCGATCTCTTGACCTCGTGATCCACCCACCTCGGCCTCCCAAAGTGCTGGGATTATAGGCGTGAGCCACCGCACCCGGCCTGATCTGTATATTTTTAGTAGAGAGGACGTTTCACCATGATGGCCAGGCTGATCTCCAATTCCTAACCTCAGTTGATCTGCCTGTCTTGGCCTCCCAAAGTGTGGGCGTATAGGCCTGAGCCATCACATTCGGCCTACTGAAAGACTTTCGACAGAGTTCAAGCATAAAAAGTCTTTAAACAGCTACTTAATACAAAGTTCTAGACTCATATAGAATCTGGGGTGTGTGTGTATATATGCATGTGTCAGGAGTCAGTGATGATGGAGCTATTGATATCTAATACAAAAAAATCTGAAACAAGGTTAATGATTACAACAAATCAGGAGAGAAAGTAATGTGAAAAGGAAGTTCACTTTAGAGTTAGCCTCAATTAAAAAAAAATTATTTCCAAAAAAATTTTTTTTGAGACATGGTTTTGCTCTTGTTGCCCAAGCTAGAGTGCAATGGTGCAATCTCAGCTCACTGCAACCTCCACCTCCCAAGTTCAAGTGATTCTCCTGCCTCAGTCTCCCGTGGTGACAGATGCCTGCCACCATGCCCAGCTAATTGTTTGTATTATTAGTAGAGATGGGGTTTCACCATGCTGGGGAGGCTGGTCTTGAACTCCTGACCTCAGGTGATCTGCCTGCCTCAGCCTCCAAAGTCCTGGGATTACAGGTGTGAGCCACCATGCCTGGCCTATTTCCAATTTCTATAAGCTAGTTTCATATACAGTCATCCTTTGGTATCTATGGGGGTTGGTTGCAGGACCCCCCACAGCTACCAAAATTTGAGGATGCTGGATATAAAATAGAATAGTATTTGTGTATCACCTGTGTATATCCTATTGTATACAGACGTGTCATATGATGGTGTTTCTGTAAAGTACAGGACTGCATATACTACAGTGGTTTCATAAAATTATAACAGAACTGACAAATTCCTATTGCCTCATGATGTCGTAACCATTGAAACATCCTAGCACATCACCTTTTCTATGTTTAGATACAGAAATACTTGCTGCTGTATTTACAGTTACACCTGCCCAGATTATTCTACACAGTAACACGCTGTCCAGGTTTAGGTCTGAAGCAACAGGAGCTTTAGCCTATGAGCAGCTGGATACGCCAGAAAGCCCAGCTGCACCACTGTGTAGTTCTGTCAGTGCACTCCGTTTGCACAATGGTGAGATTGTCCATCAATGAATTTCTCCAAAGTATCTCTCTTAAGTGATGCGGGCTGAACGTTAAATTATCATCTGTAGATAGTATCTAAAACAGGTCAGTGCTAACTATGTCATTGTGCTGTATCGTTTACAGAATGTCTACATATATTCAGTACAGATACATTTTTAAAAAAATATTTTATAATGTGCAGTTCGTTATCTCCATGGATACGGACTCCAAAGATACAGTGGGTCAACTGGTTATTAGGTGGCCACTAAGATAGACTTCGTTACTATTAATTACTAGACTTTTTGACGTGACTGTTTTTTGGGGGGATAGGGCCGGGTCTTGCTATGTCTGTCGCCCAGGCTGGAGTGCAGTGGCGTGATCTGGGCACACTGCAGCCTCTGCCTGCGCCTCCCGGGGTCAAGCGATCCTTCAGTCCCCGCATCCCAAAGTGCTGGGATTACAGGTGTGCACCACCGCCCCCCTGCAATGACAATTGCTTTCAGGGTTTTCAGAATTCAGATTTTACGACTAAACTTCTTAATCGCAAGATAAAAGAATACGTCTTCTTGTGCGTTTAAAGGTAATGCCGTGCAGCAGACGCGGGAACCCACCACCCAACCTAAGAAAACGATCTGGTTCCACCTGCGCGCGTTCCGCATCTCTCCTGTTCCTTTCCCAGGAGCACCGCCTTGGGTGTGTCCCCGTCACCCCGTCGCACACACCCCTGCGTCCTCGGAACGGGGAGACCGGCGCCGTTACGCCCGTTTCTGACGATGCGTCTACTCTTGCTTCTGAACTCTCTAAGAGGAACTCGCAATTCGGAATCTCCGCGGATTCGGTTTCCGATTCCGCGCGTTCCTAGACCTCAGCTGACTGTGCGCGGACGACGATCGTTTCCACTGACCAAGAACCGCAACGTCCCCGCCGCCACAGCCCGGGACCGCTCGGCCTCGCTCCGGCTCCGGCGACCCACGCCGCCGCCCCCAGCCGTCCATGCCGCCCCGCCCCGGTCTCCCGAACCCAGCTGCAGGTCCCCAGTACCTGAGCGTCCACCGGCCCCGGGCGTCCACCGGCCCCCGAGCGCGCAGGCTTTGAGCGCTCTCCGCGGCGCGCACCGCCCACTGGCCCCACCCCCGGGCCACGCAGCCAATCGCCCGCGCTAGCGCCAGTCCGCGCCACATCGCGCGGCCAATCGGCGCCCCTACGCGCCTGAAGTCACCATCTCGCCAGGCCGTCGCGCGGTGACACCACCTCCCTGGCCTGTGGCATCCGCAGACGAAGGAAGCACTGGGAAAGTGTGCCGCGTGCTTCGGAACTGGCCGCCCACGAGGGCCGCCCCGCTCCACAGAGGCGGCGTCCCGCGATTAGACGGTGCCCGGGGCCACCTCAGTCGCCAATCAAGCTTTCGGTCCAGTCCGGCGAGTAGGCGGCGCTGTGAAGGGTGCGTGCCGACGTCAGGCGTCCCGACGCTCCTGGCCCCTCCCAGTCGGAAATCGCCGGCGCGCCGAGCCCAGTACCCGAAGCTCGGCGTCCTGTGGGCGGGGCGCCTGCGTGGCTGGACCAATGGGAACGGAGGAAAGGCGGGCCATCACTGTGACGTGCTGGTTGTGCGTCCGCATCCCGAGTTCCGCCGCGGTGACTGCTGCGTTTGTCTGCAGAACGGTGGCCGTTCTGAAGCGTCTGCGACCGGGACGAAGGCAGAGCAGAGCCGCGGGAGGGGTGGGCATTCCACGTTGTGTTGGGAGTGTTTGCGTTCGCGGTACCCGACAAGGCAGTCTAAGTTTTTGAGAGTTTCGCTCTTGTTGCCCAGGCTGGAGTGCCGTGGGGTAGTCTCAGCTCACTGCAGCCTTTGCCTCCCGGGTTCCAGCGATTCTCCTGTTTCAGCGTCCCACGTAGCTGGAACTTCTGGCATTCGCCACCACGCCGGGCTAATTTTGTAGTATCTTTATTTTTACTTTTTATTTTTTTGTCGCTCCGTCGCCCAGGCTGGAGAGCATCAGCACGATCTCGGCTGACTGCAATCTCCGCCAAGAAAAAAAAATCACTAAGCTTCTAAAGACCAAACTATTCTCATATTGAACATTGTAATGTGAGCTATACATGCATTTAAGAAAGATTACTAAAAAACAAGATACTTACCAAAAAGTAAGATAATTATTTACTTAATTATTCCAGTTCTGGGTCGTGTGTGTCTGAAGCCTATTCCAGCAGCTCAGGGCACAGAGGGAACCAGCCCTGGACAGGACGCCATTCCATCACAGGGCCACTCACACACGCACACTCAGACCCGGACAGTGAAGACACACCAGCTCACCTCACCTGCACACCTTATGTGGCAAGAACTGCAGTACCCAGAGAAAACCCATGTAGGTGTGGGGGGAACACGTAAACGGCACACCGACAGCACCCCTCCAACGGACTCTTCTCACCAGTGTTACAAGGAAACGAATGAGTACCTGCTGTATGCAGTTTGAAAATTGAGAAGTACTTTTTAATAGCCTTTTCAGATGACCTTGGTTATTCCTTTTTGATACTACTACACCAAAACATAAGTGGTGGATTTTTCAGTTACTATTTGGAATATGAAACCACTTTAATGGACATTTTATATTCTTGTTACATTAAAATTCATTGATTTTTTTTTTTTTTGAAACGGAGTTTCGCTCTTATTGCCCAGGCTGGAGTGCAATGGTGCGATCTCGGCTCACCGCAACCTCCGCCTCCTGGGTTCAGGCAATTCTCCTGCCTCCGCCTCCGAGTAGCTGGGATTACAGGCGAGCGCCACCATGCCCAGCTAATTTTTTGTATTTTGAGTAGAGACGGGGTTTCACCCTGTTGACCAGGATGGTCTCGATCTACTGACCTCGTGATCCACCCGCCTCGGCCTCCCAAAGTGCTGGGATTACAGGCTTGAGCCACCGTGTCCGGCCCATTGATTTTTGACTGTACTTCGAATGCTTATTTTCCTGTGCGTGATGTTGCAATGTCATGCAGTGCTCATTTGGAAAATGGTGATTTACTGAATCAAACAGTTCTTCCAAATGCTAACACATTTCATGATTTGATATCGAACAGTCACATTTGTTAATATCACTAGTAATCACATCAGAAAAGTTTTTAAGTATTCAGAAGCTGCCAAGTTCTTAAAATTTGAATTTTTGCATGAAAATTCAAACATTGTCAACAAGTACTGAGAATTACGTTCCTTGAAGTGGCATGAACATATTTTCACGAAAATGTCTGCCAAAACCCTAGGTTTGAATACCTGTTTATCTGTCAGTTATTTCCATTAAAAGTGGTATTGCATGAAAAAAGCAGCTAGCTAGTTAAGCTTACAACTCAAAATGTTCCCACAAGTTTTTTACTGGAGACAACAATCATAATTCAGTATGTAGCAGAAGTGCTTTGTGTGTAACTCCCATTCTGTCATAGAAAATATTAAAAAGATGAGTTCTGAATGGTTGAGATTAAAATTAGTATTTTTTTTTCACTGCTAACAATCAGCTGAGCCTTCAGTGAGTCATAATCTTTTTACTGGCAGCGGGTTTTGCTTTGATGTTGATGGCTATTGACCAAGTTGGTGCTTGAAAGTTGGGGTGGCTGTGGCAGCTTCTTAAAATAAGACAATAATGAAATCTGTCACACTGATTGACTCTTCTTTTCATGAAAGCTTTCATTTAACCCAAAGGAAAACTTTCAAAATTGGAGTCAATATTCTCAAACCCTGCTGCTGCTTCATAAACTAAGTCTATGGAGTATTCTAAATCCTTTGTTGTCACATCTTCACCAGGATTAGGTTCCATCTCAAGAAACTACTTTCGTTGCTCATCCACAAGAAGCAACTGCTTATCCATTCAAGTTTTATTATGCTATTGCACTGATTCAATAACATCTTTAGGCAGCAATAGCCTTATAAAATGTATTTCTTAAATAATGAGACTTGAACATCAAAATGACTCCTTGATCCTTGGGCTGCAGAAAGGATGTTTTGTTAGTAGGCATGAAATCAACATGAATCTCCTTGTACATCTCCATCAGAGCTCTTGGGTGAACAGGAGTGCTGTAAATCAGCAGTAATATTTTATTTACTTATTTATTTATTTTGAGACGGAGTTTCCCTCGTTACCCAGGCTGGAGTGCAATGGCGCGATCTCGGCTCACCGCAACCGCTGCCTCCTGTGTTCAGGCAATTCTCCTGCCTCAGCCTCCTGAGTAGCTGGGATTACAGGCACGCGCCACCATGCCCAGCTAATTTTTTGTATTTTCAGTAAAGATGGGGTTTCACCATTTTGACCAGGATGGTCTGTCTCTTGACCTCGTGATCCACCCGCCTCAGCCTCCCAAAGTGCTGGGATTACAGGCTTGAGCCCCTTTTTTTCCTGAGCACTAGGTCTCAACAGTGGGCTGGGCTGAAAATGTCAGCATTAACTCTTAAGGGCCCTGTGATTTTCAGAATGGTAAATGAGCATTGGCTTCAACATAAAGTCACCAGCTGCACTAGCCCCCCTAGCAAGGGTCAGCCCGTCCATTGGAGCTCTGAAGCCTGCCTTTGACTCTCTTTAGCTATGAGTGTCCTAGGTGGCTTCTTTTCCCAAAATAAGGTTGTTTAGCATAGCCACTTTCATCAGTGATCTTAGGTAGATCTAGATGATCCGAGATGACTTGCTGCTTTAACTTACACTTGCACTTTTTTTTTTTTTGAGTAGGGGTCTCACTTGGTTGCCCAGGCTGGAGGGCAATGGTGTGATCTCAGCTTACTGCACCCTCCACCTCCTAGGTTCAAGTGATTTTCCTGCCTTAGCCTCCTGAGTAGCTGGGACAACAGGCGTGTGCCACCACACCCAGCTAATTTTTGTATTTTTAGTGGGGACAGGGTTTCAGCATATCGGCCAGGCATGTCTTGAATTCCTGACCTCAAATGATCCACCTGCATCGGCCTCCCAAAATGCTGGGATTATAGGCATAGGCCACTGTGCCTGGCCTATCTTGCACTTTTGTATTATAGAGGTAGCTTCAGATTTTTCTTGTGTAGCTTCCTTATCTCTCTCAGCCTTCACAGAACCAGAGTTAGGGCCTCGCTCTGGATTAGGCTTTGGTTTAAGGGAACAGTGTGGTTGCTTTAATCTTTACAGACCATTCAAACTTTCTGCATATCATCAATAAAGCTGTTTCATACTTTTCATCATTTGTGTGTTCACTGGAGGAGCACTTCAAATTTCCTTAAAGAACTTTTCGTTTGCATTTACAATTTGGCTGTTTCAGCATGCCTTCCTCACTATGTTTAATCATTTCTAGCTTTTGATTTAAAGTAAGAGATGTGCAACTCATTCTTTTACAAAACAATTATTGGCCATTTTAGGGCTATTAATTGCCCTAATTTTTTTGATTTGGGGTCTTGCTTTACTGCCCATGCTGAAGTGCAGTGGTGTGATCACGGGTCACTGGAACCTCGGACTCCTGGGCTCAAGCAATCCTCCTGCTTTAGTCACCCAGGTAGCTGGGACTACAGGCATGAACCCCCAGCAGGCCGGGCCCCTAATTTCAGTATTGCTGTGTCTCAGGGACAGGGAGGTCTGAGTAGTTGGAGCGAGACAGGGAGGCAACTGGTCAGTGGAGTGGTCAGAACACATCTAACATTACTCACTCAGTTTGCTGTTTTACATAGGGGTGGTTCTTGGTGCCTCCCCAAATAATTTCGACAGTAATATCAAAGATCACTAATCACAGGTCACCATAACTGATATAATAAAGAAAACATTTGAGGCCGGGCGCGGTGGCTCAAGCCTGTAATCCCAGCACTTTGGGAGGCCGAGGCGGGTGGATCACGAGGTCCAGAGATCGAGACCACCCTGGTCAACATAGTGAAACCCCGTCTCTACTAAAAATACAAAAAATTAGCTGGGCATGGTGGCGCGCGCCTGTAATCCCAGCTACTCGGGAGGCTGAGGCAGGAGAATTGCCTGAACCCAGGAGGCGGAGGTTGCGGTGAGCCGAGATCGCGCCATTGCACTCCAGCCTGGGTAACAAGAGCGAAACTCCGTCTCAAAAAAAAAAAAAAGTTGATTTCTTTCCCTTGGTTTTGTGACATGTCACGCACTGAGTTATTTTCAGTGACTTTTGTGGAATCCTAAATATATCAAATTAAAATATTACATTAATGATATCCTAAGCGTTATCTGACTGCAAAATAAAACCACCCATTATAATGTGGGTTAGATGAGACTGAGATTTACAAAGCTTTCTCTTTGCTGCCATGCCCAGCAGAATATGTGCATACCGGGTGCTAAATAAATATTTGTTACTTAAATGTCACAACCTCTAAAAGTTTAAAAAATGACTTTCCTAAAATGTCAAATATTTTTTCCTTGGCGTTCCTCTTAGAGAACTGTTTTTAGTTATAAAGTTTTATTAATATACTCAATGCAGAAATACACGTTTAATTTTTTTGTTGTTGTTATCTGGATCCCCTAAATATAACGTTAAATTTGATTCTCGTGCAACAAACAAGTTACCGTTTCTGACTCTTCATCTTGAGCTTAATTTTTTCTTCTTTTTGAGACGGAGTCTCACTCTGTTGCCAGGCTGGAGTGCAGTGTGGCCTGATCTTGGCTCACGGCAACCTCCACTTCCCGGGTTCAAGTGACTTTCCTGCCTCAGCCTTCCAAGTAGCTGGGACTACAGGCGCGCGCCACCACGCCGGACTAATTTTTGTATTTTTAGTAGAGACGGGGTTTCACCATGTTGGGCAGGCTGGTCTCGAACTCCTGACCTCGTGATCCGCCGGCCTCGGCCTCCCAAATTGCTGGGATTACAGCCGTGAGACCCCGCGCCCGGCCTTCAGCTTCATGTTTAAAGGAAGTTGCAGGAATGTTGACCGACACAGGAAAAAGAATGCTTTCACGCTGTGGATTTACTGTAGACGGGCTTCCAAGGCGCAGTTAGGGCTTTCTGCCGAGCGGGGAGGCGGCTGTTGACGTAAAGGCCATCACGCGGCGTTTCCAACCCAGATTCTAGGACAAAGGCGGCTCAAGTCCCACCTTCCCCGGGAACAGCTGATTCTGTTTTTCCTTCCCAGCCAATGGTGATCAAAAGCTTCGGGATGCGGGTGAGTCACTGCGGAGGAGCTGAATGCTGACGGCGCCGTCCCCGCCAGGCTCCCGCGCCGCAGGCAGCGCGGCCACCAGCGCAGGCGGCCCGGGGTCTCAGGACTCGGGCGGACCCCGCCCCGGGCTCGCTGTCCTCCCGCCCCGGCTGCCGGGCTGTGGGGCACATGGACTCGGAGCACCCCGCGGGTGAGTATTCGACCCCCGAGGCCACCACTCGCATCCCGCTCCGCGGCAGGAGTGGGCGAGCAGGGTGGGGACGTCGGCTGCTGCGTACAGGCGCCTGGATCCCACGGGGATGCGGGGCGGAAGCCGAGGCTTGACTTCCGACGCCTGCGGCGGCTTCCGGCGGCCCCAGAGGTGCGGGAGTGGGGCGGAACTTCCGGCGGCCCCAGAGGCGCGGGAGTGGGGCGGAACTTCCGGCGGCCCCGGAGGCGCGGGAGTGGGGCGGAACTTCCGGCGGCCCCGGAGGCGCGGGAGTGGGGCGGAACTTCCGGCGGCGCCGGAAGTGTGGAAGTGCCGGGTCTGGGTCGTGGGGTCGCGGCACTGTGGAGGCAGCCGGTGTCCTGCGCGTCGTGGGGTCAGTAGTGGGGACCGCGTCCTAGGGACTCACGGGCGGTGCCCGACCCGCGCTGGCTCCGGGGGTGGCGAGCACGGCGGCTGTGACAGGTGAGCGCCGCCATCTTCCTATCTCTCGAGCGCAGAGACCTTTCCCGGCTGCCCGGAAGGGAAGTCGGGTCACTACCGAGCTCTAGGGGGTGCAGTGGCCGTTGGGGCGTGGTGGGGGTTGGGATGCGGGTGGGCTCGGAATGCAGAGGATCCAGGGTGGTGCAGCAGGGTTCGGGGCCCAGGGAGGCCGGTGGCGGTGCTGGAAGGGCCGTGGTGCAGAAGGGTTCAGGGTGCAGGAGAAGTCGGGGCGCAGGAGGAGTCCGTGGCGGTGCCAGAGGGACCGGGGTGCAGGAGGGGTCCGGGCCCGGGGCGGTGCAGCAGGGGTCGTAGTCTAGGAGGACTTGGGGCGCTGGAGGGCCCCGAGCGGCACGGGAGAGGTCCGGGGCAGAAGGGTTCGGCCCGGGGGTCTAATCGCCCCATAGGCTTCGGCCTGGGCACCCCGGGGAAGTGCGTCTCCAGGGAGGCACTTTGGAGGCCTTGCTGAGAGGATGGCCTGCCTTCTAGCCACAGAGTGGGGATGGCCGGCTTCAAGAAGGATGGTGAGTGCGGGGTGACGGATGCCGAAGTGATTAACACAGCGCCACTGTATTGTCCCCTTTTAAGACTTCCTTTTCTTTCCCTTCCGCCGAAAGCAGCCACCGCTGGAGGGAAACATTAAGATTCCTGTTCACCGGCATTACACAAGAGCAGCAGTAATAATGTACCCATTTACTAAAGAAAGTTGAATGTGCATTTTTCCAGATTGTAAGCAAAAATATCTAAGGTCTGCCAGGTTTTTAAAGGTTCTGTCATTTAGCTTAACCGTAAAACGTTCCTTGTGCTTGGCCAGGTCACTTGAAGCTGATACCATTGTAGGAAAGTGTTAATTGCTTGGAAGTTTCATTTATTAAAGTTCAAGCGTTTCTCTCTTAAATTCAGTATGTTGGCCTGTGAGTTATGGTCATAAAAGTCTACTAGGAATTATTTATCTCTAAATGAGATAGCTCAAGATAGTTATTATATGTCTTCAGTATTTTTCTTCCTCTTCTGAGCTTTCCAGGACCCCAGCACGCGCGCGCGCGCGCACACACACACACACACACACACACACACACACACTCTCTCTCTGTTGTGGTTACTTTCCTGATCAAATTCGAGTCTTTCAAAATCGCTTTTGAAATGTGATCCCAGGAGTTGAACGCTATCTAAATATGAACTGACCAATGAGGAACAAATGGAGTGATCTGTTATCCCCTGGGTTTGAATGCTGCCTTTCTGTTAATACTGCTCACAGGAGACAGAGTAGGGGAGTGGATGAACACTGGCCACATCTCATAACAGCAGTGTGACCTTGGGCAAGGCCTTCCTAAATCCCCACTTCCTGTCATCTCGCATGGTGTTCATATCAGCCTCATTTTGTTATTGGAAAGGTTATGTTATGTAATATATGTCAGCCATTCTTGCGAAGTGCTGTATACAGGAGATCTTCAGTGAGTGTGTTTCCCCCCTCCTCCTTTTATTAGCTTTATTAGACTGTTCAGTTTGTGCTTTTGCCCTGAACTAAAATTCCTAAGTCTCTTTCCCTGAGTGGAAACTAAGATGGAGTTTTCTTATTTATTCTGTCTTATTTTTTAAGGGAAAAGATTTTACATCTGTTGAATGTCATCCTTGGTTTAAACTTATTCTTTTAACTACTAAGATCTTTTGAAGATCTTGATGGTTATTTATCCAATTAATGATGTTTTCTAATTCAGTGTCATCCACGGAATTGATGGTGTATGTTTCCATGCCTTCATCTCATTAATGACAAAACATTTTTTTTTTTTTGAGACGGAGTTTCGCTCTTGTTACGCAGGCTGGAGTGCAATGGCACGATCTCGGCTCAACGCAACCTCCGCCTCCTGGGTTCAGGCAATTTTCCTGCCTCAGCCTCCTGAGTAGCTGGGATTACAGGCACACGCCACCGTGCCCAGCTAGTTTTTTGTATTTTTGGTTGAGATGGGGTTTCACCATGTTGACCAGGATGGTCTCGATCTCTTGACCTTGTGATCCACCCGTCTCGGCCTCCAAAGTGCTGGGATTACAGGCGTGAGCCACCGCTCCCGGCCAATGACAAAACATTTTAAGCGGGTTAATATTGATGACAGAGTTCTGAGGTTGCCTGTAGAGACCATTCTGTTCCTCAGTATTGTTCAGAAGTTGAGTTTGGTATTTCAGCCCACTAGGAATTCATCTAATAGTGCTGTTGTGACAAAATGTTACTGTGAACTTTATTAAACTTCTGGTGGAAATTCCATCACATTTTCTTCAATTTTCAATTTATTTCTCCAATTTATTTTTAATGCCACATGGAAATTATATTCCTTAACCATTCTTTTGCGTATGATTAGCATTTATGGCATTAACCATTTAAGCAAGTGTTTTTGCTTCGATGAAAAGTTTTTAAAATCCTACTGTATATCAAACTAAAAGTAATGTTTTGTATTTTTTTTGTTTTAAATGAAAGTGTAAATTAAGAGTTTGTTGGCCAGGAGTGATGGCTCACACCTGTAATCCCAGCACTTTGGGAGGCCGAGGTGAGTGGATCGCCTAAGTCAGGAGTTCAAGACCAACCTGGCCAACATGGTGAAACCCCGTCTCTACTAAAAATACAAAAATTAATTGGGCCTCGTGGAAGGCACCTGTAATCCCAGCTACTTGGGAGGCTGAGGCAGGAGAATCGCTTGAACTTAGGAGGCGGTGGTTGCAGTGACAGTGAGCCGAGATCATGCTACTGTATTCCAGCCTGGGTGAGAGAGTGAGACTCTATGTAAAAAACAAAACAATAATAACAAAATAAAGAATTTGTTGTATTGCGGTTTAAAGCTACTTTGGTTATCTTCCTTCCTCAAATTATATGCACTAAGGAGAATGATAATTTCTATAGCTACAGTTTAATTAATATAGGAAAGAATCTTTTGTAAAAGAGCAGGAAGCTAAGTGTTCATTGATGCTATTTAATATTATAGCAATTTTTTTTTTTGAGATGGAGTCTCACTCTGTTGTCCAGGCTGGAGTGCAGTGACATGATCTCAGCTCACTGCAACCTCCACCTCCCAGGGTGGAGCAATTCTTGTGCCTCAGCCTTCTGGGTAGTTTGGACTACGGGCGTGCACCATCACACCCAGCTAATTTTTGTATTTTAGTAGAGACAGGTTTTCACCATGTTGGCCAGGCTGGTCTTGAACTCCTGACCTTGCCCGCCTCAGCCTCCCAAAATGCTGGGATTACAGGCGTGAGTCACTGCGCCTGACCCAATATTACAGCATTTCTAAAGATGAGGAATTTAGCTTGCTAACACAAAGTGTGTTTATGGGTTTCATTAATTTATTGAGTATTTGGCCAGTGCCTGCTGTGTGCAGAACACTGTGCTGCATCAAAGCTGTGTGCCTGTTTCTGACTGCTTATAAACTGTAGGGGTATAGTATGTACATGGCAACATATACTGAGGATGGATGAATTGGACAGACTATATAAATCAGTCAAGAGTTCAGAAGGAGAGTTTATTAAATCTAAGATAGGAGAGAGAGATTGCATTTTTAGAGTAGACTATTTATAGTTTCTTGAAAATAATGTTTATTAAAAACCAGAAGAATATTTAATCAACATAAGCCTTTTTAATATGGTAATCTGTCAATAATATTGGGTAATCGTGAATATTTTGAAGAAAAATAATTATGGTTTGGAATCTCAGGTTCTTTTTGTTTGTATTTAGGTAAAACAGTGCATAGAGGCCGGGCGTGGTGGCTCAAGCCTGTAATCCCAGCACTTTGGGAGGCCGAGGCTGGTGGATCGCTAGGTCAAGAGATCGAGACCATCCTGGTCAACATGGTGAAACCCCGTCTAAAAATACAAAATACTAAAATACAAAAAATATTTTTGTACTAAAAATACAAAAAAATTAGCTGGGCATGGTGGGGCCTTCCTGTAATCCCAGCTACGCAGGAGGCTGAGTCAGGAGAATTGCCTGAACCCAGAAGGCGGAGGTTGCGGTGAGCCGAGATTGCGCCATTGCACTCCAGCCTGGGTAACAAGAGCGAAACTCCGTCTCAAAAAACAAACAAAAAAAAAAACAGTGTACAGAGATTTTATTTTTGGAGTGAAGAAGCTTTTTTCTCTTTATAGTTCTATAATCAGTTTATTGGTGTTTAGTCTGTTAAATACAATCGGGGGCCACGTTACAAATGATGTTTGTTCAACAACAGACCTCATGTTAAATGGTGGTCCCATAAGATTATAATACTGTATTTTACTGTACCTTTTGTATGTATAGATATGTTTAGATAGACAAATACACAATATAGCATTGTGTTACAGTTGCCTGCAGTTTTCTGTACAGTAACATGCTGTGCAGGGCTGTAGCCTAGGAGCAGCAACCTCTGCCATCTAGCCTCGGCGTGTAGTAGGCTGTGCACCTAGCTTTGTGTAAGTGTACTCTATGATGGTCCCACAGTGAAGAAATCACCTGACAACACATTTCTCGAACCTATCCCCATCCTTAAGCGATGTGTGACCGTTGAAAGGCTCTTAATTGGATTTGGGAACTCTGTCTCATAGGGATGTCATGAGGATTCCTTACTCTTTCTATTTATTGATCTATTTAAGCCTTACAGTAATTCTTTGTAGTAGTTCTTCAGCTTCTGGTAGACCTGCCAGTCCACCAACTTTCTTCCAGTATCTCTCTATTAATTGTTTTCACTTCCCTTCTTGTCTATTTTAGATTCCATGGCATACCATTTCAGTTACGAGCACCTGCCACTTCCTTCACCCTCTTCCCATGATACCAACATAAAACCCCCCTAAACTGATTATTAAACATTTAAATAAGATTTATGCTAATACTGGTTGAGCATCCTAATCCAAAAAATTCAAAATCCAAAGTGCTCCAAAATCCAAAACTTTTTGAGTGCTAACATGACACAAGTGGAAATTTCCACACCTTACCTTGTGACAGGTTGTAGTCAAAATGTGGATATACAACACGGTTTATTTAGAGTCCCCAAGGGAAAAATAAAATTACCTTCAGGTGGCCGGGCATAGTGGCCCATGCCTGTAATCCCAGCACTTTGGGAGGTGGAGGTGGGCGGATCACTTGAGGTCAGGAGTTTGAGATCAGCTGACCAACATGGCAAAACCCCGTCTCTCCTAAAAATACAAAAATTAGCTGGGCCTGGTGGTGGGTGCCTGTAATTCCAGCTACTTGGGAGGCCGAGTAAGGAGAATTGCTTGAACCCAGGAGACGGAGGTTGCAGTGAACTGAGATTGTACCTCGGCACTCCAGCTTGGGTGACAGAACAAGACTCCATCTCAAAAAAAATTACTTTAAGGCTATGTGCATGAGGTATATATGAAACATAAATGAACTTTGTGTTTAGCCTTGGGTCCCATCCCCAGGATATCTCATTATGTGTATGTAGATATTCCGAAATCTGAAAGCATCTGAAATCGGAAACACTTCTGGTCTTGAGCTTTTTTTTTTTTTGGCCAAGGAGGATCTGGTGTGAAAGGAAGGAAGTGGTGATGGGACCAATGCAGACTGCTGGGAAAATGTAGAGGGTCTGAACACAGACGATAAGATGACTCCAGTATGAAAAAAATCTTGGCCGGGCGTGGTGGCTCACGCCTATAATCCCAGCACTTTTGCTGGGCGCAGTGGTTCAAGCCTGTAATCCCAGCACTTTGGGAGGCCGAGGCGGGTGGATCACGAGGTCAAGGGATTGAGACCATCCTGGTCAATGTGGTGAAACCCGTCTCTACTAAAAATACAAAAAAAATTAGCTGGGCATGGTGGCGTGTGCCTTTAATCCCAGCTACTCAGGAGGCTGAGGCAGGAGAATTGCCTGAACCTAGGAGGCGGGGGTTGCAGTGAGCCGAGATTGCGCCATTGCACTCCAGCCTGGGTAACGAGTAAAACTCCGTCTCAAAAAAAAAAAAAATCCCAACACTTTGGGAGGCCGAGGCGGGTGGATCACGAGGTCAAGAGATCAAGACCATCCTGGTCAACAAGGTGAAACCCCGTCTCTACTAAAAATACAAAAATTAGCTGGGCATGGTGGTGTGCGCCTGCAGTCCCAGCTACTTGGGAGGCTGAGGCAGGAGAATTGCTTGAACCCAGAAGGCAGAGGTTTTGGTGAGCTGAGATCGTGCCATTGCACTCCAGTCTGGGTAACAACAGCGAAACTCCATCTCAAAAAAAAAGAAAAAAATCTTTATTTGGTGCCAAGTTCCAGGGAGGTGATTGTAGGAAATGCATACATTTGGTTGAAGTCGATCAGTGATGTTGACTATTTTGTGAAGTGGCGAAGAAAACAAACTAAACCAAAGAGAGCGCCGTGTAACTTATGGAGAGGCTGGAAAAGCCAGTGATGTGATTCTTAAGATAAAGTCAGTGATCCAAAACTTATAATTTTGATGAGAAAGGAAAGTTGACATTGTAATTTTTGCATTTTTTGGTAACCAGCTTGTAGAATGTCTGGAACATATCAGAATATTTCTACAGATAAAGTTCTTAGGAGAGGGAAGGGAAGCCCTTTGCTGGTCTTGTTTGCTTCGTTTAACTGAAGATAAAGTCTCCCCTTTTCTCTGAGGCCATGTCAGGACAGCTTTCACAGGCTTTTGATACGGCTTCTTTTTTTCCTTTATAAAACATACTCTATAAACTACAGAGTAACTGAATGTATTTTATGTTGTAAAGCAACACTTTTTTCTCCTTTAAAAATAGGCCTACACATACGCAATTTGAGAATAAAAGGGGATTCTTGGCTTTGTGCTTGTATAAAGATGGAGTAATTCCTCCCGCTAAGTACATCTCAAAACACTGGACATATATAAAACAAATGTAAGACTGAAAGATGGAGAAAAGTAAGTAGACTTGCTTTGTTCATTGGGACCTCAGAAATGACATAAAACTTAATTCTGTGAGTTTTCCTTTTGCTTCATGTTATCCCACATGTTGTGCTGGAGAAGCTAGCAGCACAGGTATAAAAGGGCTCAGACAAAACAAGGCCCAAGAAAAGCTTGCTCTCTGTGGCTGAGAGACCAGGAAAGGGGCAGCCTGCAAGGTACAGAACTTTTAGATGGTAAGTGCTTTACTCCAGCTGAGTATCACAGGAAACACTGCAGCAGCACCCTCACCCTGGTGTTCAGAGGCTGGGTAGGTGCTCTGGATTCCCACCCATGACAGGCTGCAGGGCTGCTGTCAGAGAGGGCTGGCTGCGGAGTTGGAGTTTTACTTCTGCTGGGTGGTTACAAAGCATGGCTTCCCCTTCCTGCTAGGGTATCATAAGAGTGACCTCACAAAAACTCAGGGACTTTACTGCTGCCTGGTGGTAATGTGGCCACCCCTCTGTGGTATGGAGGAGACTGTGTAGGAAGCAGCAAGGAGGCAGCTCTGATTCGGCCCTGGTGTTGGGAGTGGAGGTTCAGGAGGGGGCTGAACTTTCCCCTTAACCAGCAGCAATGAGGACCTCCTCATGCAGGGGTCTGTGGAGGCTGAGTGGGAAACTTAACTTCTGCCTCACCTTCCACTCCACCTGGCAGAGGCCTGCTGTAACAGAAGATTTACATCAGATCCTGAGTCTGATGACATCAAACCCCAAATGTCAGGATTTTAGTGGAAAAGCACTTATAGGAAGAACAGGAAAATAACCTAAACAAGACCATTGATGCCAATGTACAGATGACACAGATTTTAGAATTGTTTGGCAGTGACATTAAAGCAGCCATCATAAACGCTTAAATAACCAATTAACACTTAAATGAAAAATAGCCCCAGGAAGAAAATGCAGGATGTAAAAGAGAAACATGGAAATTTTAGAAGTGAAAAACAGAATACATGAAATGAATTCAGTGGATGGCTCAGTAGCAGAAAGGAGAGGATAGACAAAAGAAGCTGTCAGTTTGGAGATATAACAGTGGAAATTACCCAATCTGCACGGCAGAGAGAAAATAGACTGGAAAAAAGTGAGCAGAGCCTCAGGGGCCCATGGGACTTTAACAGAAAATGCAACATCTGTGTTGATAGCGGTCTAGAAAGAGAGAAGGATGGGGGAAAAATGTGTTTGAAGAAATAATTGCTGCATGTTTCCTACAATTGGCAAGCCGTACATCTACATATTTCAAGAAGCAGAGTAAGCCCAGAGAAGATAAACACAAAGATGCTAAGACATATCCTGGGTAAACTTCTGAAGAGAAAGGGTAGTAAGAGAGATACCACTTTACCTGTAGTGGAAAGTAATTGGAATGACAGTGGATCTTAGTGTTTTTTTGAGATGGAGTCTTGCTCTGTAACCCAGCTGGAGTGCAGTGGTGCGAGCTCAGCTCACTGCAACCTCTGCCTCCCAGGTTCAAGCAGTTCTCCTGCCCCAGCCTCCCATGTAGCTGGGACTACTGGCATGTACCACCACACTGCACTAATTTTGTATTTTTAGTAGAGATGGGGTTTCACCATGTTAGCCAGGCTGGTCTTGAACTCCTGACCTCAGGTAATCTGCCTGCCTTGGCCCGGGATTACATGTGGGAGCGACTGCACTTGGCCTGACAGTGGATCTTATCAGAACTTGTGGAGGCCAGAAGGAAGTGGCAGGACATTTTTCAGGTGCTGAAGGAAAAGAACTGTCAACTCAGAATTTTATATCTAGTGAAAACATGCTTCACATGATTTATCTCCAGCTGACCGACTCTCTTAAAATAACAAGTAAAAGAAATTCTTTAAACAGAAAGGAAATGATAAAAAAAAAAAGTGGGAACATCAGGAGGGAAGAACAAACAATGGAGAGCAAAAATGTCAGATTCAGTATTTGTTTATTTTCTAAATTATGTTTGGAATTTGAAATATAACTGTGGTATGGTTCTCAGTGTATGTGGAGGAAATATAATGATTACATTATAAATGGGGAAAGGTAAAGAAGCATAGAGGAAAGTAAGATTTTTATACTTTACGTAAACTGGTAAAATGTTGATAATCAGTAGACTACAATAAGTTGTATAATGTAAAACAGAGCAACCGTTAAAGTTATACAAAAGAGACAAACTCAGAAATGCTATAGTTAAATAAATATGAAATTATAAAAAATGTTTACCCCACAAGAAGGCAGGAAAGAGAAGGCAAAAAAGAATAGAGGGAAAGAGAATGAATTATACACCATGACCAAGTGCAGTTTATTTGATGGCTGCAAGGTTGGATCGATATTTGAAAGTCATCAGTGTAATTCTGTTAGTAGGTCAGAAAAGGAAATCTACTCCAAAGAACCATGACGGAATTAGGCACTCATTCATGAAAGAAACTCTCAGGGACCGGGCATGGTAGCTCACGCCTGTAATTCCAGCATTTTGGGAGGCCG
>CM052669.1:945820-984361 GCA_028533165.1 Leontopithecus rosalia
CGAGACCATCCTGGTCAACATGGTGAAACCCCGTCTCTACTAAAAATACAAAAAATTAGCTGGGCATGGTGGCGCGTGCCTGTAATCCCAGCTACTCGGGAGGCTGAGGCAGGAGAATTGCCTGAACCCAGGAGGTGGAGGTTGCGGTGAGCCGAGATCGCGCCATTGCACTCCAGCCTGGGTAACAAGAGCAAAACTCAGTTTCAAAAAAAAAAAAAAGAAGCTCTCAGAAAATGAATGATAGAGGAAATGTTTTCAACTTGATAAACAGCATCTACAAAAAAAATCTACAGCTAGCATCAGACTTAATGGTGAAAAACAGTATTTTCACCCTAATATTCAGGGCAAAGCAAGGATGTTTGCTATCACTATTGTAATTTAAGATAGTACTGGAATTTCTAGCCAAATCAGTAATGTAATGAAAGGAAATAGAAGTCTTTTTTTTTTTTTTTTGAGACGGAGTTTCGCTCTTGTTACCCAGGCTGGAGTGCAATGGTGCGATCTCGGCTCACCGCAACCTCCTCCTCCTGGGTTCAGGCAATTCTCCTGCCTCAGCCTCCTGAGTAGCTGGGATTACAGGTACGCGCCACCATGCCCAGCTAATTTTTTGTATCTTTAGTAGAGGCTGGGTTTCACCATGTTGACCAGGACGGTCTTGATCTCTTGACCTCGTGATCCACCCGCCTCGGCCTCCCAAAGTGCTGTGGTTACAGGTGTGAGCCACCGCGCCTGGCTGAAATAGAAGTCTTAAAAACCAGAAAGGAAGAAATAAAACTGTCTTTTTTCTTTAGATGATGTAATAGTCTACATAGAAAATCCCAAGGAATCTACAAAATATCTTGAACTTTAAGTTCAGCAGGATTGTACATGTTTAATACACAAAATCCAGTTGTATTTATACTAACAACATGTGGAAACCAAAATAAAATATATTTAAAATTATGCAAAAAATAAAAAGAGAGACGTCAGTGTAAAATTGAGAAAATATATATAGGATTTTTTTTTTTTTGAGACAGAGTCTTGCTCTTTGACCCAGGCTGGAGTGCAGTGGCATGCTTTTGGCTCACCGCAACCTCTGCCTCCTAGGTTCAAGCGATTCTCCTGCCTCAGCCTCCCAAGTAGGTGGGATTACAGCTGTGCGCCACTATGCCTGGCTAATTTTTGTATTTTTAAGTAGAGACAGAGTTAAACCATGTTGGTCAGGCTGGTCTCAAACCCCTGACCTCATAATCTGTCTGCCTCAGTCTCCCAAAGTGCTGGGATTACAAGGCATGAGCCACTGCACCGGCTTCATGTGGGACTTTTATGCAGAAAACCTTAACATTGAGGAAAGCAAGATCTAAGTAAATATCATATTCATAGATTAAAATACTTAACATAAGAAAGATACCATTTCTCCCCAAATTAATGTACAGATTTAACACGGTTCCTATCAAAATCCCAGCAAGATTTTTGTAGATATGTAAAAGAATATTCTAAAATGTCAAAGGAAGGACAAAGGACTAGAATAGCTGAAACAACCTGGAGGAAGATTTAATAGGAATCACTAAGTGATTTTAAGTCTTATCATACAGTACGGTAATGAAACTGCTTGTATTAGTCCATTTTCACCCTGCTGATAAAGACATACCTGAGACTGGGCAATTTATAAACGAAAGAGGTTTATTGGACTTAGAGTTCCACATGGCTGGGGAGGCCTCACAATCATGGTGGAAGGCAAGGAGGAGCAAGTCACATTTTACGTGGATGGTGGCAGGCAGAGAGGGAGAGCTCGTGCAGGGAAACTTTCCCTTATAGAACCATAGGATCTCCTTACTTACATACTATCACAAGAACAGCATGGGAAAGACCTCCCACTGGGTTCTTTCCACAGCACGTTAGGTGGGGACACAGTGAAACCATATCACTGCTGTTGGTGGAAGGATAAATGTGTATCAGTGGAACAGAACAGAACCAAGAAATAATCCCATACAAATACAGAGCTGGTTTTTTCACAAAGATATCAGAATAGTTCAGTCTAGCCTGGAAAGTGTTGCTTTGTGAAAAACTATTAGAATGAAAAGACAAACAGATTGGGAGAAATGATTTGCAACTCACATAATGTGACACATAACTCATTCTATAGAGTATATAAAGAACTCTTAAGTCTCAACAGTAAAAAACCAAAGCAGTACTGTTAGAAAGTGGGCATGAAGAGACACCTCACTGAAGAGGATATGTGGATGACAGATAAGCGCATGAAAAGATACTCATGGTCACTGGCCATCAGGGAAATGCAAATTAAGACCACAGTGAGATATTACACACCAATGGAACAGCTAAATAAAAAAGTAGTGACGAAGGGATGCCTGCGCTTGCAGGTTTACACAGCACTATTCACGATAGCAAAGGTATGGAATCAGCATACGTGCCCATCAGTGGGTGACTAAAGACAATGGATTGTGTGTGTGTGTGTGTGTGTGTGTGTGTGTGTGTGTGTGTGTGGTGCACGTGTACACACACACACGCACACACACTGGATTACCATTCAGGATTGCGTACACACACGCACGTGCTCGCTCGCTCTCGCTCTCTCTCTCTCTCTCTGTCTCGATTACCATTCAGCCATAAACAGAATGAAATCATGTCATTTGCAGCAACATGGATGGAACCAGAGGTCATTATTATTTATTTTTTTTACAGTTTAATGTATTTTTTTTTTTTTGAGATGGAGTTTTGCTCTTGTTACCCAGGCTGGAGTGCAATGGCGCGATCTCGGCTCACTGCAACCTCCGCCTCCTGGGTTCAGGCAATTCTCCTACCTCAGCCTCCTGAGTGGCTGGGATTACAGGCACGCTCCCATGCCCAGCTAATTTTTTTGTATTTTTAGTAGAGTCGTGGTTTCACCATGTTGACCAGGATGGTCTCGATCTCTTGACCTCATGATCCACCCGCCTGGGTCTCCAAAAGTGCTGGGATTACAGGTTTGAGCCACTGCGCCTGGCCAGTTTAATGTATTTTAATAGCAAACTTACAGGAACAGCACAGAAGGCAGACAACATTAAAAACATGTATGTGCATGTAGGACAACCCAGAAAAATATAGTGAATGGATGGAATCTACTGTATGATAAAAATGCTACAAACACCGTTTAGTTGCCGTCAATAAGAAATTTACTTGTTTTAAAAAAAATCCAAATTCTGGCATTGTCCAGAAAAATTTAACAGGTTTATTTATAATTATTACAAAGTTGAACCGCTGAAACTCGTTCACGGAAACATTTTAACGTGCATTAATGCTTTACGTCTCCGCATTTATATTAAAACTTCACACACAAATGAAAATGGAAAAACTGCCAGTACCTGATTTCTGTCCCTGATTTTTCCACTCGCAATCATATACTTAGGTACCTTTTGACCCAATGGAAAAAAAATTATCTAATGTTCAGAACTACCAATAACGGGAAGAAGAGAATTTTTTTGTTTTTTTTGAGAATGAAATGTTTCAGCCATCATAGTGGATTCTTTTTTTTTTTTGAGACGGAGTTTTGCTGTTGTTAACCAGACTGAAGTGCAATGGCATGATCTCGGCTCACTGCTTTCTGGGTTCAAGCAATTCTCCTGCCTCAGCCTCACGATTAGCTGGGACTACAGGCGCACAACACCATGCCCAGGTAATTTTTTTGTATTTTTGGTAGAGACAGGGTTTTACCATTCGACCAGGATGGTCTCGATCTCTTGACCTTGTGATCCACCCGCCTCGGCCTCCCAAAGTGCTGGGATTATAGGCGTGAGCCACTGTGCCAGGCCCATAGTGGATTCTTTTTTTTTTTTTTTGAGATGGAGTTTCGCTTTTGTTACCCAGGCTGGAGTGCAATGGCACGATCTCGGCTCACCGCAACCTCTGCCTCCTGGGTTCAGACAATTCTCCTGCCTCAGCCTCTGGAGTAGCTGGGATTACAGGCGTGCGCCACTATGCCCAGCCAATTTTTTCTATTTTTAGTAGAGACAGGGTTTCACCTCGTTGACCAGGATGGTCTCAATCTCTTGACCTCGTGATCCACCCGCCCCGGCCTCCCAAAGTGCTGGGATTACAGGCTTTGAGCCACCGCGCCCGGCCTTTAAGATTTCTTTTAAAGTAAATATACGTTTTACCCTGTGACTGAGAAGCCTTATCCCTGGGCTGTTTATCCAAAGGAAATGAAAACTTAGGTTTATTTAAAACCCTGTATATTGTCATACATGGCAACTTTATGGTGTCCATACTAGCTAGTAATAAAAAGGAAATCACCATTGACACATGCAGAAAATCGGTTGGATTGTAGTCATTAAATTTAGTAGAAAAAAGAATCTCAAAAGGGCACATGCTCTTTGATTATATTTACATAACATTCTCAACATGACCAGATTGTAGAAATGGTTACAGATTAATGGTTATCAGGAGTTGAAGGATGGTACCAGGGAGTTGGGGTGACTGATGGGTAGTGTGGGTGATCTGTGTGGTGAGGGGAGTGTTTTGCATCTTTAACATGTGGCACCTAAAGGCATTTATATATTTAACAGAGTGACAACTATACACACTTTATACTAATGTCAGTTTGCTGGTTTAATGAAATTAACAAACTAATTAACAGATTAACAAAGTGTATTGTAATGTAAGATGTAAGCACTGGGGAAATATGGACCATATTTTACCACTTCCTGTGAATCTGCAGTTATTTCAAAATAAAAAGTTGAGGCTGGTTGCAATGGCTCACATCTGTAATCCCAGCACTTTGGGAGCCCGAGGTGGGTGGATTACCTGAGCTCAGGAGCTCGAGATCAGCCTGGCCAACATGGCAAAACCCTGTCTTTACTAAAAATACAAAAATTAGCCAGGCATGGTAGTGCATGCCTGTAGTCCCAGTTATTTGGGAGGCTAATGCACGAGATTCTTGCTTGAACCTGGGCGACGGAGATTGCAGTGAGGCTAGATCAGGCCACTGCACTCCAGCCTGGGTGACAGAACAAGACTGTCTCAAAAAAAAAAAAAAGAAGTGGGAACTTCATAACTCACACAGCTGTTTTGGTTGAGAGTTACTAGAAGCTTGTGATTAAGTTAAAGCTTTAAAAAAACTCGTAAATAATAGGCAAACTGTCTTCCAGGTTTCTAACATTTTTGGGTTATGCTTGGCTTTTAAAGTATTAATAACAAAATTTGTATTTGAAAGTTCTGCATAGTGTATAATGAACAGGAAACAAAGCTAAACTATATGTACATTTATATTTAGAAAGGTATTTAGAAGAAATATGTAGAAAAATGCTGCAAGTTCCTTGTATTCTAAAGTTAAATATGTTGATTTCTACTATTTTATTTATAGTATTAAAAAATCTAAATGAAGTGAATTTTTAAAGTGACAGTATTTTCTCTTATGAAAAGAAATATTTTCATCCTTGGTATTTAGGGTTATAATTAGAATGCTTAAGCTGAATAGGAAAGATCTTGTTTATGTTATTAGTGACCTTTATGGGAGACACTCTAAATCTTTTGTGAATACATTTCATCTCTGCTATGAATACTTTCCTATGTTTGGATAAACTTATTTTTTCAAACAGACTGACATTTTTAAAAAGAAAAGGGAATGCTAGTGATTTTGAAATATTGTAGAAATATTGTAGAAAAGGGATCATTCTGTAACAAAGTAAGAAGCTGTTAGGGCTATTCAGGAAGCGAGAGCTGTTTGGAAGGAAAGGAACAGCATTTCAGGGTTGTGTCGGCACCAGGTGGTGTCTAGGATGTCGATAAGGGAGAGGGTTGGACACACCAGAAATAAGGTCTTGCCTTGAGGCACAGACTAGGCACAGACTTATGCAGTTGCATAAGTCATCATTGTAACTGTCCACTTGAATTTAGGTGTTTACATAGTCTCCTTATGTTTACTTGAAAGGTTAGTATATTTTCCCATTATGTTGATATATTCATTTAATAGAACCATTCCCTACTGCTGGGACTTGGGCCAGTGTTTGTTCTAAACAAAGATCCTGGAGGCATGTTGGCTTCTGGGAGGTCATGGGTGTGTCCTGCTTTGCCTTTGGCTGCACGTGGGGGCAGACATTCTGTGAGTGAGGTACTGAGCTAGTGTGATGGTAGGTTTGTGTTCATTGGAGGAGGGATCAGTAATAGCAGAAGATCAGCAGGTAATGTTCAAAACAGCTAAATCTGTAGTTGAAGACAGAAGATGTGTGTGTAAATACGTTACCTGAGATTATAGTAAGTAACGTAGTGATATAATTGGAGGAAGGATGGTTAATAGCAAATGAGTAGAAAATGCCTAAAGTGGGTAAATCATAATGTTTAGGGATTTGAATAACTTATTACATGTGGTTAGTTTGAATTGAGATATGCTGTAAATATGTACACTGAATTTCTTTTTTTTGCACACTGAATTTCAAAGAGGTGATCATAAAATATCCCATTTATTTTTATGTTGACTATAAAATATTTAAACACATTGGGTTAAGTAAATCATTAAAAGTAATTTCATGTGCTTTTATTTTTAAAAATATGGACACTGGAAAGTTTACCTCAATGGCTTGTATTATATTCCTGTAGTGTAGAATATGCCCATGGCTTATGTTATATTCCTGTTGGAGAGCATGAGTCTGGAATCTGTAGTGTAGAATATGCCCATGGCTTATGTTATATTCCTGTTGGACAGCATGAGTCTGGAATCTGTAGTGTAGAATATGCCCATGGCTTGTATTATATTCCTGTTGGACAGCATGAGTCTGGAATCCGGAATCTGTAGTGTTGAATATGTCCATGGCTTGGATTGTCTTCCCTTTGGACAGCATGAGTCTAGACTCTGTAGTCTAGTATATGCAAAAAATTGGTTCTCCCGGGGGAGTAGACCACGCCTGCGGAAAGTTGGGTTAAGGGAGAGCTATTTTTTTTTTTTTTTTAGAAATCTCTTTTTTGCTCTTTGATATTTAAGATGTTAATGAAATTTGAAAAAGAAATTACCTCTTTAACAAAGGCTGTGGTCTCTACCTTAAAATATCTTAATTTGGCATGTTCTCAATTATATAGTGAATGTTAACCATAGTAAGGAAGCTTGTAATCATTACCTTGTTCAGTGTTTTTCATTTGTTTCAATTCACTATATCAGAATACTGCTTTTTCTTGCTGTTTTTAGCTTATTGCAGGAGTGACCAGGACACTGCCTTCTAGAAGTGATGCCCACAGAAAGCGCAAGCTGTTCCACTGCTCGCCAAGCAAAACAGAAGCGCAAATCACATAGCCTTTCTATACGAAGAACTAACAGCTCGGAGCAGGAGAGGACGGGACTGCCAAGAGACATGTTAGAAGGGCAAGTAAGTTCGTATTGATCAGGGCCTGATTTCAAAGATAGTGATTGTGTCTGTAATGTTATAAAAGCTGCCAAATGTATAAAAGTCTCCAAAGTAGAAAAAAAGTTTTGGGTTACTAAAAAAAGATAACCCCTCCCAAACTCCCCCAAAATAAACTCATTAAAACTTCTGTCAAATGCAACAGCACATACAGATGGGTTAGCATATGTATAATATGTAACAAATCAAAGTGGGCATGACTGTGTGGATTAGTTTTAATCTTTGTACAGGTCTGTTGACAATACAGTTCTGGGTTTTCTGTCTCTACCAGCCGCAAGAATAGAAGAGTATCACATACTCTTGAATGATCTCTTTGGAATCAAATCTTTTAGTGGCTTTATTTGGCTTTATCCTTATCTCTGCTGCAGTGAGTATGTCATCCTTTGATTAAAATGAAGTAATCTTTTTGACAAAGATAAGTTTTGCTTATACTTTTTCTAGTCTGTTTATAGATGATGAAATTGTGTCAGAGTTTTTATTTTTTTGAGACGGAGTTTCACTCCTCTTGCCCAGGCTGGAGTGCAATGGTGCGTTCTTGTCTCACTGCAGCCTCCGCTTCCCGGGTTCAAGTGATTCTCCTGCCTGAACATCCCAAGTAGCTGGGATTATAGGCATGCCCTGTCATGCCTGGCTAATTTTGGGTTTTTGGTAGAGATGGGGTTTCTCCATTTTGGTCAGGCTGGTCTTGAACTCCTGACTTCAGGTGATCTGTCTGCCTCAGCCTCCCAAAGTGCTTGTGTGAGCCACCGTGCCCAGCTTGTGCTAGAATTTTAAAATAATATTGTTGTGGGGCCGGGCACGGTGGCTCACGCCTGTAATCCCAGCACTTTGGGAGGCCAGGGCTGGTGGATCACGAGGTCAAGAGATCAAGACCATCCTGGCCAACATGGTGAAACCCCATCTCTACTAAAAATACAAAAATTAGCTGGTTGTGGTGGTGAGCGCTTGTAGTTCCAGCTACTCGGGAGGCTGAGGTGGAAGAATCACTTGAAACAGGAAGCAAAGGTTACAGTGAGCCAAGATTGCACCACTGTACTCTATCTAGCCTGGTGTCAGAGTGAGACTCTATCTCAAAAAAAAACCCAAAAAACAAAAAACATTATTGTAAAGCCTAGACAAAGTATATGTTATATTAAAATAAGCTCTAGATATATCTAACTTACGCTTATATATATATATAAATTTATATATGCATATATAAATTTATAACCATTCCTTCACAAGTAGAACCAATTTATCAGCCATAATGCTGTAAGAAGATAATGCTTAAATGAGAAATGGGCTTATGTGAATATTGGATCTTGTTAGGGCCATGCGAGTAACTTTGTGCCCAGGACTTCGAGGCTGTGACCTCTGTACTGAATACAACAGTGTAAACCCAGAATCCGACATGGTTGCTGCCACGAAGAGGATCTTCAGCTCAAATTAGATGGTTATGTGTTCAATAAGTAAACCAATACCTGGTCTCATTTCTGTAAAAAATGATTACATTTTAACTTAGTGTTCAAAATGAAATCATAAAAATATCTTTAGCATTACAAGTGTATTACTTTGCTGGGACTCCCATGACAAAATGCCACAGATTAGGCAGCTTAACCAATAGGTTTTCTGATGGTCCCTCCAGTGGCTGGAAGCCCTCGATCAAGGTGTGGGCAGGGCTGGTTCCTCCCAAGGTCTCTCTCCCTGGCTTACAGACACCGTCTTCTCCCTGTGTCCTCACAGGGTTGTCCCTCTGTGTGTGTCTGTGTCCTAATTTCTTCTTACAAGGACTCCTGTCATATTGGAGGGCCCTCCTTTATGACCTAATTTTACCCTGACCCCCTCTTTCAATGCCCTGACTCCAGACAGTCACATGCTGAGGTCCTCAGCCTTTGGACTTCCACATGAGACTTTTAGGGGAGACCGCCCAACATAGCACTTAGGAGAGAGCAGACCGGTGGGGCAGGACTCCTGTGGTGGCAGCCGTGTCTGTATCTATGCTGTCTTATGTGGGAACCGCCAGTCACATGTGGCTGCTGAGCACTTGAAATGTAGCCAGTGTCCCTGGGACATGACATTTTAGTTTTTAAAACTTGTAATTACATGGAAGTTTACATAGATTTGGCAGGTGGCTACCCTATTGGACAGTGTGGTAGTCTAAGATATGTTTTCCTAATTTATAGATTCACTTAATTTCTAGTGGTGGAAATCCTACAGCCTCCTCTGTTGGTGTATTCTGGAGTTGTCTCCGACATGGGGTGAATGTGTTCCCCTCTGGGCCCTATTTTCCTTTGTGATGCGGCACCAGTGGTAACTGCATCTTGTGGTAACCCTAGGAAGGTAGCTCAGAGGTCTCCAAACCGCCTGGCCTTGTCCTCGTGGTGCGCCACCGTTGGTCTCTGGTCTCTGTGTCTCCCACACTCGCTCCTTAGACGGAGCAAGTTGAACGACCAGTGATTTGAAGCAGGACCAGCCAGCATGCTCTGTGAGTGGCCAGCGTGAGGTGCTCTGCCTTTCCCCTGTGGTTGGCGGGAGAGAGCGGTGGTGTCTGTGCATGCGTTTGGCATGGTAGGTGTGAGGGGCAATCTCAGAACAGGGACGGTTGATAAACATAGGAGTAGTGTCTAGACAGTGTCTAATGGTGCCCTTTCAGTTGTTGAGGAGCAGCAATAGAGAAGAGAGGGCAGATGAGCCTGAGGGAGACGTGGTGTTAGGTTTGACTTTATACGTCTCAGATGTGCCAGGTTCGCGCAGGCACCAGAGGTCTGTCATTGCCGAGCACAGTGCCAGCTGTGGCCCGAAGAGCTGGCTGCTCCCTGCCTGTGTGTGCTGCAGCTTTCAGGCGTGTGTCAGTGTCGATGTGATGAAGCACATTCATTTCAGAGCCTTACTGGTTCATAGCAGTTATGCCTTGCGTTTTCTCAAGTGGTACCCAGAGTTCAACAACTCTGAGTTTGAATGGCACAGAAAGGAAGAACTGATGGGAAAGGTTGGAAGTCATTTTGTAAGCATGCTCTTCCTGGGCTCAAGTTGCCCTCCAGTGGAAAAGTCCTCATTTCACTGTGCATTTAGATTCTTGATTACAAAGCGAGGTTGATGCCGACTTCCCAGCTTTCTTTTCCATAGCGATTACTTTTATATTAATATGCACTTAATATTCAAGCACATATGGCATTATTTCATTAGCTGCTGAACAGTAAGAGCCTTAAAACATGGGTGTAGATGAGTAGGAACTGCTGTCTGTGGGAGGAGGTTGGCCTCATGTAGCAATCGGAAGGGCTTCTGAGGAGGCGCCACTTGCAGGGAGGGATGTTGACAGAGAGGGAATGGGGTGTGCAGAGGCCACAGGGCAGGGAAGATAATAAGGATTCTCAGTGCAAGCTTATGTTTTATAGCTATTGGAACCTTTTTTCTTTCTTTGGAGACAGAGTCTTGCACTGTCACCCAGGCTGGAGTGCAGTGGTGCTATCTCCGCTCACTGCAACCCCCGCCTCCCGGGTTCAAGCGATTCTCTTACCTCAGCCTCCCACGTAGCTGGGATTACAGGTGTGTGCCACTTTAGTGTTTTTAGTAGAGATGGAGTTTCTCCATGTTGGCCAGGCTGGTCTTGAACTCCTGAACTCAGGTGATGCACCTGCCTCAGCCTCCCAAAGTGCTGGGATAACAGGCGTGAACTACCATGCCTGGCTGGAACATCCTTTTGTTGGCTTGGTTTTAATTTTTGTTGTTACATTTTCCTTTTTTTTTCATGTTCTTCATTGGTGTTAGAAGGATGTTTAGAGGCTGTAGTACCAAACCTGTAGATGCAGTGTTTAAAGTAGTGTGTGTGTGTGTTTATAAAATTTATTTCAGAAATCTATGATAAAACTCATGTTGCTGAAATGCTGTCATTTTTCCTTAAAATTTGTCTTCTTAATCTCAGAAAGGTTTAATAAATATTGTGTATCTTTTTTAAAGGTTTACAAGTTATCAGAATAAAAAAGTTTATGCTATATGTAAATCTGAAAGGTCCCAGAGAAAGACTAAGGACTGAAACATCATTTTAGGAATATCTGATGAGGACTTTTTTGAAAATCACTCTGGGTGTTAAGAGTAGGGACACATGCCCAAATAGTACATAGGCCGTGCCTTAGGGAGGTTGGATGGCACGTGGCTGTGTCTGGCAGGCTCCTGTTGGTTAGCGGGCCCAAGCAGTGAGTGCCTGTGATATGTTCGGTGCTCAGGACCTGCTCACTGGCTGGACTGCACTTGACAGTGTAGCTCCTTCCCTTCACCTTCCCAGAGGTGTGGGAAGCACACAGGTGTGAAGAACGTGGCCATGCGGGAACTTTAAAGTTAATGTTTTCACTCAACTAATACACATTTGGCTCTTTTTGGCGAGATTTTTCTTTTTCCTCTTCATTACACTCTTTTAGGTGTTATATAGAATGATGAGAAGAGAGTGCTTTTGCTTGAAGTGAGTGGGCGTGGCAGGAACGCTGCGAAGGCGCCTCTTATTTTTTTTTTTTTTTTTGAGATGAAGTTTTGCTCTTGATACCCAGCTGGAGTGCAATGGCACGATCTCGGCTCACCGCAGCCTCCACCTCCTGGGTTCAGGCAATTCTCCTGCCTCGGCCTCCCGAGTAGCTGGGATTACAGGCACGCACCACCGTGCCCAGCTAATTTTCTGTATTTTCAGTAGAGACGGGGTTTCACCATGTTGACCAGGATGGTCTCGATCTCTTGACCTCGTGATCCACCTGCCTCGGCCTCCCAAAGTGCTGGGATTACAGGCGTGAGTCACCGCGCCCGGCACAAAGGCGCCTCTTCTCTGAGTGTACAGCAGATTAAAATACATGTAGAATAGCGTATGGTGGTGCTCAGAGGCTGTTTATAATAGTTCATTTATGGGAACTGCCTTCTTTCTCTACAAATTTTGAAGTTTTAAAATAAAGTACGGCTGGGCACGGTGGCTCAAGCCTGTAATCCCAGCACTTTGGGAGGCCTAGGCGGGTGGATCACGAGGTCAAGAGCTCGAGACCATCTTGGTCAACATGGTGAGACCCCGTCTCTACTAAAAATACAAAAAATTAGCTGGGCATGGTGGCGTGTGCCTGTAATCCCAGCTACTCGGGAGGCTGAGGCAGGAGAATTGGCTGAACCCCGGAGGCGGAGGTTGCGGTGAGCCAAGATTGCGCCATTGCACTCCAGCCTGGGTCACAAGAGCGAAACTCCGTCTCAAAATAAAATAAAATAAAGTATGCTTATGTTCTCTCTTATAAAGGGGAAAATTACATTATTTGAAAGAGTGTTTGTTTTTAAATCACATATCACACTAGGTAGCCATTTATACAATTTGATTTGTAGTTTCCTCGGCAGAATTTTGGAACTTTAAACTCTTTAAGCATTTTATGTAAAAATATGTAATGATACAAAATAAGAGTTTCAAATAAAAGATAATTCACTTTGAAAAAGCATATTTGTACTTGGTCTTAAGAGTTGTTCTTTCATTCATTCATTCTTTCTAAGCAGAGTTTTCTTCTGCAGGATTCTAAACTGCCTTCCGCTGTTCGCAGTACACTTCTGGAACTGTTTGGGCAAATAGAAAGAGAATTTGAAAACCTTTATATTGAAAACTTAGAATGTGAGTATCTCCCATTTTAATGTATTTTTATAGCTTTTTAACTATTCGTAGAAATCTTTGAGAGTCAAATTTATGAATAGACATTCATCACTGTATTAGTTTTCTGTTCTGCTGTAGCAAACTTAAACTTATTTTAGTGGCTTAACATAACACAGATATTGGTTGGGCATAGTGACTCACGCCTGTAATGTCAGCATGTTGGGAGGCCAAGGCCGGTGGATCATGAAGTCAGCAGTTCGAGACCAGCCTGACCATCATGGTGAAACCCTGTTTCTATTAAAAGTACAAAGATTAGCTGGGCGTGGTGATTCATGCCTATAATTTCATCTACTCAGGAGGCTGAGGCAGGGGAATCACTTGAACCTGGGAGGTGGCGGTGGCAGTGAGCTGAGATTGCACCACTACACTCCAGCCTGGGCGACAGAGTGAGATTCTGTCTCCAAAAGAAAAAAATAAATAAAGAAAAGACGCAGATTTGTCATCTTGCAGTTCTGGTATGATTCCCATGAGGCCACAGTCAGGTGTTGGCCAAGCTCTGCTCCCTCTGGAGGCTCTGGTGTGGAATGTTTCTGCGTGTTGGGATTGTGACAGAATTCAGTTCTTTGCAGTTTTAGAACAGAGTTCTGTTGCTGCACTCCTTGGCTTTTGGCCCCCTCCCTCTTGCTGGAGTCCTCCCTCACCTCTCCTGCCCTCTGAAGAATGGGTATGATTGGATTGGGCCCCAGGATAGTCAGGAGGAGACCTTGTGCCTGTGTCGTGTTCTATTCACAGGTTATTGGCTTAGGGCATGGGCATGTTTGAGGGTTCATTATCCTGCTTACTGCACCAACTGGTCCAAATTGTGATTTCATAAAAAATACATGAATCTTAACAATTTTTCCTTTACCAAGTACACCATAAATTGAGAAAACATTGATTTACTTTTTTAATACTATACTATCATTTGAAAAGTGATGCATGTACTATCTGACTTATTAAAGGCAAATCAAAATAATTTTGAATTAGGTTGGCTTTAACTTTGCTTTCATTTTTTATTTTGGAAGTAATGCCTATATATGGTTAAAAATTTATCAAACAGTATAAAAAGAAAGCCACCATTACCCCTCAACCCCATCACACTTCAAAGGAAGGCATTTTCTGCATGTTTTTGCTTTTGGTTCTTTTGGTGGTTAGTCCTGTAAATGTAAGTAAGCTTCTGGTTTTAGGTGGATCTGCTTTAGTGTTAATGTTTCACAGGGAAATAAACTGGTCCTTTTTGCTGCTCCATTACTTGTCAGTTTTTCTTTTTCTAGGGTTTGTGTTTGTAAAATTTATACATATAGAGACGGAGTCTCACTGTATTGCCCAGGCTGGTCTCAAACCCCTGGGCTTAAGTGATCTTCCTACCTTGGCCTCCCAAAGTACTGGGATTACAGGTGTGAGCCACCATACCCAACCTATAAAATTTGCATTAGACAAATGTAACTATAATCAAGTCTTTTCATGCTTTATCTACACATTGATTCTAAAAGTTGAATTTCCGTTGTTAAGCTATTTTTTACTCTATAACTAAGTGGTGTGGTTGGATCATTAATGAAGAGAATATAATCCTATGTCATTTAAACTTTCTTGACAATTCATAGAGGGAAAAATTACTTCAATCCTTTTTTTTTCTTTAAATACAGAGTCTTGCTCTGTCGCCCAGGCTGGAGTTCAGTGGTACAATCTGGGCTCACTGTAAATTCTGCCTCACAGGTTCAAGCGATTCACATGCCTCAGCCTCCCAAGCAGAGAAAGGGTTTCACCATGCTGGCCAGGCTGGTCTTGAACTCCTGACCCCAAGTGATCTGCCTGCCTCGGCTTCCCAAAGTGTTGAGATTACAGGCATGAGCCACCATGCCCAGCCCAGAATAATGCTTTTAATTGCACAGAATCAAGCACTGTGGAAACTATGTTGAAGTGCAGGTGCTGTTCTTGAAACCCTGATGGCAGTGTCTTCCACAGTGTAGCAAATGTATATGAGCTTTTGTTTTTGGAATGGTATCTCAAATGATTTCTTTAGTTTTTTGAGAACTCTGTGAATTGTGATCTTGCTTATTAGAATATGATTTATGTCTTTATATAACACTAACATTTTTTCTGTGTGCAAGTTAGTGGTGAGTACATTTAAACATAAAAACATACTTTACGTTTTTGAAAACTTTTTTTTATTACCAGTACGTAGAGAAATAGACACTCTTAACGAACGTTTAGCTGCTGAAGGACAAGCGATTGATGGAGCAGAGCTGAGCAAGGGCCAACTCAAAACAAAAGGTAAGGTGAATTCCCATGAAGGTTTTGTCCTGCAGATTATCTATGCAGGAAATGTGGAACTTAGCGAAGGACGCTGGCTGGTTTGTGTTTTGCTGTTGGCAGACCTTGAGCTATCTAATTCAGGTGTGGGTCTGGGAGAATCTAATTCAGGTGTGGGTCTGGGAGAATCTAGTTCAGGTGTGGGTCTGGGAGAATAAGGAGCTCAGTTCTTGTTCCTGCCCTGCCGTGGCTCGTGTTGCTAGGGCCAGACGAGCCCTCTGGGCCCCCTTTCTTCCTGTGCGAGACACAAGACCCATCTGTGAGGCTGAGGTCTTTGATTGTGTGATTGTGTTTGATTGTCACTCTCTGTCCCTGCAGCCAGTCACAGCACCAGCCAGCTCTCCCAGAAACTGAAGACCACTTACAAGGCTTCCACCAGCAAGGTACGCAGGCCCTGGCTCTTGAGCCATCATGTGGTGGTTAAGGTGTGCAGATGTGTACTTCAAGTTGCACATTTTCCAATTAGAAGGGCACAGTAGAAAAAGATAAATGGTTTTCAGGAAAATTTAGTTTGTAAAAGGAATGTATTGGCCGGGCATGCTGGCTCACACCTGTAATCCCACCACTTTGGGAGGCCATGCGCGGCAGGCAGATTGCTTGAGGTCAGGAGTTTGTGCGACTAGCTTGGCCAACATGGCGAAACCCCGTCTTTACTAAAAATACAAAAATTAGCCAGGTGTGGTGGTGGGTGCCTGTAATCCCAGCTCCTCAAGAGGCTGAGGCATGAGAATCGCTTAAGCCTGGGAGGTGGTGGTTGCAGTGAGCTGAGATTGCATCACTGCACTCTAGTCTGGGCAACAGAGTGAGACTTTGCCTTGGGGGAAAAAAAAGTCAGCATGCAAACCCTTATATATATAGTAGCTTACCCTAGTGCTCACTGGAATTTATCTATGATGTGTTAATAATATACTGTCTGTAGAGGGAATATATTCTATTGTTAATTGGCTTAATATAAAGGCTCTGAATTTGGAGGAAGCTAATAAATAGGTATAAATTAGTGGAAATTATGTTCTGAGCTTAAGTTACATTTAGTTCATTATGTTCTTTGCCTCAGTTTTCTAAGTGTGATCAGGAGGTGAAGCTCTGTCTCTGAGGTGAATAGGGACGTTCATGGCATTTTGTATTTTCGTAAAGTGTCTTGTGTTGACCTTCTGAAAGTGGCAAGGGTTTAATTGTTTGGGAATTCATTTGTCTGTGGTGGAGTACTACTATCAAGTGATATTTGGAGGTAATTTTGTATGTGTCTGTACTTTGGCGTATTTCAAGGATACAAAAGATAAATTGATTACCTAACCTTAGTGAATACACATTCCTTTTGCTAAGCAGGAGGGAAAATGTTGAAATTTTCAGTGAGTCTGCTATGATGGTGTTAACTAGTTCTTGTTAGCTTTTTATTTTTCCGATTTGTTTCCTTGAGTTTAAAGTTACATGACATCTGTAGTAAGATTAACTTCAATTAATAAATTCAGTCCTTCTGCTATTTCTCCTCATTTGATGGCCTTTGGTAATTCTTTGTTATTCAGAAGAAAACCTCAAATTGCTGTTATTTTCTATTGTACTTTCCTTTCATAACCTCTAGAATGTAAGTTGCTAATTTATTTGATTTTTTTGGCCACGTGATACATAGCTTACACTTACACTTTTGAACTTTTTAAGAAATTAACTTGAAGCATTTTCTTCATAATGAAGTGTGAAATTATGTTCTTCCTCATTACGTTCTTGTTACATTATCTTGGATTATTTTGCTTTTTGTGGTGTGTACAGCTGTATGTATACAGTGTATGGTCTTGGAGTTCCAAAACTTCTGATTATTTCTGAAGTAGAGGAAGAAATGATTATATAAATTTGTCCTTTACCATGAGCAGTAAAAAATAAGATTTGGACAAGGGTAAGGATATGTATAGTAATGTGTTGCTTTAAAAAATATATTAGAGATATTTAAAGCCCTGTCATTTTAGGTACTAGAAATTAATCTGAATTTATAAGAAGCATATTACTAATGATTTTTATAGCTTTTGCACAGTGTCTGTACCCACTGTAAAAAATAACCGTGAAAATATAAGACATCCGAAGATTGAATAAATTATTTGGTAACAGAATATATTCTGATTTTTACTACAGTGTGGATTCTTGGTACCAAAGCTAAGCACGAATGCAACAAGAGAAAGGCCACAATCTAGATTTACAACTTTCCCTCCTTCTGACTCAGAGCCATGAAAAGCTAGTAGTGTGTTTGGTGGGATAGTGGGAACACAGAAGTGTGTTACATAAACACAGAAGAGGTTTTTCCCCTTCCTGGTGGCTTAATGACATTTCTGATGCCTGCATGGGAGGGAAGTGAGGCAGTCTAACCTGCAGCCCACTTTAAAGAAACTTGTAAAAATCAGAAAGGGTTTTTCCACAAAGAAAGATACGTAGATTTACAAAAATATTGGCAAACATTTTCACAGCATTGCTTTAGATTGTGGCTCAGTTAAAATGATCTGGGATGATGGGTGTAAGCATCAGTTTGCTGCTTCATTCTGTCTGCTGCTATTCTGTTATAAACATTCTCTCTGAGTAATTCAGTCTGTTTTGTTGGGCCTCTTTGTAATGAAGTCAAAGAGTTAAAGTAACAGATGGTCAAAATGCATTGGGCATTTTGGAAGCAACACACATGAGAAAATACTTGGAAACGGCACGTTATCTCTGTACAGCTCCACCGGAAGCACAGTCGGAGCCTCAGGGAAGGAGCCGCTCTGTTCTCAGCCTGCAAAGGGAGCAGGTGAAGAATGGAATGCTCGTGTTTGTTTCTTATGCTACTGTTATTTATGTTAGAAATGGTGGGAGACTTGGAAAATGAAATTTACTATAGCTTGTTATGGTTGGAGGTTGTGTGTGTTCTTTAGTTTCACTCCCTCCTAAAATGTTACACTATTATCTAACATCTGAATGGCACATTTCCCATGTTTTGGAGGCAGATTTCGCTGAATTAAATGGGATATTAGCGTTCAGAAAGGAAAGAGGATAATAACGGGTTTGAGGTTGAACAAGTGCTTTTATAATTCCTGTGACCAATTCCAGTGGAAGTTCTGTTACTGGTGAAAATGTTGCTGTCTTCCTCAGTCTCTGTCACTGTATCGGGGAGAATTACTTGAGTGTGCATACCTGAGCTAATATGACAGTCGATTCTGCTTTCATGTACTTACGGAAGAATGAATTGAGATCTGGTTTTTCAGGGATTTGCCAAATCTGTGTTTAAAACAAGTTGTGTAATGCCACTGATTTTTTTTACTTAATTTTTTGCTTTATTATTCTGAAAAGTCTACATTATTCTGATTTACTTAAAAGTTGGACAGCTCTTTTCTTACCTAAGAAAAATGTAAAAAGCAAACTCTGCAGAAATTGTTGTGTTAAATTAGTTTCTTCCTCACTCACTTCATATTTTTTCTGATATGAGAACATGAGAACTGTCTGCTGTGTGTGTCGTCATTCAAGGTGGTGCCTTTCTGTGGTCCGTGCTGTTTTTGCGTTGTGTCCTGCTGGGCTGAACACGTCTGAAAGGCAAGAGGCCCGTGGCGGTGCTGCCCTGCACCCTTGTGGTCGGTGCCTGCCCTGAGCAAGCACCCAGTGGGCAGCCTCGGATGAACTGGCACACCTGTTAGGGTCGCCTTTAGATTCCTCCCCACCACAGGCTTTTTTCTACTGGATGATATGTGGTTGGTGCAAATTACCCCAAAACAGCAAAATGTGAACGTGTTTAGCTATCACTGTCATTAGCTAAAGTTCAGGGTTTGGGGTGTCCTTCCTTTTTCGTGTCTTGGTGGCTAGCCAACTATTTGGTTTTTTAAAGAATTTGGAAATTGTGTCTGGTAGTTTGGGTTTGGGGAAGAGTGACTTGGACTACCGAAATCTGGCCTTCTCCAGTGAGACCTTCCATGCCCGGCTGTGAGACTGAGGTGGAGGAAGCCTTCACAAGTCATCACAAGGGCTCCATGTGTTCTCTGTGATACCAGCTGAGCTCGCCACCCTTCCCACACAGGGCGCTTCAGCTCATGCGTGTGCTGTGTTCCTTTAGTGCTTTACCTGTCCTGGTCAGTGATTTACGCATTTTTCAAGACATCCTTTTGTTTTTATCTTTCTTGACTTAGAAAAATTCACTTCAGTAAATTGTTTCACAAGACTCCCCATCATGGTTTCAGATCGTCTCCAGCTTTAAGACCACAACGTCGCGGGCTGCCTGCCAGCTTGTGAAGGAGTACATTGGTCACCGGGATGGCATTTGGGATGTCAGTGTGGCCAGGACACAGCCAGTGGTGCTCGGGACTGCATCAGCTGGTGAGTTGCACACAGACCTGGCCAGCCTGCGGAAGCATGGCTGGGCCTGATCCCTGAGTGACAGACATTCGCTTGTCTGAGACAGAGGAACCTTAGATGCAGAAGTGTCATGGAGGAGTCAGTGGAACCAGCGCATTAGCCCTTGGTGATGCTTAGTGCTATGGCCAGCAGTCCTACATTCTGTGGTCCTGTGGGTGGGTGCGCAGCTGCTCCCTGCATTCTGTGGTCCCGTGGGTGGGTGTCCAGCGGCTCCCTGAATTCCGTAGCCTCATGGGTGGGTGTCCAACCGCACCCTGCATTCCGTGGGCCCATGGGTGGGTATCAAACCACACTCAGCATTCTGTGGTCCTGTGGGTGGGTGTCCAGCTGTAGCCATGATTCCGTGGTCCCATAGGTGGTGTCCAGCTGCTCCCTGCATTCCATGGTTCTGTGGACGGGTGTTCAGCTGCATCCTGCATTCTGTGGTACCATGATGGGTGTTCAGCTGCATCCTGCATTCTGTGGTACCAAGATGGGTGTTCAGCTGCATCCTGCATTCCGTGGTACCATGATGGGTGTTCAGCTGCATCCTGCATTCCGTGGTACCATGATGGGTGTTCAGCTGCATCCTGCATTCCGTGGTACCATGATGGGTGTTCAGCTGCATCCTGCATTCTGTGCTACCAAGATGGGTGTTCAGCTGCGTCCTGCCTTCCGTGGTACCATGATGGGTGTTCAGCTGCATCCTGCATTCCATGGTCCCAGGGATAGGTGTGCAGCTGCTCCCTGCCTTTTCCAGGTCCCCGTGGGTAGGGTATTGCAACTGACATTCAACAAAATATCTGAGGAAAGAAATACTTGTTTGGGATGGATTTAACTTAAATGTGTTGAGGAATTGGTGTTCCAGTTTTTCTTTTTCTCCTTATCCATAGCCAAGTATGCTTCTGATTTGTAGATATGTTTGACTTTTTTCCCGTAAGTGGAGTAGCTGAGGGACAGTGCTGTGATAGTCACTGAAAGTGAATACTACCTGGGCACGTAGCCAGTGGTGGAGTCTGATGGCCTCCCCCAGCCAGGGTTGCCCACAGACTCACAGGGGCACAGTGTAGAAAGTGACCCTTTGTTTTCTCTAAAAAAAGGTATTTTATGAAAGCTGTCTAAGGTGGCATAATACCCCTTCAGATAAAAATTGCTCAAATTAAAAATGGTGCTCATTGTAAATGCTGTCCCAGCTTGTGAGACATTAATCATTCACTGGATTCTGCTTTTTGGAGGCAGAAGTGAATGTGATAAACCACTTGAACAGTGAGGAAAGTTCTTGCTTCTCTTTGAAACTGTTAAGTCTACTTAAAAAAATAATGGCTGTAAGAGAAATGCCCAAACAAAAACTTACCTCAACAGTTGTAACTGGATTTGGATGCTCTTTGAATATGAAGCTGGAAGATGTTCTGCAACATTTTAATACTTTAAAGAAATCATGAAACCGTGATGTGAATGATCCCTGTCTGTAAGCTTCCAGCACGATGCAGCCAACTTCATAGTAAAGGAGGAAACGGAGTCTCTGGTTGTCTGTCAGCCACCGTCATGGCCTCAGACAGGTCACAGCTTCTCCCACTGGGAAGTGTTTTCTTTGATCAGTTGAAGTGTGCAGAATAATAGAATCAAAGGTGCGAGAGATATCAGTGGTAGTGTGACTTCCCATTGTTAGGGTATTTGTCTTATTCTTTCATTTAAAAACTGTAAACTGATGGCAGATAAGTTCTGACTTGTTCATTTCCATCTTGCAGACCACACGGCTTTGCTGTGGAGCATAGAAATGGGGAAGTGCCTTGTCAAGTACGCCGGCCACGTGGGCTCAGGTAAGCGCTGCCTGAGGGGCGTGCTGTCTCCAGAGGCCATCGCCGCCTCCAGTGTTTCTAAAATTGTGCATGAAAAAGTCAGCTGTGTAAGTCGGTAGCGAGTTTTACTGTTTGGGTTGTTAGGGGACAGTCTGGTCTATTCAGAGACTGGGATAAACTCTGTCTTGAGCTTGTATGGGCTCGATAACAGGGAAAAGCTTAACTCCTATACAAAGCACATATCGTATTAGTCTGCATTTTATTTAATGTTGTATATAAACCTTACGTAGGAAATTTTGTAACTGAAATGTGTACATTATCACAAAATATATATCAGTTTTAGAGATTTACTTGTGTTGTAGTGATAGTTCAGATACACTCAGGCTGAATAAGGGATCCTCCATGAATGTGCCTGTGTGCCTGTAGTTAATGCTGTCCACCATAGCTCTTTTCTGCCTTTTCACTTAGAGCTCTGTGTGTACCAGCGTCCTGACCAGATTTTGTTTCTGTTTCTTCTCGCATGTGCTATGTGGTTCCTCCCCCTGCGATGCTTCTCACCTGCTCACTCACCCTTCCTTATGCCCTCCATGCTGCCAGGCTGAAAGGTGGGATCGCCTGTGTGCACAGAGGGACAGATGTGGTTGGGGCCGTGGCTCTGAGTGCCTGTCTCGTCCCCAGGGCCCTGATGAGCTGCAGACCCCTGCCCGCCCTCCCCTTTCCGGGACCCCTCTCCTCACATTCGTTTTCCCAGGACCCTCTCTGCTTCGGCCATTCTTCTTGTCGCCATGTCTCCTTGCTCTGACTTCTCCCCTTAGTGTGTAGACAGGTTGGTTCCTTCCCGTGTTAGACGCCCTCCCCTATGCTGGGGATGGCATCCCACACACTGGCTGGGGTGCCACAGTGCCACCTGCAGTTTCCAGTGCCTGGCATGTGTGTGAACGGTGCTCAAATGCAGAGCAAAACATTGGTATGGGAACAAGCACTGTATTCTGTTTTCCTCATTCGAATTTCCTCTTTAAAAAAACATTAAAAAATTCAATATATGTGCATAGGCTAAAAAACTGAAAGGTGTTACACATCCTGCATAAATCATTGGCAGTTGCCTGCCTCATTCTTCCTGATTCTCACCTTTCAGAAGGCAATGACTATTTTAAGTATTCTGCTTTTTCTTCCCCTTTTCTACATAAGAATATATTATGTCATAAATTTTGAGTTTTGGACAAAAAAATGACTTACTAAGGGAGATGGAGATCTGGCCTTACCATCCCAAAGAGATACGTCAGGATTCTTTTTTTTTTTTGAGATACGGTCTTACTCTGTCACCCATGTTGGAGTGCTTTGGTATAATCATGGCTCACTGCAGCCTCAACCTCCCAGGCTTCAAGTGAGCTTCCCATCTCAGCCTCCTGATTAGCTGGAACTACTGGTGCATGCCACCATACCTGGCTAATTTTTTTGCACCTTTTCTTTTTTTGAGACAGAGTCTTGCTCCATCACTCAGGCTGGACTACAGTGGTATGATCCTGTAACCTCCATCTCCCAGGTTCAAGTGATTGTTGTCCCGCAGCCTCCTCAGTAGCTGAGATTGCAGATGTGGGCCACCATGCCCTGCTAATTTTTTTGTATTTTAGTAGAGATGGGGTTTCACCATGTTGCCAAGGCTGGTCTCAAATTCTCAAATTCCTGAGCTCAGGCAATCTGACCACCTTGGTCTCCTCCAAAATGCTGAGATTATAGGCATGAGCCATTGTACCAGGCCTACGTCATTTTTATTGAGATGTACAAATTTTAGGAATTGTGACTACCCCTGCTCGTGTATTGAGCCTGAATTTTCTCCCCAGTTTTGTTTTTTCAGGAGTTGGTAGTTACCATATTTTTCCCTCTTGCCTACTTTTCTGTATGTGTCCCTAATGATCCTTAAACTCAGCTGTATTCGTAAAGTTTTTCTCAGTGTGATCAGGCTCCTCAGATGAGTCTTTGTTCTTTGTGCTGTTCTCATTCCCTTGCTGGGGTCCCCCACTCTTGGGGCTGGGTTGATGTCTGAGTTCTTCAAAGCTATTGCCCTTCGAATTTCCCTTTAGCAGCATCCAGGAATTTCTCTCAACCTCTCTTCTCTGTCACAGCCTTTCTTCATGGAACCCAAATCTTTTTTCTTCATGGAGGTTCATATTTCAGTAGCTTTCTAACAAAGGTATCTTAGAGGTAAAACCTTTGAGACTTTAAGTGTTTGCAAAACAGATTTCATCTTTACACTTCATTGGTAATTTGGCTGAGTATTTTCTTCTACATAGGAAATAATTTTCATTAAAAAAATTTGAAGAGGCTGGGCACGGTGGCTCAAGCCTGTAATCCCAGCACTTTGGGAGGCCAAGGCGGGTGGATCACGAGGTCCAGAGATCGAGACCATCCTGGTCAACATGGTGAAACCCCATCTCTACTAAAGATACAAAAAATTAGCTGGGCATGGTGGTGCATGCCTGTAATCCCAGCTACTCAGGAGGCTGAGGCATGAGAATTGCCAGAACCCAGGAGGCGGAGGTTGCGGTGAGCCGAGATCGTGCCATTGCACTCCAGCCTGGTTAACAAGAGCGAAACTCCGTCTCAAAAAAAAAAAAAAAAATTGAAGAAATTATGTTGGGCTATTTTTATAACTTCTAGGATTGATAGTAAGTCTGACACTATTTTGAATCTGATCACATGTAGGTGATTTGATGTTTCTGTCTAAAAGTGTCTTGGGATTTCTTTTTGGGTTTGGCTTGTGGACTTTTAAAAAAATATGGTGGACATTCAGTGGGACTTCCCAGTCTAGAAGCGTATGTTCTGAGAAATATTCATGTATTTTAGAATTCATGTTACTAGGATGTTGGACCTGCATGTTGTTCCTTTATCTTCTCTCTTTCATTTTCTACCTTATTTTTGTTTATTTCTAGGAGACTTCCCAAACGTTATCCATCAGCCTTTTGTTGAAAAAGAGATTCTTTCCATTTTAATTTCCTATGGTTCTTTGTTCTCTGAAGGTTCCTTTTTACCATAACATTTCGCTAAGTCTTCTCTTTTAGTTAGCCCATTGGGAGAGTGAACCTGTCTTCTTGGGGACACCAGGGGTGCCTCCTGGGATTCCTTCTGCTGCTTACTCAAGTCTCAGTGCATTCTCCTCGCTCAAATGCCTGACCCCTGCCTTGGGTACTTGGAACCTTTCATTCTCTTTTACTTTCTGAACTTTTTAATACAGTGTGACATACACACTGGGAAGTATAAGTGCAGTGTGAATTTTTACCAAAAGTGTAAAACCACCTTCAAGATTAAGGTGTTGACTGTGAGATTCTTCCAGATTGCTGTGTTGTTGCATTGTTGTGTGGCCCTGTATTATAGGCATGCTGTACACACAAACACAGGAGATGTTGCTGGTTTGGTTCCAGAAAGGCAACTTTTGCAGCAAAGTGAGTCGCATGAATTTTCTGGTTTCCCAGTACAAGAGTGTATAAAAGTTATGTTGGCATTGTGCTGGAGTCTATTAGGTGTGTAATAGCATCATGTGTAAAACACCAATGTACAGTGGCACCACCCCGCTGCCCTGCAGTTGAAATTTCTGCATCACTTTTGACTCTTCAAAGACTAAATGCCTGAGAGCCCCCTGTTAACTGTAAGCCTTACCAATAACATCAACAGCTAACACATTTTACGCATTCTGTGTTTTACATACTTACCATAAAGGGTGACATTTTTATAATAAAGTAAGCCGGAGAAAGGGATATGTTATTTAGAAAATTGTAAGGAAGAGAAAATGTTATTATGTGTTAAATGGAATAAGTTCTTCATTCTCTTTGTCTTCACATTGAGTGGGTCGATGAGGAGGAGGAAGAGGAAGAGTTAGTCTTGCTGTCTCAGGAGTGGTAGAGATGGAGGAACATCCAAAAATAAGTGGACCCATGTTGTTTAAACCCATGTTGCTCAAGGGTCCAGTGTACCTACCTTAATTAAAAAAATTATTGCTTAAAAATGCTAATGATCATCAGAGTCTTCAGTGAGTCATAATCTTCTTCCTGGTGAAGGGTCTTGCCTTGATGTTGATGGCTGCTGAGTGATCAGGGTGTCAGCTGCTGTAGGTTGCGTTGTCTGTGGCAGTTTCTTAAAATTAGACAGCAATGAAGTTTGCTGCATTGACTGAGTCTTTCACAAAAGATTTCTCTATCACATGTGATACTATTTAATAGCATTTATGCAGTTTCAAAATTGGAGTCAGTCCTCTCACACTTTGCTGCTGCTGTATCAGTTAAGTTTAAGCAATATTCTAAACTATTTGCTGTCATTTCAACAGTGTTCACAACATCTTCACCAGGAGTAGATTCTATCTCAAGAGATCACTTCCTTTGCTCATCCTTAAGAAGCAACTCCTCATCGTTTGAAATTTGATCTGAGATTGCAGCAGTTCAGTCCCATCTTCAGGCTCCACTTCTGATTCTAGTTCTCTTGCTGTTTCTACCATGTCGGCGGCAGTTACTTTCTCCGCTGAAGTGTTGCAGCTCTCAAAGTTATCCATGAGGGTTGGAGTCAGCTTCTTCCAAACCCTTGTTAATGATATATTCACCCTTCTGCCGTGAATCACAATTGTTCTTACTGGCATTTAGAAAGATGAATCGTTGCTGGAAGGTTTTTAGTTGAGTTTGCCCAGATCCATCAGAGGAATCACTGTCTCTGGCAGTTATGGCCTTTTGAAGTGTGTTTCTTAAATAATAAGACTTGAAAGTCAAAATAACTCCTTGATCCATGGGTTGCAGAATGAATGTTGTGTCAGCAGGCATGAAATCAACATTCATCTTGTACGTGTCCAACAGAGTTCGTGGGTGACCACGTGCATTGTCAATGAGCAGTAATATTTTGAAAGTTGTAAGTTTCAATGGTAGGCTTAAAATATTCAGTCAACAAGGCTGTAATCAGATGTGCTGTCATGCATGCCTTATTGTTCCATTTATAGGCAGAGAAGTTGTAGCATGATTCCTAAGGGTTCTAGGGTTGTTAGAATGGCAGGTGAGCATTGACTTCCATTGAAAGTCACCAGCTGCATTAGCCCTTAACAAGAGTCAGCCTGTGCCTTGAAGTTTTGAAGACATTGATGTCTCCTCTCTACCTATGCAAGTACTAGATGGCATGTTCTTCCAATATAAGGCTGTTTGTTTGCATTCAAAACCCATTGTTTAGAGTAGCCATCTTCACTAATGATCTCAGCTGGATCTTCTGGAGAACTTGCTACAGCTTCATCAGCACTTGCTGCTTCACCTTGTACTTTTATTTTGTGGAGATGGCTTCTTAAACCTAATAAACAACTGTTTGCCAACTTCCGGCTTCTCTTCTGAAGCTCCCTCACCTCTCTCAGCCCTCACAGAATTGAAGAGAGTCAGGACCTTGCTATGCATTAGGCTTTGGCTAAAGGGAGTGTTGTGGCTGGTTTTATTAACTCCAGACGCTCAAGCCTCCTGTGCATCAATATGAAGGCTGTTTTGCATTCCTACTGTTTGTGTGTTCACTGGGATAGCACTTTTACTTTTCTTCAAGAACTTTCCCTTTGCATTCAGAACTTCGCTGTTTGGTGCAAGTTCTGACCCAGCTTTCAGCCTGTCTCAGCTTTAGACTCGTCTTCCTCACTAAGCGAAATCATTTCTAACTTTGGATTGAAAGGGAGCCATGTGCATCCCTTCCTTTCATTGGAATACATCGAGGCCATTATAGGGTGATTAGTTGGCCTAATTTTAGTATTGTTTTGTCTCAGGGAGTAGAGAGGCCTGAGCAGAGGAGAGATGAGAGAAAGGCTGGTTGTTGGAGCAGCCAGAACCCCACAGCATGTACAGAGTAAGTTTGTGGTCTTATGTGGGCGTGGTTTGTACCTCCCCGAAATGACAGTGGTAGCATCAGGGATTGCAGGTCACTCTTATCAGGTATTATATTAATGAAAAAGTCCAAGATCAAGCTGCTGGCAAAAAGAAACTAAAAAAAAAGAAAAAGTTTGAAATACTTTAAGAAGGGAACAGAGACGTGACGTGAACACCTGCTGTTAGAAGAATGGTGGGAATGCGCTGTTTGACGCAGGCTCGTCACAAACCCTCAATTGCAAAAAATCCAATACCTAAAAAGCTCAGTAAAGTGAAGGGTGATAAAACGGCGTTTGCCTGCATCCACGCACATGCACACATAGACGCAGAATCATCTCTTCACTAGAGAGGATTTAATTTTTCCCTGAGCAGATAGAGGGGACAGCAAGCCTCGATTCACTGAAGAGTTGGGGGTCGGTGGCTTTTAGGCTTTTGGGGTACTGCTGTTCCTCTGGCTTCTTTCCTTTGTTCTAAGGGAGTTGTCCTTCAAGGGGGTATCCTCACAGGCCCCAGCTTTACTCTCCGCTTTAACTCTTAGAGGCTTTCTGCTTGGTGTCTGGCCTCATGCCCAATTTAGGTGCTGTCAGTGCCTGGGGACGTGCGAGCGCTCTCTTGCTCCTTCCTGGCTGCCTCAGCCCCTGTCCTTGCCCCTCACTTCTGAACTGCACCCTTGCTCCTGCCCGTCTCTGTGCCTTGAGGGAGTGCATCAGGTCATGGGGCTTCTAGTGCTTCTCTCTGGGGCCTCTGGGCCTGGGTGTCTCGGGGGCTCCATGATGATGTCAAGCCTTTTGTTTATTTTTTGCTGTTTATCCACAGCTTTTATAATTAATCCCAGTAAGGGGGTTTGAGTGAATCTGATAGAGGCTGCCTTGTCCCAGCAAGAAGTTGTCTCTGCCTGTTCTTGAGCCCAGCGTTTTTGTTGGCTTTCCGTTCTTCACGCAGGTTAATTTAACCTTCCCGGCCGGGCGCAATGGCTCCAGCCTGTAATCCCAGCACTTTGGGAGGCCGAGGCGGGTGGATCACGAGGTCAGGAGATCGAAACCATCCTGGTCAACATGGTGAAACCCCGTCTCTACTAAAAATACGAAAAAATTAGCTGGGCATGGTGGCGCGTGCCTGTAATCCCAGCTACTCGGGAGGCTGAGGCAGGAGAATTGCCTGAACCCAGAAGGCAGAGGTTGTGGTGAGCCGAGATCGCGCCATTGCGCTCCAGCCTGGGTAACAAGAGCGAAACTCCATCTCAAAAAAAAAAAAAAAAAATTAACCTTCCCGTGTCCACCCACCCACCATCACCATCTGCTTTTCTGGCTTCCAGTATTTGGTGTCTGTCTCTTCGTTCATCATCTCTTTAGTTCTTTATGGGTCTGTGCCTGTTTCTTCTAGGATGCCTCCTGCATTTAGAGAGGTGTTGGAGAGTGGAGAAGATGCCTGTGTTTCTGGCAACACTGTTGTGTTGCATGTGTCTCTCCTCTTCCTCCTGAGGACTTCTGTTTGCGTTTTTCCACTAGGGGATGTTTTGATCTCTAAGTTGACCTAGCTGAAGGGAGTGGTGAGTCTGGTGGAAATTTAATTGGTACAACTCTATAAGGAGGTGGTCTGACCACAGATCACACTATGCCTCTTTCCTCTTGGGTCCTCTGAGCAAAATACCCAATGACAGATTCCCCCGCCTGGCCTCCGGAGGGCCTCCGGAAGTGTGTGAGGGTCCCAGTGTCACTGTGTCTGCACCTCTCAGAGGCAGAGGTGACACTGGTGGTAGAGGTGGTTGTCCCCTTTGTTCTTCTCTCTTTAGATTTCAGCTTAAATTTTATGACAGTTAAATGTGCATGTGATGGAAAAAGCCATATTACCTCTGACACTTGATGAAGGGTAGCTGTGGCTGGCATCCCTGTTTCTGCTCCCCTTGTGGCCACTGTGGATTGGGTCAGGTGCCTGTGGGTTCTGCTGCTGCGCCTTTAAATCATGGCTCACGGTGCTGCCCTGACCAGGCTGTCTGTTGACCGTCCACTGTGGAAGGTGACCAGGGGTGATCGAGCTCTCTCAAGGCCCTCATTGTACCAGGTGTGGTTTCCATCCTCACTCTATCATGATTCTGTGCAGATTTTGGTAAGATATGTGGTCAGTGTTCACATCATCATGCCTGCGTGAGTAGTGTTACAAAGAAGCTTCCTCCGCAGCCCCCATCACCACGTGCCCGCCTTCCACTGCCTTCTTGGCCACAGTTGGCACGGTGTCTTCCAGCCACACCTCACAGTGGCCCAGCTTCGTTTGTGATTAGCTGAAGGTTGGAATAGACATAATAAAGTGAAAATTGATCGCTGATCTTACCAGAATTTCTCACTGAAGTTGGAAGCATTAATACTATTTGTTAGTGGTTATAGTGATAATTTGGTTTTAGCTCTAGTGAGTGCTTAGGTTTATTACTTATAAGTGTACACAGTTGCTACCAGCTTTTCCCACAGTTATCTCTGTTTTAATATTAATGAGACTATCTTCTAGCATTTTTCATTTTGTTCCTTAGAAAAATATAATTCTAATGGCATAGCTAACATTTTGTTAAGAGATAACATATTCAGATTTGGTAAAATTTCCAATATGTTCTGTGTTAGGGACATGCATTTTCTTTACAAGGGGTGGAAATAAGGGTTGGTATCCCCAGAGTGACACAAGTCAGCTCATTGTTCTGCTGACTGGTGCTGACTGACGGTAGCTCACCCTATCCCAAGCCTTGTTGTTTGCTTCGGAAGATTCCAGGTGGGCAGGGCGGGCTCCGGATTGGGTCAGGCCTGTGGAGCCGGGCTCTGTGTTCAGTGCTGGTGTTTGTGCGCATGCTTGGTGTCTTGCTGACTGCATGCCAAGGTGTCCCATCTACAGTCAGGACAGAAGCAAGGGGGAAGGTGAAGTACCAGGTTCTCACGCTCCTTTTTTAAGAAAATGATAGCTTCCTCAGAAGACTTCTGGCTGGGCGTGGTGGCACGTACCTAGAATCCCAACACTTTGAGAGGCTGAGGCTGAGGCCGGCAGGAGTTTGAAACCAGCTTGGGCAACATGGCAAGACCCTGCCTCTACTGAAAATACAAAACAAACAAACAAACAAACAAACAAAAAACCAAACAGCCAGGCATGTTGGTATCTCCTTGTAGTCCCAGCTACTTGGGAGGCTAAGGTGGGAGGATCACTTGAGTCTGGAAGGTCACAGCTGCAGAAAGCCGAGATGGTGCCACTGCACTCCAGCCTAGGCAACCGGAGTGAGACCTCTACAAATACCCCTTTAGTAAGGCGCGCAGGAAGACATCATAACTGGTGTAACCCAGTCCTCATTCATACCCTGAGGCCGGCAGAGGTGATACTCTGGGATCCTGGGGTCTGTACCAGTCATAGAACAGATTGGGGGCCTTAGGCTGGGAAGGAAGGTGGGGCGGGGTTGGGGCTTATAAACTGTGTCTGCCACACTATAATTTGATTTATTTTAAGATAAAAATGACATCCCTGTCTATAAAAGGAAAGAGATCATTAATATCCTTTTCCTGGGTCCTATACTGTAGCGATTTGGGGGTTCATACCTTAGCTGTTGTTTATTGTGGCTCTGTTCTAATTCTCACATTTATTTATAGTTTAATTGAGTATGGGATCTAATATTGAACTCTCATAGTTCTTTTAATGTTGACTTTGAAATACATGCTATAGCTAATAAATGTTGATAACATGTTTTTGTCACTTTAAACCTGTTTTTATCATATTTTTATTTTGCAGTAAATTCTATAAAATTTCATCCCTCAGAGCAGTTGGCTCTCACTGGTATGTTGATTTTTTTCTTTATTGAACAAAATGATAGATGGTCTTAAAACAGCTATAAATATTCCTTTGTTATCAGTAGCAGAATAATCCCTGGTGTTTATGAAAGGTAATCTTTAGTCAGCATTTTATGAATGAAATGAGAAGTGGACCCGGGGAAGTACATTGAGCAGTGCTTTCTGGAGCCAGTGGTGGACAGCAGGTAGAGTGAAGGTGAGAGGAAGATGATTCCCGGTCGTCCCGAATCTTCCGTACAGCATGTTTGTGGTTTGCCTGTGGTGCCTGTAGCGGGCCTGTGGCTGCTGTCGTGCTCCCTTATCTTCTATGCATCTGATATGGAGAAGGGAGAAAGGTAGCACAGAGACACGGCAAGTTGTGAGTCAGCATTTTTACTTCTTTCTGGATAATTTACCTACACTATGATGGCTTGGATAGAGTAGATGTAAAAATGTGCCTTCCTTGGTTGCTTTTGGAGGGTAGCTTTACAGTCCTGAGGGCTTTTCCTGTGAGGCTCTCAGACCCCCACAGTTGCCCGTGGCAGTCCAGGGACATTGGCGATCATCTCGAAGGCTGTGTGTGGGCTTTCTGTAGACCAGAGGTCCCTACGCTTTTTCTGTAAAGGAATAATGAGTGAATATTTTCATCTCTGTGGGACATTCAGCCTCTGTCTCCAGTTCTCCTGTCGTAGCATGAAAGCAGTGGACTGCGCACTGATGAGTGGACATGGCTGTGTCCGACAACCTTATTCACAAAAATATGTGGCTGCCTGGGTTTTGCCTACGGGCCAGATTGTGCTGACTAGGGATAGAACACCGAGGTTGAGATGACTGGCTGCTTTGTGCAGGTGAAGTTGTGTGAGAAGGAGCCCCAGTGAAAAGTACAGTGGTACAGTGAGTCACGCGGTTTGGTCGGAGTTTTTATGTCAGAGAGAAATGTGGGAGGGTTAGGCCGAGAGTCATTTTGAGCAGTCCAGACCACATAGCTAATTTTTACCTTAATATGTGTGTGAAGACTAAAGCAAGCAAGGAGTTCGAATCTTCTGAAGTTGGTGGTTTGTTGGATGATGGGAAAGGGGACAAAGGAGACTGGGGCAGTTAGACGTATCCACATTCAAACTAAAGGGCTGGGAAAGAGGGCGGAACCAGACACATCCAGGAACTGATGAAGACTTGGAAGCATGTGGTGATGGGCATAGAGAGAGGAGGATTAGACTGGATTGGGCATGATGTTGATGTGAGGAGCAAGTCAGGGCAGCACCTTCATTTATAAAACATGTGCTGCTTCAGCTCAGAGCAGCTCCTTTAGGGAAGTTTGGTGCAGTGAAGAGAAGGTGGAAGCCAGCCTGCCCATGCTGGGGAGACGTGGCCGTTCCGGTGTCAGAGGCGTGTTCTGTGGAGGACAGCCTGCAGTGCTGTCCTTTGTCTTTCCAGTCCTCAGTCAAAGCGTTTCTCGCAAACTTGCTGCTGAAAACAGAGCAGGATGGAGCCACAGAGGTGAGGAGTCCTGATGGGTGCCACCCATTGAGAGGTTGCCTCTGTGTTGAATGGATGGAGATGAGCGTCGCTTTTCCCTGCATCTCAGAGTTGATGACAGCTCTAGGTTCTGGTATAATGGGGTTTCTTGGGTTAGACAGACGGAGGGTTATGTCTACTATTGGTCCATTTTCTCTGAACCTCTGGGGCTTTCTCTGCTAAAATGAAAAGTGAAGTAGTTTTATAAGTCATCATTATCTCATCAATTTTGCACATGTACTCTGTTCTCAATAGCATTGTGCAGTCTCAGAAAAGAGTTATTGAAGTGAAAAGTACATTTCACTAAGTGGTCACTAAGCCGGAAAGGTCTGACTGCTGCCGCTCAGCCAGTGTGCAGTGAAGAGCACGTTTTACCATGGTCTGTGCCTTGGGTAATTTTCCCCGATTTTTCTCTTCAGCTTCTGGAGATCAGACTGCTCATATCTGGAGATACGCGGTGCAGCTGCCAACACCCCAGCCTGTCGCTGACACTAGTGTAAGCACCTTTCCTTACCTGCGAGCGCGTAGGATGCTGATGTCTGCGAATCTGAGATCCGTTTATAATACCTGCCATGGGCTGAGTGTTCATGTCCCCCCAGATTCGGTGTGGTTGACTTTGGAGATGGGCCTCTAAGGAGGTAGTTGAGGTTCAGTGAGGTTGTGTGAGGTCCACTGGGATTAGTGTCCTCCCATGAGGAGACAATGGAGAGCTCGCCTGTGTTCTCAGTCTCTCTGTCACTGTCTGTGTCACGTACGGGCAGAGCCAGAGGGCGGCCGTCTGTATGCCGTAAGGAGAGACCACATCAGAACCTGAATTGGCAGGAACCTTGATCTTGGACTTCCAGCCTCCAGAACTGTGAGAAAATACATTCCTGTTTTTTATAAGGCACCCAGTCTATGGTATTTTGTTATGACAGCCAGAGCAAACGAAGACAGATTCTAGTACCACAAAGTAGGGGGGCTGCTTAAGAAATGCCTAAAAATGAGGACGTGGCTTTGGAATCGGGAACAGGTAGATGCTGCAGGAGATCTCAGGTACCTGCTGGAGAAAGCCTCGATGGCTGCAAAGGGTTTGTTGGTAGAAATATGAACATTCATGATGACTCAGGTGAAGGCTCAGAGAAGAAAGGGGAGAGCTGGAGGGAGCACTTCTAGCGTCCTGGAGAACTCGGGTATCATAGAATGTTGTGGAAAGTGGATGTTGAAGGCCCTTGTGGTGAGCCTCAGAGGAGGCGAGGGACGGGTTACGGGAACCAGAGGAAAGAGATCCTCGTTACAAAATGGCAGAGGACTTGACTGAGCTGAGATCTCGTGAGTGAAATGTTAAAGGTGCAGCCTGGCTTCTCCTCGCATATAATAAAGTGTGAAAGGACGGAGACACGCCGAAGGAGTTGTTAAGGGTGACATTAGGGACAGTCCCAGCCTATGCCTGTTACCAAAAAAATGAGAAAGCCGGTTCCAAAGAGAACACGCAGGGTTTGTCTGAACAGCCAGTTGTCAGGGAGATGAGTGTGGGTGGGAGCCACAGCTTTAAGCACCCGCCATAGCAGGAACCAGGAGTGGAGATGGGATGACACCCAGAGACCCCGCCAGCTCCAACCAGAGGGGACACGGTGGGACATGGGATGACACTCAGCGACCCCACCAGCTCCAACCAGAGGGGACACCATGGGGACAGAATGAAAGAAGGCATCAGACTGCTGGGATTCCACAGCAGGGAAACCAGCGCTGCCTGGCTGAGAACCGGTAGCACCCTTCAAGACAAGGGAAGAACGCCCCCGAAGGTGATTCCGAGTTTGGCAGGGCTGCAGCTCTCACCTCAGGCCCGGGATATGGGCCTGTTTCTTCCTTGGTTTCAAAGCATGGGGCCTCCATGGTTTCAGGGCCTGGCTGCCATGGTCCAGTGCTGTGGGCTGGGGCTCCCAGGCCGAGCCAAGGAGATGATGCCCTCACCCCAGCATGCCTGGAGGGTGGCATCCAGCATAGGAGGGAGGGGCTCTCTGGAGCCTGAAGAGCTTCTGGAGTTTGCCCTGTGGGGTTTTGGACTTGCTTGGGCCCCGCCACCCTTTCCCCTTTCTCTCTCTCTCGGAAAGGAGTGTCTGTCCCATAACTTGTTCGGGTTCAGTGGTTCATGGCTGGAGGGGAGCTCAGATTCCGGATGGGCAAGTTGCACCCTGAGTCCCACCTGCTCCTGATTCAGGTGATGTTTTGTTGTCACTCGGGATTTCACACCTCAGCGCTGATGGCTGGAATAAGACTTCTGGGGCTATTGGAATGGGATGAGTGCATTTGCCATGCAAGAAGGATGTGAATTTTGGTGGGGGGTGGGCAGGGACCGATGTTCTCAACTAAATGTCTCTGTCCCCTTGAATTTTGTGTTGAAACCCTAACCCCCAGTGTGGCTGTCTTTGGAGATGGGGTCTCTAAGGAAGTGGTTAAAGCAGAATGAGGTAGTGGAGGGGCTGCCCTGCTCCCAGAGGATGAGTGGTCTTTGCACAGTGCACTTGCCTCTCCCTCTCTCTTCCTCTTTCTCCCCCTTCCTCTCCTCTTCTCCCTGTCACCCTCTCTCCGTGCTAATATTAATAAAGGCCCCTGTGGGTGCATGGCAGGATGGCAGTGCCATGCACTGGAAGAGAAGCTGCACTGGTTGGCACCTTCGTTGTGGACTTGGAGTCTCCAGAACTGGGAAAAAACTAATTTCTGCTGTTGAAGCCGCTTGGCCTATAGTCTTGTGTTTTGGAGGCCTGCACTGACCAAGTCAGCACCTAGAAAGATGCTCCTTCGCTTGTGTGTGCGCACGTCTGCTTCAGCCTTCCTTTCTGCAGACAGGGAACATTTACCAGCCAAGCTCTTATATTTTATGTTTGGATGCTGTTTCTTACTGCTTCCTCTGTGTAATGTTAGACATCTGGGGTATCCTTTGTGAACTTTCATCCTATCAGTTAACGGCTTGTATGAACTGTTTCATCTGTGTGATATTAGACATTGTTGTGTCTTCCATGGACTTCCATCACTCCAGTTAACGGCTTGTATGACATCATTTTTATGTGGTTCAAGTTTAAACGTAGGTAATGAAAGATGTTGCCTATTGAGAGGAATGAATTCATGTACTTATCCCATAAATTCATAAAATTCTTCACTTACTGTTTGCCTTGTGCTGCCTGCTGTAGCCCAGCCCCTGCGTTTATGATCACAAAGAGGCCAGAATGTTCCTCTGAGTGCAGTTATCTCCCTAGTTTCAGTGACAGGATAAACGTTAGTGGCGTGGTCTTCCCGCATGCCCAGCCCTCCCTGTGTGCCTGAGCAGGTGGGAATGGCGCCAGGTAGACCGTGTGAATGATGCACGTGTCTAGAAGTTTCAGTTTGCGTTGGGCTGTGGTCGTGGCAAGGGTGAGAGTAATCTCGTTTTGATATTTTCATCTTGGAATATTCCTTGCCTTTTCCACTTCGTGAAATTCTAAACACTGTTCTATGCGGACATAGTTAGCAGTTAATGAATTCCAGTGATAAACGAGTTTTCTTTAGTTGAGAGGTTCTAATAGTTCATTTTTAACTGAACGTATTATGTATTTTAACACATTTTTGTTCTCTTTGTGGAATTACCAGACTATTCATTCTGCAGCGCAGAATGCTGTGCATTAACACGTACGTTTGGTGATGAAACCAGTGAAATGTGTGTTGCTGGTAGGTGCAGTGGAAAGGTGAGGAGGGTGAGCATTGATGCTGGGGAAATTCAGAGGACTTAATGTACGGATTGTTTTCCACATAAAATAAGAAAAACACCGGTTTCCTCAGAGGGAAGATTCATGTATAGTACTTACATTAAAAACACCTAATAGTTTACTTAGAATGTTCACCTAATTTTATTTTCTTCTTTACTGCTTTGCTTGTGTTGGGTGAGTGCACGTCTCATGTTGCTAGTTGCCACCTCAAGATTTGGGGCTGGCGTTGGGGGTCTCTAAGTTAAAGATGAACCTCTGTGGCGAGCCATGACTTGAGCTGTCCCGAGCAGGCACAGTTGTGTTGGGCCCTCCCTAATGAAGCGCAGATAATACAGCCGCGTCCTGTATCAGCAGGGTAGCCATTCGAGGACCTGCAGATGCCAGAGCCCATGGACGCCCAGGTCCCTGCATAAACGGGTGTTGGCGGGGGATTGGTTCCAGGACCGTGTGCTCACAGATGCCAGAGCCTGTGGATGCCCAAGTCCCTGTGTAAACAGCATGATAGTCTCCTACCAGCATTGCTGGATGAAATGAGCCTCCTTAGGTGGAAAACGGCCTTGTTTTCTGAAGCTTTTGCTGGCCAGTCTTGACTCTGATTTGCTTAGCCGTTCTAATTTTAAATTTTCACACAAACTGTAATCTGTTGAAATCTGTGTTCATCTTGAATCATCATAGCTTTTGGACAGATATCTTGGTTTTTAAAATTGCCATCTGTGAGTTTTGCTTGACGTCTACAGTGTTGATGAGGAAGTATTTGGGTGGCGTAGTGGAAGCAGATTTAGATTACCAGCGGAACGACTGTCGCACCCAAGTGAGGTCATGCCGAGTTAGTAGTTTAACGTCATTGGGCTGCTTTTTCTTCTCTGAAGGAGTTTGCCCCGTCGCTGCTTCTAGTTCTTTGCTGTGCTCCCTTCGGAGCCATTTTCCCAGCCATGGGCAGTGCTGTCACCTGTCACCCCTTGCCTTCAAGGTGACATCCGAGTCCCTTCCCCTTGCTGCAGCCTGTCTGGGGGACCTCTGCCTGCCTTGTGAGCCTCACACCCCTCATGTCCCTGACCCCCTGTCCCCCCTGAGCTGCGCATGCCACCCTGAACTTGCTCTCTGGTTTCTTTGTGCCACCCCCTCTGGAAACAGCACCATCTGTCACCCGGTGCTTTAGACCAAACACCTTTACGTGGTCTGTATTGTTCTCTTACTGCATGTGGAAATCAGCCTGTCAGCAGCTCCTGAAGCAGAGGGGGTTTCAGTTCTCTCTTCCCACCCTGCTCCAGGCTGCGCTCTCTCACCAGCGCTTCTCTCATCTCTGTTGATCTCCCCACGTGGTTTTCTGGGGCTGTCGCAACAAAGTGCCACAGGTAGGGTGGCTTGTAAACAATAGGCCCGTGTTCCTGCAGTCCCAGAGGCTGGAGCCGAGACCAGGATGTGAGCAGGGCCAGTTCCTGCTGAGGCCTCTCCATGGCTCGGAGATGGCGTCTTCACCCTGGGTCCTTCGTCCCTCTGGGAGTGCCTGTGTCCTCATCCCTTCTTAGGAGGATGGTCAGGCCTGTTGGATTAGGGTCCACTCTCCTGGCCCCATCTTCCCTTAATCACCTCTTTCAAGTCCCTTTCTCTAAACAGCCACATTCTGAGGTCCTGAGTGAGGACTTCAGCGCAGGAATGTGGGTCCACAGTTATGTCCATAGCAGCCCCTGTTCACGCAGCACATGCCAGGCACCACGCCCCACACACAGCCGCCATCCTTTCCACAGTCTCCGGGGATGACACGAGCTGTTCCTGATGTGGCCTCTGACTTTGCCTCCTGTAGCTGCTCCGCACACGTGGAAATGCTGCCCCTCAGCACAGGCGGGCCTTAACCTTTCCTCATGCCCGACTCAAGCGTGACCTCATCACAGAGCCCTCTTCAGTCATTCCATGGAAAATAGCAGTCCCCGACCAAGCTGCCCCTTGGCCTGTTTTATTTTACTCCACAGAACTTACTACCACCTTACTCTGTGTGTGTTTATGTGACGTATGTTCCTGTCCTGTCATGCTTCCTGTGATGTGTGTTCGCATCCTGTTCTGCATCCCTGTGACGTGTGTTCCCGTCCTGCCGTGTGTCCCTGTGACGTGTGTTCCTGTCCTGTCGTGTGTCCCTGTGACGTGTGTTCCGTCCTGCTCTGTGTCCCTGTGACATATGTTCCCGTCCTGCCATGTGTCCCTGTGATGTGTGTTC
>CM052669.1:984461-998352 GCA_028533165.1 Leontopithecus rosalia
TGTGTCCCTGTGACGTGTGTTCCCGTCCTGCCCTGTGTCCCTGTGACGTGTGTTCCCGTCCTGCCATGTGTGCCTGTGATGTGTGTTCCCGTCCTGCTCTGTGTCCCTGTGATGTGTGTTCCTGTCCTGCTCTATGTCCCTGTGATGTGTGTTCCCTTCCTGCTCTGTGTCCCTGTGATGTGTGTTCCTGTCCTGCCGTGTGTCCCTGTGATGTGTGTTCCCGTCCTGCTCTGTGTCCCTGTGACGTGTGTTCCCGTCCTGCTCTGTGTCCCTGTGATGTGTGTTCCCGTCCTGCTCTGTGTCCCTGTGACGTGTGTTCGTGTCCTGCCATGTGTCCCTTTGACGTGTGTTCCCGTCCTGCTCTGTGTCCCTGTGACATGTGTTCCTGTCCTGTCGTGTGTCCCTGTGACGTGTGTTCCTGTCCTGCTCTGTGTCCCTGTGACGTGTGTTCCCGTCCTGCTCTGTGTCCCTGTGACGTGTGTTCCTGTCCTGCTCTGTGTCCCTGTGATGTGTGTTCCCGTCCTGCTCTGTGTCCCTGTGACATGTGTTCCTGTCCTGTCGTGTGTCCCTGTGATGTGTGTTCCCGTCCTGCCATGTGTCCCTGTGATGTGTGTTCCCATCCTGCTCTGTGTCCCTGTGACATGTGTTCCTGTCCTGTCGTGTGTCCCTGTGACGTTTGTTCCCGTCCTGCCATGTGTCCCTGTGATGTGTGTTCCCGTCCTGCCATGTGTCCCTGTGACGTGTGTTCCTGTCCTGCCGTGTGTCCCTGTGATGTGTGTTCCCGAGTAATGGGTATGTGCTCATGACATTGGTGTGTTAGGCCTTTCTTGCATTGCTATAAAAAATACCTGAGACTGGGCATTTATAAAGAATTGAAACGGTTTAATTGGCTGGTTCTGCAGGCTGTACGGGAAGTGTGGTGCTAGCGTCTGCTTGGCTTCTGGGGAGGCCTCAGGGAACTTGGAGCTTTCAGTCAGCAGAAGACGAAATGAGGTGTGTTCCATGGTGGAAGCAGGAGCAAGGCAGGGGAGCCACACATGCAAACAGCCAGATCTTGTGAGAGCTCACTCACTGTTGTGAGGTCAGTCCCAGGCCAGGAGGAATCCTCCCCCATGAGCCAGACACCCCCACCAGGCCTTACCTCCCACACAGGAGATTCCAGTTCAGCCTGAGATTTGGGCTGGGACAGATTTCCAAACTATCTGTTCCAGCTTGTGTACATATGACATATGTCCCCATACTAGCGCAAGCCCCCGCGCGTATGTGTGTGTGTGTGGTCTCTTTTGCTAGAATGTCAGTTCTCTGAGGGCAGGGGCTTTGCCAGTGGTCTTCATTCTGGAGTTCTTATCCGCTAGATTGAGCGTAGTTTTGCATGTGTGCATGTCAGAAGCTGTCTGTCCTCTTCTGCACTGTGTAAGCAGCACCTGGACTGGGGGTGAAGGCTGGCACTCTGTCAGCCCCTGATAAATATTTGTTGGATGGATGTACAGATTTTCTTACAGAGCTGGCTCTAATGTGTTTATTTATCCTTGGCCTTTGACAGGAGACGGTGTTACAAAGGAAAGTAGAGTCTAATAACTGTAACAATAGAATTCTAAGTATATTTTAAATAGGCTCTTGAGCATGAACATGCTTCTTTTTTGAAATATGATAAATTGCTGACTTTCACTTGTATTTGTTTAGTTTTATATTGCATTTCTACTAATAAGTGATGAAAACTTAAATGTTGATGTCACTTTATTTGCCATTCTGTTGGTTAGTGGAAATAAATGGTAGTTCAGTTGACAGCATGGTATATTCCACTCTTTTTTGGTATAAGATAGTCACAGAGTTGATGGGTTTTCAGTGGGCAGCAGTTATGGGTCGGAGGAGGACACACTCGTCACAATGGCCAGCACCAGGCTCCTGGTGGTGGCTGTCATGGTGGGTGTGTCCTCAGGAGATGAATGAGAGCAGTCTATTTTGTTGCTGTGTTGGAAGAAACAAGATTCCCAGGAAATGCCTTTCTATTCTGGTCTTCTCTGTGGCAGCAGATACCCGGGGAAGATGAAGTGGAGTGCTCTGACAAGGACGAGCCCGACCTCGAGGGGGACGTGTCCAGCGACTGCCCCACCCTCCGCGTCCCGCTGACATCCCTCAAGAGCCACCAAGGTGTGGTCATCGCCGCAGACTGGCTGGTCGGGGGGAAGCAGGCCGTGACTGCCTCCTGGGACCGGACGGCGAACCTGTATGATGTGGAGACGTCTGAGCTCGTTCACTCTCTGACAGGTGCCTGGGTTCTTTGAGTCCTCGGCCTCCTGGCTGTGCACGTTAGTCTATGTCCACGTGTTAGGTCTGACCTTGCCCGTTCCTTCTTGACCAGAATGAGTCTCAGTCCTTTCGGCTCCTCTGTGGTCATTTTTGGAGATTCTTTGTGTTAATAATAGAACTATTGATAGCTAAATGTATTTTATCTTCAGGGATTTTAACTGTAGCATGTAGTATGTAGATATTGGAAATAGGGTGGTTGATTAGTTTCCCATTGCTCTATAACAAATTTCCACAAACTCAGTGTCTTAAAACGACAGTAATTACAGTCTCATGGTTTCCCAGGTCAGGGATTCTGGGTCTGTGGCAGCTGCTCTTCTCCCTGGGGCTTGAAGACCGAAGCCAGGGTGCGGCCTGGGCGGGCATCCCTGAGGCTGCGGTCCTGTTCCAAGCCTGCTGTCCTTAGAGAATCCCCTTCCTGCGCTGGTGCCTGAGGCCCCATCTTGTTGGCTGCCAGCTGGGGCTTCTCTGGGCATCTGGAGGCTGTGTCTGGCCCTGGGAGCCCCTGCACAGGGCATGCCTTTCCTCACACAGCAGCTGCTTTCCTCCTCCGCTGAAGCTCCTCCCCTGCTGCTCTGAACTCTCTGACTTCTGGGACCCTTTCTAAGGGCCCATTGGGTTAGGCCAGGCCATCCAGGACAATCTCCTTTAACTCAAAGTCAACTCATTTAGGGACCTTAATTACATCTGCAAAATCCTTTTTGCTTTATAATGTATCATAATTACCAGAAAGATAATCTCACCCTGTTAGCAGGCTCTGAAGGGAAGGGCATTAGGCAGGGTGGGTACGAGCCAGGTGGCTTGGGGTGTGTACGCGACAGGGTGGCTTAGAGTGTGCGAGGGTTGGTTGGGGAGGTGGCTTAGGCAGGGTGTGTACAGGGCGGGGTGGCTTAGGGCATATGCGGGGTTATGGGGGTGGTGGTTTAGGCAGGGCATATGTGGGGTGGGGTGGCTTGGGGCTGTCTTGAGGTTCTGCCTGCTGAAGTTGCTTCTGCGAATCTGTTTGTAACTGCATTTCCTGCAGGAGCTTAAAGATTGTATTTGACTGAGGACCCACAGCATTCTATCATTAGAAGATATTCTGGAAGCAAAGAATTAAGATTTAAGGGGGTCTCATGTTCAGCCTGTCAATTCTCCTGACCTTCTAACTGTTAGGGTCAGAAAATGGGTTATGCACCTGCTTAGTTCCCTGTTCCTTTGATGTGGATGGCTGAAAGGACTTCAGCTTCTGAGGAATAACCGGCCCCACCATGACCCACATGCTGCTGAGTGATTCCATTAGGTCAGGTTCACCTCAGAGAGACGGCTGCTTGGGTTCTTGTGCTGTTGGAAAGCTTTGCTCTCAGTGCACCTGCGGGGAATGACCTTGCGTTTTGCCATCTTGGTTGCAGGGCATGACCAGGAGCTGACGCACTGCTGCACACACCCCACCCAGCGGCTCGTAGTGACCTCCTCCCGCGACACGACTTTCCGCCTCTGGGATTTCAGGGACCCCTCCATCCACTCGGTGAATGTTTTCCAGGGACACACGGAGTGAGTTGTGGTAGTTTCAACATCTCTCTCTAGTCATGAAAAAAGTTCTGTGGGTTGACATGAAAACTTAATTCCAGCCTTAATTTTCAGTGTTTCCAACTCTAGTATCTTTCAAAAAATGACCATCTTTCAAACTCTACTATTCTTTTTCTAACCATTTAGCTCCATTTTGGCTCTTTCAAAGGATCTAGGAGATTAAGAGAAGGCACCCTCCAATGTTCTCTCAAGTTTAATGAGGACATAATGGGGCAGTGGGCGGAGAGGGTTAGAGAAGAGCAGGGCTGCCAGAGCCTGTGGCTGAGGACTGGGTCGGCCAAGCACCCTGGGGGCCACTGGAGCTGTTACTGCCACCCACAGGGCGTTTCCTGGATCTTTTCCATTTAGTTTCTGTTATTACATGTATCTTCCTGGTATATTCTGGGAGAAGGTACACACACAGACGTGCACTCAGACATAGACTCTCAATCCAGTGTGTCCCTGTCTGCTTGGGGTTTTCTCCAGCAACTCATAAGCGTAAAGCCTTAACAGGACTCTTCAGTTCTTTCCATGACTGCCTCCTTCCCTGAGTCTGGCCCTGCCCAGTCAATGATGAGACCGTTTGCTCAGTCACGGAGGCTGTCTACGTAGAGGGTTCCCTGGTTCTTCTCTTTTAACCTCCACTCCCCATTCCCCCATCATGCCCCATGTGGTCCACTGGTAAGTCTCCTGCCAGCTGTGCTTGTGGGGTCTGTCCCGGCTGCTCCTCGCTCCTCCAAGCCCCCCAGACTTCTCACCAGTGCTGTTCTACACCCCAGCCTCTGGATAAGCGCATTCAGGAGTGGTTTATAAATGAACATTTGTGTTTTTGGCTACTCCAAATATGAAATTTGGTTTCATCTGTTTAACATTAGTTACTAAGTCTTAGATTTAATGTTCAAAATGTTAGTAAGATGTTGGAAAGGAAAGTAGGACTTTTTTTTATTTTTTAAATTTTTAATTTAGTTATTTATATTTTGAGGTGGAGTCTCACTCTGTTGCCCAGGCTGGAGTGCAGTGGCGTGATTTCAGCTTACTGCAACCTCTGCCTCCTGGGTTCAAGCGATTCTCCTGCCTCAGCCTCCTGAGTAGCTGGGATTATAGGCGCCTCCGCAATGCCCGGTTCATTTTGGTATTTTTAGTAGAGATGGGTTTTCACCATGTTGGCCAGGCTGGTCTCAAACTCCTGACCTCAGGTGATCTGCCCCTCTCAGCCTCCCAAAGTGCTGGGACTACAGGTGTGAGCCGCTGCACTCGGCCAGAACAATGTTTTTAAAGAGAAGCTTGAGATTGGAAAGCTAATACCTTGACTTTGAGGCTAGAACAGGAGCAGGAGCAGTCATGACCATGCGTGGAGATCTTTTTGTCAGCCTGGGTCTGTTCTGGGGGCGTCACACACGTTCAACAGCTCCGTTCTGACATCAGGTTGGCATTTGTTCTGCCAGCTTGGACAGCGATAGCCGCGGTAATAAAGGCCTCCTGGCAGTCAGTGGCTGAACACAGCACTGTGCTGTTGCCACACCAGCGTGCAGCAGTCGCCGAGCTGGGCCCCCATAAGCCAAGCTCCCCCATGTGCCAGACCCTGCTGCAGGCCAGCTCATAGGTGAGGAAGGCTTCACGGCTCGGGGAGTGCTGCTTCCTACGCATGTTAGCTTGGATGGGGTGCTCCCTGACGTCTACCAGACGCGGAGCGGCAAAGCCCTGTCTGGTCCTGGATCTGCCATCTGGCAACACTGTGCAGGGTGCGGCGGAGGGCTGCGTGGCTGCCCTCCTGCTCCGCATGAGACTTACCAGAAGGGCAGCTGGGGCCCAGAGATGGGAAGAGCAAGATGGTCTTACTCCTGTGCCTGCAGGGCTTTCCTCAGCCTTTTGCTTAGAAAAGTTTCAAGCCTACATAAAAACTTACAGAGTGGTACAATGTACCCACTAACCCTCTACTTAGGCCTGTCTGTTGTATTGCTGCACGGCTGTCTCTTTACATGCATGTACACACCTCTCTGTAACACACACGCCCACTAACCCTCCACCTAGTACACATGTCTGTCTGTAACACACACACCCACTGGCAGTCCACCTAGGCTCACCTGTTTTACTGCAGCACTGCTGACTCTTTACATATGTGTGTGCACCTCTCTCTGTAACACATGCTTGTGTATTTTCTTTGGCTGAGCCCTTTAAAAGGAAAACTTCAGCATGCATTTCCTAAGAAAAAGGATGTTCTCCTAATACAGTACCATTGTCCAAATAAGAAAATTAGCAAAAATTCTATATCATTCTTTATCTGGCCCATATTTAAATTTACTCATTTCTCTCCAAAATGTCTTTGATACTTTTTCAGATCTAGGATTTTATCAGGATTCTCTCATCACATTTAGATATTATATCCTTTGGTTTCTTTTAATCTAGAATGGTCTTTCCCCCATTTTTTGTTACTTTTTAGGACATCGAGTTTTTTGGTGAAGAATCCAAGCCTGCTGTTTTGTAGATCCCTCGTTCTGCATTTTTTCTCATAATTTCCTTTTGTTGCTGATGGTGCCTCTCTGCTGCGCTGTTGGTGTGCTGAGACGCTCCTGTGGTTAAGACGGTGTCCACAGATCTGCCTGTCAGAGGTGCTCTCCTGTTTCAAATAGTGAAGTGACACCATTGTGCACATGTTGACTTCCCTAGTGACCTTGCCTTGGCCCAGTGCCTCAGCTCGTTGTTATGTTGAGTCCTGCGGAAGGGGATCCTTGTAATTCTGTCTATACTGTTTGGTTGGCACTGTGTTCTGTGTGTTAGCTAGCATAGACACCTGTACTTCTTGGTGTTGGTGGATCCCTGCCGTGGTTTTGTTAGTGTAGATGCAGCACTTTCTTGATGTTGGCGGTTGTGATCCCTGCAGTGGTTTTGTTAGTGTAGACGTGCACTCTCTTTGTGTTGGTGGTTGTGATCCCTGCGGTGTTTTGTTAGTATAGACGGGTGCTCTTTGTTGGTATTGGCGGTTGTGATTCTGCGATGGTTTTGTTGGTCTGGACACAGCACTTTCTTGGTGTTGGCGGTTGTGATCCCTGCGGTGTTTTGTTAGTGTAGACGTGCACTTTCTTTGTGTTGGTGGTTGTGATCCCTGCGGTGTTTTGTTAGTATAGACGGGTGCACTTTGTTGGTGTTGGTGGTTGTGATCCTGTGGTGGTTTGGTTTTGGCTGCTGAGTGCGCTGCCCCCACCCCCGTGGGACCTGCAGGCCCAGTGCTGCCATCCTGGCATGGCTCCCTGCCCCAGGCTGGGAGGACCCGGCAGCTCTCATTACACTGACTCTGGTCACCTGTATGGAGCACAAAAATCTGTCAGAGCTTTGAGAATTGGGAGTGGGTGCTGAGGTGAAAATGGACCAGACCTGCCCAGGCCAGGCTTACTCAGATCCCTTATGGTTTTTCTTTTCTTACTCAAATGATCATGAACTCTGGCATATTTTGTTGATGTGTACATCCAGAAATTAGTTTTGAAAAGATCTATTTCGTGCTAATTTTATTGCTATGTCGGGGGGTCTGCTGGGCTTCTGGGCATCCAGCTTCCCCTCACTGGCCTGGTGCTTCCTCCACTGTGCTCATGAAGGCTGAGGGCTTGGTCAGCAGGTGGAGCCATGGACGCCTTTATTGAACAGAAACCCTTCCTTCCTGACATCAGATCAGCTGTAAGCCACTAGACATGCCTCATAATGAGAACAGCAGGAAATGAGACATTTTACAAAAATGTTTTATCTGAAGACTCTTCTTAGTCAATAATGCTTACCTGGCATGGGTTTTGTAGGTTCGAGCCCATACGACACATCACACCTTCAGAGTGCGTGATCCTTACAGATGTGTAGAGGTGTGCATCCATACCATAGCACACCTGGATTAAGTCCAGGGTGCGGGTTTAATTCCTGATTAAGAGCCTAGGAATGGCCAGGTTGTGTGTGGGTTCTGTTTGATCGCTAGTCTGGGACATTCTGAACGTGACTTGTAAGAGCACACCCTGGGTCTCCTGCCTTCCCTGCCGCCATGTCATTCTGAGGGACCCTCTGCGCGGGGGGCTTCTCTGCAGCAGTCACGGCATCGCTAAGGACATCTGTGAGCTTCCAGTGTGTGTCCAGCCTGTTAGTGCCCAGACCCGAGGGGCCTGGGACCGAACGCAGTGTCTGCCACCCTGATAGGTGGGAATGTTCTCCCGCAGCCCGGCATGGACCTGCAGGACTGCCTCCTCATCTAAGAAGTTGCTCTGTCGGTTTTCCAGGGTGATCCTGAGTCCTTTTCACTAGTTCTTTTCCTGAGTTTTGAAAGCAAAACTCAAGACATGCAGGTCTTATGAAGTGTGCTGTTTTTGTTGATGTAGCCCTGAAAAGTTGTATGCAGGGTGTTTTTAGTGATCATCGCTTAAACAGAGGCAGTATTTCTTCAACATATGTGACTAGAAATGGGGACCATTTCTCACGTAATTTATATTAACGTGATGTGGAATGTGCTTTCCAGAGTTTTTATCTTAGTACATATTTTCATTTGTAGGAATCCAGCATTAATTATTTAGTACAGTGTATTAGAATCTAATGTCTTTTATAATTCACTTAACTGTCTCGTTAATATGAATTGCTGTACATTGGGTTTTTTTTTTTTTTTTTTTGAAACGGAGTTTCACTCTTGTTACCCAGGCTGGAGTGCAATGGCGTGATCTCGGCTCACCACAACCTCCGCCTTCTGGGTTCAGGCAATGCTTCTGCCTCAGCCTCCTGAGTAGCTGGGATTATAGGCGCGCACCACCATGCCCAGCTAATTTTTTTGTATTTTTAGTAGAGACGAGGTTTCACCATTCTGACCAGGACGGTCTCGATCTCTTGACCTAGTGATCCACCCGCCTCGGCCTCCCAAAGTGCTGGGATTATAGGCGTCAGCCACCGCGCCCGGCCGTATATTGGGTTTTCTTAAGGCAAGAAGTAGTTCTGAAGGCTTAAGGGTAACTGGCCCGGTTTTGTGATCCAGTTTCTAGGAGAGATTTTTCTTCTTTTTCATTTTTTTTCTCACAGTAATCCCTGTACTTTGCCTTGAATTCTGTGCCTTTTGAAAGACTGGAGTTTGAGTCACAGTGGTTCACTGTAAGAAGGAAAACTGTAGCCAAATGGGTCTCCTGAAATGTGTGGTTGTTATCTTTGCTGGATGGGGATGGAGCTCCGTGCTGTGAGCTGCTGAAGGCTTTGATCGTGCGTGTTTAGAAGGACTGGTCGCCTTTTCCTTTTGATGTGCCCGATTTCTTTTCACTGTGTGTTATGGCATCTCTCTGTTATAGCAGGAGTTTTACCGTGATACTACTTAGTTGGCATAACTGTGTGGCTGTTACTGTTTCACTGTTAATGACCCAATGTGTACTGATTTACATGAAAAGAAATTTTAGATACTTCATGTAGCAGGAATACGAAGTTGTAGTGTGTGTTGTTCTTGGAAATAAAAAGGCTTAATTTGAAAATTTCAGTCACAGGAATTCAGCTGTTGGTGGCTATTTCTTACACCTTGTTTGATTGCACTCCGTAGATTGATGTTTTTTACGAATGAGTGTCTGTGGCAGCCCAGCGCTGGCCGAGCAGATCTCTTGGTGCCGTTTTCCAGCAGCACATGCTCACTTCCTGTCTGTTACATTTTGGTCATCTCACAGTATTTCACACTTTTGTCGTGATTATGTGAGGGTGGGCAGTGCTTTTGCTATAACTGTTGTAACTGGTTTTGAGGGCCCAGGAGCCTTGCCCATAGAAGACAGTGACCTTAGTTGATAAATTGTGTATGTTTCAACTGCCCCACTAACTGGCCATTCCCTTCTCTCTCGCCTTCTCTTAAGGCCTCCCTCCTCCCTGAGACAGAACCCTATTGAAATTAGGCCAATTAGCATCCCTGCAATAGCTTCTCAGTGTTCAATGAAGAGTCCCTCACTCAAAAGCTGGAAATGCTGAAGCTTAGTGAGGAAGGCATGTTGAAGGCAGAGAGGCTGAAAGCTGGGCATCCTACATCGGACAGCCAGTTCTGAAGGAAAGGAAACGAAAACTGCTACTCCAGTGAACACACAAATGATAAGAACCCAACCTTAATGCTGATCTGAGGGACGTGTGAGTGGTCTGGAGTGATTAGACCAGCCACAACATTCCCTTTAGCTGAAGCCTAATCCAGAGCAAGGCCCTGACCCTCTTCAGTTCCATGAAGTCTGAGAGAGGTGAGGGAGCTGTGGAAGAAAAGCTGGAAGCTGGCAGAGGTTGGTTCATGAGGCTTAATGAAAGAAGCTGTCTCCATAACATGAGCGTGCAAGGTGAAGCAGCAAGTGCTGATGGAGAAGCTGCAGCAAGTTCTCCAGAAGATGCAGCTGAGATCATCGATGAAGATGGCTGCGTTGAACAACAGAGTTTCGGTGTAGACAAAACAGCCTTCTGTTAAAGAAGATGCCATCTAGAACTTTCACAGCTAGAGAAGAGACATCAATGCCTGGCTTCAAAGGACAGCCTGATGCTCTTGTGAGGGGCCAGTGCAGCTAAATCCTAGGGCCCTCCAGTATTTTGTGAAACCTGCTCTGCCTGTGCTCTATAATGGATCACCAAATGCTGGATGACAGCACATCTCTTTACACTGTGGTTTTGCCAAATATTTTTTAAGCCCACTGTTGAGACCTACTGCTCAGGAAAAAAGTTTTTTTCAAAATTGTACTGCTTATTGACAGTGCACCTAAGGGGTCTGATGGAAATGAAAGGAGATGAATGTTTTCATGCCTGGTAACACAACCCCTATTCTACGGCCCATGGATCAAGGAGTCGTTTTGACTTTCGAGTCTCATTGTTTAAAAAATACACTTCATAATGCTATAGCTGCCATAGATAGTGATTCCTCTGATGGATCTGGACAGTGTCACCTGAGTACCTTCTAGAAAGGATTTATCATTGTAGATGCCATTAAGGATATTTGTGATTCATGGGAGAAGGTTAGAATGTCAACATTAACAGGAATTTGAAAGACATTGATTCTAGCCCTCCAGGAGTTCAAGACTTCAGTGGAGAAAGTAACTGCAGATGTGGTAGAAGTAGGAAGAGAAATAGAATTAGAAGTGGATCCTGAAGATGGGACTGAATTGCCGTAATCTCATGATTAACTTGAATGGATGAGGAATTGCTTCTTATGGATGAGCAAAGAAAGTAGTTTCTCGAGATGGAATGTACTCCTGATGAGGATGCTGTGAACACTGTTGAAATGACAGCAAAGGATTTTGAGCCGGGCGCGGTGGCTCACGCCTGTTAATCCCAGCACTTTGGGAGGCCGAGGCGGGTGGATCATGAGGTCAAGAGGTCGAGACCATCCTGGTCAAAATGGTGAAACCCCTTCTCTACTAAAGATGCAAAAAATTAGCTGGGCATGGTGGTGCGTGCTTGTAATCCCAGCTACTTGGGAGGCTGAGGCAGGAGAATTGCCTGAACCCAGGAGGCGGAGGTTGCGGTGAGCTGAGATCGTGCCATTGCACTGCAGCCTGGGCAACAAGAGCGAAACTCCGTCTCAAAAAAAAAAAAAAGGATTTTGAATATTCCACAAACTTCAGTGGTAAAGCAGTGGTAGGGTTTGAGAGGACTGACTCCTGTTTTGTAGTTTAATTGTAGGTAAAATGCTTTTAAATAGCATAACATGGCATAGAGAAATCTTTTGTAGAAGGAAGAATCAATTGCTATAGCAGATTTCATTGCTGTCTCATTTTAAGAAATTGCCCCAGCCTTCAGCAGCCACCACCCTGATCAGTCAACAGCCATCAACATTGAGGCAGGACCCTCCACCAGCAAAAAGTTTATGTCTCACCGAATGCTCAGATGACTATTAGTGTTTTTAACAGTAAAATTTCTTAAGAAATGCACATTGTGTTTTTAGAGGTAACGTGATTGCTCACTTAACAGACTACAGGATGGTGTGGATGTGACTTCTGTATGCACTGGGAACCCAGACAGCTCGTGTGTCCTCCGTTCTGCGATCTTCGCCTTACAGTGTGGGGGACGAACAGAACGTGCAGAAGCCCCGACAGTGCCTGTGCTTGTCCTAACTACCAGGAGCTGCAGCTGGAAGTCGGTGCTCTCGCCTCAACTAAGTTCTTTTCTGTTTGTGTGTTTTTCACCTGGCAGTGCAATTCTGTGAGCCCAGCAACTTCGTAGCCTGGCTGTCTCCTGGCTGCTGCATTCCCTTGCACACACCCAGGGAGCTGAGCCCACAGATGGCCATTCCAGCGTGGGCCCTCGCTGCAGACCATGGGTGGATAGATGTGCCTGGGGGAGGCTTTCGCTGTCATGACATTTGCCTGCTTAGATCCCAGCCTCAGCCCTCAGAACCCCGCCCCCCGCCAGCGTACCCCCAACCCCTGTGGAATTTTCTTCTTCTCCTCTCCATCCCCATTTTTTGTTTGTTGGTTTGTTTTGTTATTTTGGTTGCTATAAAAAGGAGCTGATGGGTGACGCGTCACCGGCCATTAAGCCTCCTCCATGGGTGGTGGTGCCTCTGCCTTGGGCTGGGCTGGCAGTGTTTGCAGTGTGGGTAAACTTCAGCAGTGAAAAAGCAGGAGATCATCTCAACAAAGATGCAGTATTTGAGGATGCTTTAGACGATTGTAACTTCATTCCCAAAATGTGGACTTTGGTGCTTTCTTCTAAAGAAAACAAAACACACATCTAACCAAAGAAAACTAAGAAATCAGTTGAAAAATTACAGTGATGGCTGGGAAGTGATGACATCTTTGTATGCTTTTATTCCTGAACACCTAGGGGAGCTAGTTGGTCCTAAACACTGAATTCTAGATCGTGTGCTCGGAAAGGTAAGCATAGTTTTGCACTCTGTGTCACGAGTTTTCTTTTTGCTTCTAAAGGGAAACGATGTTTGGAAAGCGGCATTTTTAGCTGAATGATGGGCAGTTTGAATTGCACCTGAGCTTGGTGCTTGGTCACAGTCGGCCTGCAGGCGTCAGCTCGGGGTTGGGCCCCTGGGCGCCGTCCAGCCGGGTGCCTGGGAGGTGGGTATTGGAAAGGCCATGTGTGGTCTGTGGATTGGTTACTTTCCGCTTTCAGATCTGCTTTCCTTTTGGTGATGGCCTTTGAGTCGTCGTCTGTGGGAAGCTAGACAGCCAGCCGTCTACCAGGTGGTGACTTTGAGGATGGCTGGGCCTGTGGCAGGGCCTCCGGGGCGGACGTGGCATGGGGATGAGGATGGCCTGTGGGCTGCTGCAGGGCCTTGGACGCACACCTGTGTCTTCTCTCGGTTACAACCCCACCCGTATGCTTGAAAGGTTGGTGGTTGTCTTTTTAGTTAGATTAAATTAGGATAATTTAACAGAACGTTATAGGTATTCTTTGGGTGTAAGTGCAGTTTTGCCACCTTGATGTACTCCATTGAGGTGAAGCCAGGGCCTTCAGTGTACCCCTCACTGCAGTGACGCTCGATGCACACACCGGGCAACCTCCTGTTATCCACCCTGCCCTAGGTCATCTTCTCCCTGCCCATTAGACCTCCTGTGTCTGCCCTGCCCCAGGTCCCTGCCCTGTCCATCAGTCCTCCCACCATCCACCCTGCCCTGGGTCTCCGCCCTGTCCATCAGTCCTCCCATCATCCACCCTGTCCCGGGTCCCTGCCCTGTCCATCAGTCCCACCCTGCCCTGGGTCTCCGCCCTGTCCATCAGTCCTGTTGTCCATCCTACCCTGGGTCTCTGTGCTGTCCATCAGTCCTCCCATCATCCACCTTGCCCTGGGTCTCCGCCCCGTCCAGCAGTCCTCCCACCATCCACCCTGCCCCGGGTCTCCGCCCTGTCCATCAGTCCTCCCATCATCCACCCTGCCTTGGGTCTCTGCCCTGTCCATCAGTCCTGTTGTCCATCCTACCCTGGGTCTCCGCCCTGTCCATCAGTCCTCCCACCATCCACCCTGGGTCTCTGCCCTGTCCCAGTCCTCCCACCATCCACCCTGCCCTGGGTCTCTGCCCTGTCCATCAGTCCTCCCATCATCCACCCTGTCCCAGGTCCCTGCCCTGTCCATCAG
>CM052669.1:1007370-1046813 GCA_028533165.1 Leontopithecus rosalia
TAAATAGCTTTTATTTTGTGATACATTCCGTTGATACCTAGTTTATTGGGAGTTTTTGCATAAAGGGCTGTTGAATTTTGGCAAAGGCCTTCTCTGCATGTATTGAGATAACCATGTAGTTTTTGTCTTTGGTTCTGTTTATGTGGTGAATTACGTTTATAGACTTGCGTATGTTGAACCAGCCTTGCATCCCTGAGATGAAGCCTGCTTGATTGTGATGGATAAGCATTGTGATGTACTGTTGCAGTTGGTTTGCCAGCATTTGATTGAAGCGTTTTGCATTTGTGTTCGTCATGGAGATTGGCCTGAAGTTTTCTTTTTTTGTTGAGTCTCTGCTGGGTTTTGGTATCAGGATGGTGTTGGTCTCATAAAATGAGTTAGGGAGGAGTCCCTCTTTTTGTATTGCTTGGAATAGTTTCAGAAGGAATGGTACCAGCTCCTCATTGTACGTCTGGTGGTATTCAGCTCTGAACCCATCTGGACCTGGACTTTTTTTGGTTGGTAGGCTATTAATTGCTGCCTCAACTTCAGCCCTTGTTATTGGTCTAATCAGGGTTTCAACTTCTTCCTCTTGGGAGGATACAAGTGTCCAGGAATTTATCCATTTCTTCCAGGTTACTGGTTTATGTTCATAGAGTTGTTTGTAGTAGTCTCTGATGGTAGTTTGTATTTCTGTGGGATTGGTGGTGATATCACCTTTATCATTTTTTATTGGATCTATTTGATTCTTCTCTCTTTTCTTTTTTATTAATCTGGCTAGCAGTCTATTTTGTTGATCTTTTCAAAAAACCGGCTTCTGGATTTATTTATTTTGAAGGGTTTTTTGTGCCTCTATCTCCTTCAGTTCTGCTCTGATCATAGTTATTTCTTGTCTTCTGCTAGGTTTTGAGTTCCATCTTAACCATTTTAGGGCCTCTTCAGTTCCTTGAACCCCTCTCTCTGAGGGCCACGTACTTCAACACATTTGAATTAAAAAGAAAATTACTAATTATTATGTTGGATTTACATAAGCAGGTTCCAAGAGTGGTTCTAATGTTGAATTTTTCCTCAGACTTTTTAAGATAAAACTTGTGGTTAAATATACATAACATTTACGATTTAATTTTTATATATGTATTTCGTGGCATTAAATAAAATCACATTGTTTTACAACTGTCAGCACTATTTCTCATGCCTTTTCATTATCTCAGACAGAAACTCTGCCTGTTAAATGCCCCATTCCTGCCTTCCCCCAGGTGCTGAGAACCTCTGTTCTACTTCCTGTGTCTATGAATTTGCCTGTTCAGGGATCTTAGATGAGGGGGATTCTTGAAAGTTATTCATATTGTTGCATGTGTTAGAATTTCTTTTTTATGCCTGAATAATATTCCAGCGTGTGCACACGCTGCATTTAGTCCGTCTGCTGATGGACGTGGGTTTGCACCTCTGGCCATTGTCAATAATGCCGCTGTGGATGCTGGTGTGCAGGGCTTCTCGGCTGTTTCTGTGTCTTCTTTGGGAAAATGTCTGTCCAAGTCCTTTGTGTTTGAATTATTGAATTGTCAGAGTGTTTTTTTTCAAACTCCTGTGTCATGATTAAATTGTTGGAATGGATTTTTTTTTTGATTCTCTGCTGTAGACTCAGATATGGAGACATCTGGGCATGTTCTGTCCAGCCCTACTTTCTGTCACTTCTCTTTGTTCCATTACCTGGGGATGTAGAGTAGAATGGACTGTGTGTTCCCCATCCACTGGGAAGGAATCAGCTGTCCTTTTTTTGAACTGGTGCAGAGGCTTTGGGAGGCAGGCGCAGTTTGCAGAGGAGACAGCTGGGAGCTTGTGCATCTCCGACCTCCTTCCCGCCCTCAGTCAGGGTTGTGTGTGTAGTGTGTGGTGTCACCTCTGCATCTTTGCTGTTGTGTTTGACCCTGTCCCCTTTCCTCATAGCACTGTGACCTCTGCCGTGTTCACCGTGGGAGACAATGTGGTTTCAGGCAGTGATGACCGCACGGTGAAAGTCTGGGACTTGAAAAACATGAGATCCCCCATTGCAACTATTCGCACGGACTCTGCCATTAACAGGTAAAGAAAATCTGTTGGTTAAGTAAGTGGATTAGTTTAATGTGAAAGGGTTGATTGTGATTTCATGTTTTATTCATAGAGGTTTCACTGATAGAGCCTTTGGGAAAATGGTTTAGGCTCCTTCATCCTCTAGCGCAGTCTCAGTATTCCATGAAAACTGAAACTAACTTAGTCTAACATCAGGTTGGGTTAGTGAGATTTGTCAGAATAGGAATGACCTGGGCTCCTTCAGCCTCTAGCACAGTCTCAGTATTCCATGAAAACTTAAACTAAGCTATTCTAAAACCAGGTTGGATTAGTGAGATTTGTCAGAATAAGAATAACCGTTTGTGGCCAGATGTTGAGGACGTCCCTTTACTCACCGTGAGGGGTGTCTTGTCTGGGTGGGTCTGGTTCTGCCATTGAGCAGTGTGTGTGTGTCTGTATTGCGTGTATGCACATGGGGTCTGTGTGATCTCATGGGTGTGTGTAAGTCATTTGGTCTCCTTTTAATACTGCGTGTAAGCAGGTGGTTTTGGTCTCTTTTTAAACTGCATTTACGTAAGCAGGTGGTACATGTACTTTGTTAATGTAGTCTGCTTTGAATTGTGAATAATAAGGAATCTCCTACATCATTATCTGTAAACTCAAAAACTTACAGTGTCACTGTTTCATACACAATCCACCTTCATCTCTTCTTTGCAGGATCAACGTATGTGTCGGCCAAAAAATCATAGCCCTCCCCCATGACAACCGACAAGTGAGACTGTTTGATATGTCAGGAGTGCGCCTGGCACGACTTCCCCGGAGCAGCCGACAGGTAATGGCACGGTCACTGTGTACACACAGGGCACGGTGGAGGAGGATGGGCTACACAGCCTGCCCATTGCCGCCAGTATCAATGGAATGTGAGCTGCACATTTGATTTCACATTTTCTAATAACCACGTTAACAGGGAGAAATAACAGAAATTAACTTGAATAATAGAGTTAGCGTTATTTAATCAAATACACAAAAATAATATAATTTCCACATGTAATCAGTATAAAATTATTAGAGATATTTTACATTCTTATTTTCTTACTGAGTCTTTGCCTGCTAAATTTTCATTGGAAATACTTGAGCTATATTTAGAGTTCATAAAGTTTAAAGTTGAAAGAGTTGTATACCCAAGTTCTTCCAGACTTACTTCAGTGTTCTTAATACCATGATCAGTTTTTAAGTTTAAAAATAAATAAGATAAAACCTGCACTTCCTCTGTTTCACAGCCATGAGGAACACGCTCTTTCGTGCACGTGTTAGTGGCTGCTCTGTAGGGAAGCAGGCTTAGATGTCTGCAGTTGAGGCTGTAGAGACTGGAAGTGTTGAGAGGCTGCATGGGCACTGTGGCCAGGCAGAAGCTGGCTTGGTTGTAGACTGAGGGGCCTTTAAGGTGGGACCTCCTCCACCTGCAGCCAGAAAAACCCATTTATATGGCAGGTTGTTGAGACAGGAAGAAATGTATTTAAATGTTAGTTTCTTGTAAGGTGAGGGGTTGCTCCTTGCTAACTTCAGAAGATGGCGGAGGGAGTTTCTCGGTATGTGCTGTTCAGCCCACCCCTCCTGGAAGGCACAAAGAGAATCGAGACTACGGCACCTGCACAGATGCAGAGGCCCTGGAAGACCTGGGGGCCACTGTTCAAATTCCCTGGTGATTCTGAGGTGCTCTGAGTTGGGCCTGGGCCATAGTGTGGGTGGTGCTCGCTGTTGGATCTCCCCCAGGAGGTCATCAGGGTATCTGCGGTGCACAGAAACCCCCCACAGTCGAGGCAGCGTCTCCCCAGCCTTGTGCTTAACAGAACTCCCCCAAGTCTCCTTCTTTCCTGTCTTCTTTTGATCTTGTCGGAGTACTGTCTTGATACCTGTGTAAGTAGCTGGATTTGTTCCGAGACCCCCTGTGGGTACACAGGGCCGCACACGCTCACAGACAGCACGGGTGGCCCCCTCAGTGCCTCTGTGGCTCATTCTGTGGACACCGGCTCGTGGCTCATGGGGCACAGCTGCTCTGCCCGGGGTGTGAGCCTCAGAAACGGCAGGCAGGGTGGACAGTCAGGGAGGCGGGTGTGAAAGAGGGGGCTCCCAGCGCGGCAGCACCTTTTCTTCTGTGGCACAGACTTTCTGGAGATGACATTCCCTGAGACTGGGTATCTTTTCAGTCCCTCTTGACGGTGCCTGCATGTACTGTTCGAAGTTACCTGTTGATGTTTTTACTCCTTGCTACAAATCAAAATAGTGGAGTAGAAAAATTTGATGAAATTAGAGTAACTGAAATGCACTTCAAAACCGTCCCAAAGCCGTAATTGCTTGTCCTGGGGAATCTTTTCATATTTTGTTAATGGCTGAGTATCATGTGTCCCCTAAGCTACATCTGAAACACACTGGAATGTTCTCTTTTCAAGGTGCCCGTGTGAATTATAAAATTGCTGTGCAGCATGTAAAGTTTGCATTTTGAAGCACAAATTCGTGAGAATGAATAGGACTGTGTTACTCTGAGAGGATTTTCCCTGAGAAAAATGGAATTCTACATGGTTCTTTGTGGTCCTAATTCCATATAGACACGTTTATTTTCAGTTATCTGTGAACATTCAACGTTGCTGGCATTGTAGGGTTCTGTGCCTGGGTTTATTCCTTCCTAAAGTGGTATGTGAAATAGATTTATTTTTAAGATTAATAAATGTGACTTAACAAATATTTAGAACTTGTAACATCTCTTCAGAGAAATGTGGTTTTCAGTGTCACAGAACCCTGTGGAGGCCCCTGGGGCATGAGGGATCCTGTGAAGTGGAGGCTCCTGGGGCGTGAGGGTCCCTGTGACATGGAGGCTCCTGGGGTGCGAGGGTCCCTGTGAAGTAGAGGCTACTGGGGCCTGAGGGTCCCTGTGAAGTAGAGGCCTGTGTGGCCCCGTGCTGAGTGTCCTGGAGCACATCATGTGCACTGGGGAAGCCACAGTGGCATGGGGCATCTTTGGGGTATATCTGCTTCCTGGGTGGCGATGCTGTGGGCACATGAGATAGAAATGCCGTGAGCTCTGCGCGAGGCGAAAGTGCTGGCTGACTCTCTCCTGGAAGCTCTTTGTCCTTGGCACTTCTGCAGTGAATTCCGTGAGTTTCGCCTGCAGAGCTCTTGCCCACAGCCTTGGTTTTCTGGCCAGTCAGTGGATGCATTGCCGCTTCCTTTCTTGTGCCTTTTGTAACCCTTTGTTATGTGGTCTTTCTTAACAGTTGTTTCTTTGGAGTGGCCTATTGTGATTCTCTCTCCAAATGCGTAAATAGGATATTTGTATGTGCCTATTTTGCAGGAAAATGTTATGCCATTCTTTGATTGTTTCTTAATCTGTCTGCTTTACTTAATACTTACTCTTGTACCTTATGCTGTAATAGCAACCCATGAGAGCTGTTGCGTAATTTAGAAGATGCAGTGGGTCCTAAGGCATTGCTCACAGATAGAGCCTGCGTCTGCTACGTACACACACACCGATAGGCTGTAAGCTGTTAAATATTTTGCAGTGACTTTTCCAACATGCCGACATTTAACTGGAATTCCTGAAGATGGCAGGAATCCACCTAAAACGCTATTTATTTTTCCTTGTTTTATGTGACGTCAAATGTATTTTTCTAGTTCATTACCGAAGATAATTCTTTGTTAAAATGGAATTTGAAGTCTTTGAGTTAATACCCCTAAATATCTCCTGGCCTCATTTATTCAAAAATTTCACACTGATCATTTATTTGTTTTGTCTGACTGGAATCTTACTCATTTTCTTAAAGAAGGAGTCATACAGTGCTTTTGGGCAAGTCCCACCAGCCCTTGAACTCACTGGGGTCCCGGCCTCACACGTCCTGGGCTGGCCACACGTTCTGTGGCTCTGCCCTGCTCGGTGGTCTTGGCTCTTGGGGACTGATCCTGTGCATTGTGTCGTTTTAACGTAGTTACTTTGAGTGATGGGGTTATTCATTTGGCTGAGGTCTTATACATCTTACTATCAGGAATAATGCACTGATCTTGGTTTGTTTGATGTCACTAGGGCCACAGGAGAATGGTGTGCTGCTCGGCGTGGAGCGAAGACCACCCTGTGTGCAATCTGTTCACCTGTGGGTTTGACCGGCAAGCCATTGGTTGGAACATCAACATCCCTGCATTGCTGCAAGAAAAATAAGGTCACCGTCAGTCCTTAGTGTCACTGTTTGCCAGCACGGACCTTTGATGGGTGCAGGCTCTTTTGCATATTAATCAGCCATTTTTGTGAGAGTTTGACCCTGGGAAGGGTGCTTTGTATGTGTTCTTTTCACATAGTGCCCAGCTTGCATGAAGTGTACAGAGACACGTATGGTCGTATTTTTTACTTTTGTCTTGTGTTTGTGTATTGGGTCCTTTAGGCCATAGAGGCAAAGCTCACCTCCCATGTAGCACATGAAATGGTTGTGAGTTGTTGACGTTGGACAGGTGAACAGTAGGGCATTACATTTGTGTGAATTAAATGTGAACCTGTGTATTATGTGGCGGCGTTGGCAGTCCTGCATCCCCTGGGGTAACTGTGCGTATCTGCCTGTGCTGGGAGGGCTGTGGGGCTGCCTGTGCTGGCTGGTGACCAGCAGGATCACTCCGGGGTTTGTGTTTACCTCTGTGTGAGGTTCAGCACGTGCTGTTGTGTAGTCCGCTTCCGCTGTCATTTCTGTTACAGTTCTGCAAAGGTAACCTGGATATTAGAAGTTAAAAAGAAGCATGGGTTGTTGGACTTGTACCATTTGGAGTTTCTTTAGGAGAGAAAAGGGTTCTGCTTTTTTTGTAGAAAATCATTTCAATCTCCCAAGGTCTCATGCTAGCAAATTTTGGAATAGGATTCTTATCATCGATTTCAAATATTAAGCAAAATGAATGTAAAGCACTTTAGTTTATAGCTGTGGTTATAAACAGTTTTTACTTGTTTCAAATGACTTGTCCATGGAATGTGACTTGACTTGATCAGAGACCCTGCTGCCCTGCACACAGAGCCCAGTGAATTCTCCGCACCTCAGTCGTGTGCTTCCGAACGGGCTCACTCCCGTGGTGGTGGTTGAGAGCCAACATTACCTCGGAGACGGGTCTCTGGGAACTTTGCGTCTCACTGGTGCCTGACTGGAGCACTTTGCTTTATCGCTGGAATACTGAGTTCAGTTCAGAAGGCAGGAAAGACAGTCACACCGACGTGTCCTGAAGGTATAGGCTGTCCACTCAGCCGCAGCCAGCAGACCCTGTGATGGGACACTTCAGCTCCCACAGTGGGGACGCCTTTCGGTGCCAGTCCCATTCCTGCTGAGGGAGCCTGGTGTTCTTGCCTTCTTGGGAATTACTGCTCACCTGGTGTCTGTACGTTAGTGTTTCTTGCTGAGTTACAGTTTTGATAAAGAGGCTCTCAGTTCCTGCCTCTCGTATTTTCAGTCCTTTCAATAGGTCCACCTGGAGGCTTACCACTTGGAGAGACACAGGAAGGTGATCTTTATATTGTCATGTGACACCCCAGGTCTTTGTGTTTTGCCCCGTTTTATGGTGATGTGGGAGGGAGCCTATCTGGTGACTGGTAGATGCAGGTGCAGTAGGACATGGAACTTTCAGACCCATCCTTCTGTGCAGCTCACCAAGGGTGAGAGGCACCTCCTTACTTGGGTCTTCAGGGGCTGGTCCTAACGAGCTTCGGATCTAAATCCTTCAGAATGATCCTGAAATGACTGACAGCCCCGGGGCCCAAGAATAACCGACAGTGACCTCATTTGGATCTGATGTGGCTAAGGGACAAACAGCAAATATTTCAGTCATTTTGATGTTAAAGATAAAAAATGTGTTGTGTTTTTATTGTTTCTTGACTGCACTGTTCAGAGAGTCCACTGTCCAGAGTCTTCCCGGTCCCTCTGGTTGATGAGAATCTCAGGTTTTGGCTCCTGCTGTCCTGAGTGAACTTGCCTGATGCACAGCTGTGCTGTGTCCGGATGTTGCTGGGCCCTGCTTTTTCTCATGGCCGGAGGTCCAATTGCCAGAGCCTCCTGCACTGCACATACAAAGGCCTGAACCCAGGGTGGCTTCCGGGGCCACTGCACAGGTGCTGGCTTGGGTTCCTCAGTTTAATTTGAAAGTCCGGGTGTCTTTGGATGATGGTTAGGAACATTGAAAGATGGCTGCAAATAGCTAAATCAAACTTAAGAACCAGATTAAAACCTTTTGAAGCTTTAAAAAATTCATATTCAGAGTGGCCATTGAGTTCCAGGCATGCTGGTGACCTTCACTGCCACACCTCCTCACCTTCTCCAGCAAACTGGAGGGACCTCAGAAGCAGCTCCTCCTGCACATCCTCAGGACGCAGCCCTGCAGTGCTGAGGCAGAGCTGTCGGGAGCGGGGGCGCCTTGCTATTTGCTGCTGTGTCATCTTCTAACATGAACTCATCACTGCTGCTGCAGTGTGTTAATCAGGAGTCACAGACAAGATGGGGATGGGGTGTGTGTGTGTGTGTGTGTGTGTGTGTGTGTGCGCGCGCGCGCGTGCATGTGCACGTGTGTGGCTAAATTAAGTCATGCTGTCAGCCACATGTGATGTCGTCTGAAACAGTATTTGGAAATGGGAACAGTTTTATTCTTTATGCTGATGTGTCCAGAATTTCATTTAATAATAGACGGAAAATGTGTGGTTACTGTAAAGTGTGTATCAATACAGAATTTCATAAGAGCCATGTTGTTGGGCAAAGCAACTCTCTTTTTCAACCACTGCTCATCAGTTTCTGTAGAAACAAAAATTCTGTACATATTTTGGAATCTGAAGAATCCTATGTAGATCATTTGTTACTTAAATCTGTGAAAAACATGTTTCTTTGGAGGAAAGTATGCATTTATAAGTGTTCTGTGGAATCAGTTTTTATTGTATCGATATAATTGTCTCTAAGTGTTCAGTGTCTTCATTGCAATATGAAATTCATTAAAATGTCTGTGTTCCATAATTACTATTATAAAACCTTTGTGTTATTGGGAGTCTCTTCTTTTATTATTTTTATTGTTTTTCATGTTTTGCTTTGGTGAAACATTGGAAATGACTGTATAAACATCAAGATGACCCGAAGTTGAACAAATATAATATTGGTCATTCGAAAAATTTTTGGACTTAAAAAATCAGTTGTGTTTTCTATCTATCTCTTATGCTAACATTAAACAATGCATAATTATGCTTCTTCATCCCCATCAGGACCCCAACAACTTCTAAAAGGATTAACAGTTTCATATAATTTTTGGTAAAGTTCCTCAGTATAATAAAATGTTCATACTGTTCTCATTGCAGTAAGCTTGTTTGAATGTTAAAAAAAACAAAACAAAACAAAACAGTTAGAGAAAGTAGGTGCCACTTTCTGTGGGAGAATGCAAACCAGATTGGCAGGGGCTCCTGGTGCATGGCCGTGTCCGACTCAAGTGCTGAGGTTGTGGCTGAGACCAGGGCAGGTGCTGTGGCTGTGGCTGTCGCTGAGGCTGGCATTGGGGCTGGGGCTATGGTTGTGGCCTCGTCTGAGGCTGTGGCTGAGGCTGAGACCAGGGCTGGGCCGGGGCTGTGGCTGGGGCCTTGGTGGTGGCTGAGGCTGTGGCCGTGGCTGTGGTTGAGGCTGAGGTTGAGGCTGCTGTGGTGTCAGCAGTTGGAGAGTCTGGGAGGGTTCTTGCTTGTGCAGACAGTGGCTCCTTCACACTGGCGAGGCCACTGCCTAAGCTATGTTGGTGCTGGGAGCATCTTCACCCGGAAAGGCAGACCATTTCTCCACTGGTTATTTAACTTCCTCCTTAAATAGCCTGTGATTATTGTCTAAATTTCATAATGTTACATCTTCACTGAAGATGTAACATTTAAAAGTTCATGCTCTGTTAGTATCAAGAATTCAGAAGGAAATGTTTACACATTGCTGTGATTTCACCAAAATGCCAGGACACTGGTCTTCCTTACTAGCTGTAGGTTTACTATCTGTTTCTCCTGAATAACAGACTTTAAAAAATTATGCTAAAATTTGGGAACAGCTGAATTTATTATATGCAACATACGCAGTTTATATTACAGTGGGAAGAAGCTGAAAATGAAATTAGCTCAAAGTCTTGTATGATTTTTGTTTTAATTACTTTTTTATTTGAGATGGGGTCTTACTGTGTTGCCTAGGCTGATTGCTTGCCTTGGCCTCCCAAAGTGCTAGAATTACAGGCTTGAGCCACCACACCTGGCCAAAAGTCTTGTGTAATTTTAAATTAATTTTAATATAATATCTTTTATTAAGCAGCTTTTGGCCAAAATGAAAATGAACTAAGCAGGTCTTTGGAGCTGCAGGAGCTCTGTGTGGAAGCCAACCAAGAGTTTCCTGGGGTCTCTTGGTTTGTGTGCTGAGTGGAGAATAGTGAGGAGCTACCTTGGGTATCTGGTCAAGGAGGCTTCTCTGAGGTGAGTCAAGACACCAGGAAGTGGCAGGGAGAGTTCCCAGTGAGCCCAGCGCCATATGCAAAAGCTAGGTGAGCTTGGCACACTTCAGGTGCTGAGGTCACAGTGTGACCAGAGTGCAGGTGAAAGGTGGTGGCCTGGGTGGGGGAGCTGGGATGACATGCAGGCACTGTCTCACTCAGAAGCTCTGGGGAAGAGCTTTAATCCTCTGCACCCGAGAGGGTGAAGATCAGAAGTGGGGAGACTGCCCAGTCATCCAGGTGAAGGTTGTTAGCTGCTGGGCTATGTTAGTGGCAGTAGGATGGAGAAAGAGGATGGATTGAGATATGTCTCGGGGTTTGAACAGGCAGTTCTTGCTGGAAAGAAGTGTTCTTCATTCGGAAGTTCAGAAAACATCTAAGAAAGGTTTTGACTGTGCAGGCATTTCTTAATGTGCTCAAGATGTTTCATGCACTGACAACCTAAAATATATGATCAGGATTTTCACCTTAAAAGGTTGATAATGGGTTAGGCAATGTCAGTCACAGCTTAGAGACATTATTATCTTAGCCAAGTTCATCTGTCACTTGTGGTGATGAGCATCTCGCCCCCACCACTCCACGGACTCTGCCTCCCTCACCTGGGCACCATGTCTGCCTCTCACCATGTGGACGCTATCAGAGTGGTCATGCCTTAGCACGTGACACCTTGTCTAGGCATGATTGATTGGGGGTGGGAGGGTCTCAGGCCTTCGGGCTTGGCCGGGAACAAAAACACCAGCTCTCTCGGGCCTGTGGTTTGTGGATGACAGACAGCAGGACTTCTCAGGCTCCATAACTGCATGAGCCAATCCCTTAGCACAAGTCTTTGTGTATCTATATACATCCTGTTGGTTCTGTTTTTCTGGAGAACCGTAATACAGTGACCTATTTAATTAAGTGTTCTAGTACTGTTTGTTATACACATGAAATTAAATAATCAAGTTGGATCCCTACCTCACACCAAACAAAAATCAATTCCAGCATTAACTGTTAAAAGAAATTTTAAAGGAGAATCATCAAAATTAAATTTTTAGAATAACATTAGGTTTATTAAACAGTTCTTTAAAAATGCATTTAGCAGGCCAGGGAAGGTGGCTCACTGCTGTGATTCCAGCACTTTGGGAGGCTGAGGTGGGTGGATTGCCTGAGGTCAGGAGTTCGAAACCAGCCTGGTCAACATGGTGAAACCCCATCTCTACTAAAAATACCAAAATTAGCCAGATGTGATGGCACACACCTGTAGTCCCAGCTACTCACGAGGCTGAGGCAGGAGAATTGCTTGAACCCAGGAAATGGAGGTTGCAGTGAGCCAAGAACATGCCACTGCACTCCAGCCTGGGCAACAGAGCAAGACTCCATCTAAAAAAAAAACAAAAAAAAAAACATTAGGCATACTAGAAAAGGTGGATGAATTCAAAAATTAAAAGGTTCTGTTCATTAGAAGACACCTTTAGGGTGAAATGATAAACCACAAGTGGTAGTTGCAACATGTGTAATTCACAAAGGACTACTATCCAGGATAGCAAACAAAATAAAATTTTATATGTCCATAGGATAATTGGAAATTGAACAGCAGACCTGAATAGGTATGTCACAAAAGAGAAAATATGAAGGGCCAATACCAAAATATAGAAATCAAGAACGTGAAAATTCAGGCCAAAATGAAATACCATTTCACAGTCATTAGATTGAAGGGAAAATCTGTGGAGCATATATAGACTACTAGAACTTTGCACCTTGTTGGTTGGGGTCTAAAGCAGTACAGCAGTTTTGGAAACATCTTGGAAACAGTCTGGCTGTGTGCATACATCTGTGCCCAGCACACTAGGTGTGTTGTTTAGAACACGGTTGATTACACTGCAACGTCTAGAGCATTTGCATTCGAATTGTCTTGAGTGTTTGTTAAAATGGAGACTTCTGGGTCTCTAGAAGCTACTGACTCAGAATATCTGGGGAAGGGTGAACTGCCTTTTATAATAAACTTGCTCTCACAGGGGGTTCTACAGTCCAGTTTGAGAACTACGCTTCTAAAGCCCCCACATGTGCTAGGGGACTGTGCAGGGTGACAGCACCAAACTAGAAACAACCCAAACGTATTGACAGGGGTAAACTGTTAAATTTACACGGAGAAATAGCACAGAGCGGTAAAACGGAGAGCAGCATGCGGCACGCAGCCGTTGATCTTAGGAACATAATGTGGAATGAAAGCATGGGCACTGAAGACAACAGATCCATGAAACCGTTTTCAAAAGTACAAAAACAAGCAAAACCAAACCACGTCTGCCTGTGCATCTGTCTAATCTGTGTTCACATATTTTGGGATCAGAGGGTGGGATTGGGAAGAGCGGAGAATTGGCAGTGTTTGGTTCTTAAGTCAGATGTGGTTTTTTGTAGTTGTTTTTTTTTAAGAGATAGTGTCTCACTCTGTCACCCAGGCTGGAGTGCACAACTCACTGAAGCCTCGATCTCCTGGGCTCAATCGATCCTCCCATATCAGCCCCCATATCAGCCTCCCTAGTAGCTAGGACTACAGATGTGTGCCACCATACCTGGCTAATTTTTGTATGTTTTTGTAGAGACAGGGTTTTGCTGTGTTGCCCAGGCTGCTCTTGAACTCCTGGGCTCAAGGAATCTGAGTATTCATACTTTATAATACTTTATAATTTGAAGGAATTTTTTAATACTATTTCTTCAATGTACCTAATATTATATAATTAAATGAGTAATATAAGATAATTCTAAAGAGAAAGCGTGTGTTATTCCAAAGATGGATAAAGTGAATGCCGATAAGATGGGGGGATTTATACCAATATTTTTTGACAGCATCAGTTTTAAACTCATCATTGAAGAGCCATATTTTACTCGCTTCACATGTTAGTACTTTTTCCATTTACAGACGTAGTTTTATTGTTCTATACTATCTGATTTTCAGGCATTGTGCACATTTCATAGGAGGAAACTCAAAGCCAATTTTGCTCCAAGATAATGTTCTTCAGAAAATGGTCGCTAAGGAAGTTGTTGAAAGGCAATGAGTTACACTGTGTCAAAACTGCTCTGCTTTCAAATACATATTGGAAATCCCAGCTTTAAAGTAGGAAATGTAATAAGGATTTCATTTGCCAGGTGTGATCGTAAAACAATAAAAGTAGTTTTCTAATGTTGCTCATAAACTGGGACTGAAAATCATTTCAAATCCATGAGACAGTCCAAAAATGGTTATTGAGCAATGGCCACATATTGGAATAAGAATTTTTATTCTTGGTCTGTGTTTTGGGAAAACAGCATTTCATTGCATAGGTGGATAAGTCCTAGAATATTGGCTAAACATGTAATCATTTTCTGTAACGCATATGTATTACAAAAGTTTTCTAGCTCCTGAAGTATTATAGAGTTTTCTAGCTCCATAATATAAATGTTCTACTGATAAACTTTATTTTCCTTCTTTTTCAGTAATAAAATTAATTGTGTATGTTCTCTAACCACTTCCTGTCAGAAGAGGCTAATTTTAGTTTTCCTCTCTTTTGAAACAGCTTTATTTTGGTGTAAGAGACACACCAGACATATTTAACGTATAAAACGTGATTTCCTTTGACAGACATTTATCATGAAATCATCCCCACAACCGAAATCATGCACAATCCCCCAAGGAAGTCACTTGGGCCCCTCCATGTTCCCCACACTGCCCCTCCTTACCCCCACTCCAACCTTGGGGAAACACTGGTCTACCTTCTGTCACTAGGGATTAATTTTCATTTTCTATAATTTTATATAAATGCAATTATATGGTATGTATATTTTGGTTTCTTTCACTCAGATTATTTTGAAAGATTATTATATATATCAATATATTTCTTTTCATTGCTGAGTAGGATTTTGTGTGGACATACCACATTTATCTGTTTACCTGCTGATGGACATTTAGATTGTTTCCAGTTTTTGGCTATTTCAAATGAAGCTGATAGTGCATACTTGTGTACAAGTCCCTGTTGATATATTTTCATTCTCCTGCGTGGATTTCTGTAAATGCTGATTTTTAACTCCAAGAACCTGCCATACCATTTTCCAGTGTGGCTGTTCTGGATACCTCTCATTTCCATTCCAACATGTAAAAGAGCTTGGAAGTAGTCTCTCCCACCCTCACCATAAAAAGGCAAAAAACAGAAAACAGTGATTTTTCTTAGATCACAGTAGAGAGTTGCAGTCACAGGGCAACTGCTGACCCCAAAACTGGAGAAACAGGCAGATACAGAGAATGATGGCTTCTGGAAGAACAGCTGCTGGAGCCCGAAATGGATAGGGGCCCCAAATGGGGCTATGGAGGCATTGATGGAGGCTGGAGCTGACTGTGGAATGAAGGCTCCCTGATGTCTGGTCTGCTGGTTGCCTCAATTTCATGGATTCTACTTCCAGGAGCACTACCAAGTTCCCATGGTGAAGATGGGAGAAAGATCCCCTCCAGTGCGGTGAGGGGAGGGAAGGTGACTGTGAAGCCAGCCAGAGCTTTCTCCCTACAGACGCCACTCTGCAAGGGCAAGGTCTTCACCAGCACGTCTGACTTGGGAGAAATCACTCAGCTCCAGCCTCTCAGCCTTCCTGTCTCAGGGGGCAATACCTTGAGAATCACTTGTGGAAGTTACAGCCACATTAAAACATGAGACCAAATCATGGCACTATAATCCCCTCCCTTCCTCTCCCCCTTTCTCCTCTTCTCTTTCCTCTCTACCCCTCTTCCACCTGGCCTCACTACAGAGCTCCTGAATAAGGACAGCCAAGGGGGCCAGAGCTCCTACTCGACCTAAGAAGGAGTTTCAAGGGAAATCCAAGACAACAGGGGAGGCAAAAGCAAAGACACCAGAGGATATTGAAGCCTTTGATTCCTGCAGCTGCAGCAGACAGTGAGCCCAGCCTCCCTCCCAGACAGAGGCTGAAACCTCACACCAAAAGCCTGCCTGCCTCAGTGCCTTCTGCTCAATAAGTCGTGTTCAGCTTTCAGTTGAAGATGAGAAGGTACACCAAAAGTCAAAACACAATCTGAAGAGACAGAGCATCAGACCAGACTCGGATATGGAGAGACTTTGGAATTGGCAGACACAAATTTAAAAACAACTATGATGAGTATGCTAAGGGCTCAAGTGGGAAAAATGAACAACGGGCAAGAACAGTTGGGTAATGTAGGTAGAGAAATGGAAATTCTAAGAAGAAAAAAATAAATAACACTGTAACAAATGGAGAATGCCTTTGATTGGCTTTTAGCAGACTACACATGGCCGAGAAAAGCATCAGCGAACTTCAATTCAGGTCAATAGAAACCACTCAAATTGAAGAGCAAGGTAAAAAAAAGAATGAAAAAGGCAGAATGGTGTCACAATTACAAAAGATGTAATATGCATGTTTGGGAATACCAGGAGGAGAAAGAAAGGATGAGGAGAAAGATGTAATAGCTGAAAACTTTCTAAAATTAATGGGAAAAACAGGACTACAAATCGAGGAAGCCTAAGGAATAAATACCAAGTGGATAAATACCAAGGGACTTGGTCAACACTTAGGCATGTTATGTTCAAACTGCAGAAAACCAAAGACAAAAAGAGAATCCTGAAAAGAGTTGGGGAAAAAACACTTTACGGAGGAAGATATTAATAATGACATCAGACCTCAGGAACTGTGCAACTAAGAAGAGAATGGAGTGAAATGATTAAAGTCTGAAAGAAAAGACCAGTAAAGAATTTTGTGTCTGCGGAATTATCCTGCAAAATGAGAGAGAAATAGTTTCCAGGACAAAAACAGGAAACCCGTGCATTTATCTGTATCCTGCAGTTTTTAAAAATTTTACCAGTTAATTATAATCACTTTTAGAATAGATCCTGCTGGATTTTCTACCTTGGGATAATAATAGTTGGTGTTTTTTTTTTACTTTGATGTATTGTGATGGTGAGAACCCTTAATACAATCCAAAGTGGGGAAGGCGAACTCCATGTTGTTCCTGGTCTGAAAGAGAAGGTACTCAGTATTTCACTCTCAATTAGGATATTAGCTTATGTTTTTGACAGAGGTTCTTCATCAAGTTGAAGGAGTTCCATTTATTGGTTGCTGAAGAATTATCAGAAATGCATGCAGGATTTTTTTTTCCATTTTTTTTGGTACTTATTGAGATGACCATATTTTGTTAATATGATGATTTATATTAATGGATTTATGAATGTTAACCCAACCTTGCATTTTTGAAGATAAGCCCAGTTTTGTCATACTGTACTATTCTTTTTTATATTGCTGCATTTGGTTTACAATTATTTTGTTAAGGATTTTTGTGTCTATGTTAATGAGAGACTGGGCCGTGGTTTTCTAAAGTGTCTGATTTTAGTATCAGTGTAACGCAGGCCTCATAGAATTGGAAAGATTTCCCTATTCTTCAATTTTCTGAAAAAGTTTATGTGAATTGGTATTATTTGTACCTCATATGTTTGGTAGAGTTCATGAGAGAAGCAATATGGATATGGAATTTTCTTTGTGAAAAGGTTTTGAACTGTAAGCTAGGTATATTAGATAGGAGGATATTCAAGTTATCGGTTTCTACCTGAGTTAAACATTGATAGCTTGTATTTTTCAAGGAATTTCTTCATTTCATGTAAGCTATGGATTGTCATACGATGGTTCATATTATTCCCTTCTCGTCTTTTAATACCTGTGGAATCTGAAATAGCATCACCTCTCTCATTCCTGATACTGGTAATGATGTCTACCTTTCCTGTCTTTTCTGATTAATCTGGCTGAAGGGCTATCAATTTTATTGATACTTTTAATGAACAAGATTTTGGTTCATTGATTTTTCTATTTCATTTGGTACTTTGTTGTTTTCTGCCCTGATTTTTATTATTTCCTTTCTCATTACTTCTGAGTTTACTTTGTTCTTCTTTTCACTTGAGGTGGGAAGTTGTGGTCTTTGATTTAAATAGAAGGGAGAAAATTATATTTCCTAGTATCTAACTGTGTAGATGAGAACTTTTAAAATAGGCAACACACTGTGGTTTTTATTTTTGGTTGTTGTTATTGTTGCTATTGCTTTTAAGTGAAAACATTTTATTAGGAAAAGTGAAGTCACAGAAACATAAGTCATCTTTGCCAGGATGAAACCGCATTTCAAAACATTGCAGTCATGTTTACCTACAGCTATTTTTTCTCAAGAATGGAATGTATATTTTTCAAATATAAAATTGAACTTAAATTTAGAACATCATAATCTGGAGTGGTTGAAATCTGCCTCTGTTTGGACAATGCACAGGATGATTATGCTAATTCAGTGCCTTCAGATACAGTCATGGGTGCTCAGAGACTGCTCCTGTCAGGCTTCCCTTTTCTAGCCCATTTGATAAAAGAGAACGGGGCTGGGTGGTGCAGGGCTTGATACCTTTCCATGAGGCCAGGGTGTCCTGATGGCAAGGCTCCAAGCAAACCTCTCCTCGCAGCCACAACAGATTTTCTTCTGTTTCCTGCCTTTCTGCTGCTGTGTCTATCCCAGGTCACCTGCTGCCCTCAGCAACGGAATCTTTTAACGATGCTCCACCCGCTGGCTTTACACTTCTCTCCTTGTAAATGAGTTTGTTTATGAAAGGTGTTATTTTCTTACCCACAGATAAAATGTCTTGAGGGATTGCTGAATGATTTTCCTAGCCCAAACTAAAATAGGCTGAAGCAGCAATGTGCTTCCATTTCTTTCTTTCTTTTCATTTTTGGCGGAAGTCTTGGGCTTGTGTTGTTAGTTTTAGCTTCAATCCATGGTTTTGCAGCATCTTTTGAAGTCACATGTGGACTTGAGCACACTCTGAACAAGGGAGGACCACACTGTCGCCCTTCCTTGGTTAGGCCCCTCCAGCAGTTCCTGAAGACCTCTCCAGTTCTTGCATGGCTACTTCAGAAAAGGGTGAAATGCTGTCATGGTGACACAGTAGGCCTGCAGTAGAGACTGCCCGGGAGTCGCCTGCGGTAGAGACTGCCTAGGAATCATCAGTATCCTCTGCAAGGGACTCAGTGTTTGAACTATTTGGGAAGCAGTATGTATTTCCTGGTAATTTTCTAGTTGGTGGTTATGTTCTGTATTTCAGAGATTTCCAGATATGCCAGGAAAGAGGAATCCCACAATATTCCATCAAATGGTGTGTCTTCCAGCAACTCCGTAAATGACTGGATGCCCTGGAGAGTGGGTTCAACACTGTCAGAAAACAGTATGTGACTCGGCAGCTCTCCTGAGTGGCCAGTGAGAACCAGGCAGTTCTCCTGAGTGACCTGTTAGACTCAGGCAGCTCTCCTGAGTGAGGGGCTGGTGGGACCCGAGCATCTCTCCTGAGCAAGTGGCTGGTGGGGTAATCATCCCTGCAGATTTTGTAAGGGAAGAGGCTTACCAACCCCAAAGACAACTCCCAAGAATGCCTTCAGACATATTCCGGTTTTTTTAAACTAATATTTAAATGTTACCAACATTTATGAAACAAAAGGTTTAAGTTTCAAATTTTTCACTTTTCTTGTAAATATTAGCATACCAGACAAAACCAGGCCAGCATCTCCCCATTGCTGCCAGTGGAGCTGAGGAGGGGCTGCCCTGTCTAGATGCCTCAGTCAGGACCAGGTCAGCACCGTCCTTAACCACCGGGCTCCTGCAGAAATTTGAATTTGCACCCTATGAAACACATGCTGGCCACTTTCTAAATTTTCTCTCCGAACCAACTTCTCTGCAGAGCTCCAGACTCTGCCACCTGGATGTCCTGGATGGCAGAAACTCATGATATCAACATTTATTTTTCCACAGCATTTTATTATGAAAATTTTCAAACCTACAGAAGAATTGAAAGATTTTTTTCAGTGAAAGCCCATATTTCCACCACTTTATGATGAACATTTTACATTCCTGTTTTATCACATATCCATGTACCTATTGTCTATCCCTCTGCCGAACCATTTTATCTTTAGATACTAGTTTTTGGGGCAATTTTAGGCTTATGGCAAAGTTGAGCAGCAAATGCACAGTTGTCGTATATGCCCTCTGCCCTCACACAGGCACAGCCTCCTCCACCATCGGTGTCCCCACCAGAGGTGCATTTATTACAGTTGGAGAGTCAACATTATCACATCATTATCACTCCAAATCCACACTTCACACTAGGGCTCCCTCTTGGTTTTGGACATTCTGTGGGTTTGCGCAAATGTGTAATGCCACTGCTCCAGAGAACCTCTGTGCTCTACTTCTTCAGCCCTCCCTCATCTCAGCCTTGGCAAGCACTGATTTTTTTTTCTAATACTTTAAGGTCTGGGGTACATGGGCAGAACATGCAGGTTTGTTATATAGGTCTACACATGCCATGGGGGTTTGCTGCATCCATCACCCTGTCATCTACATTAGGTATTTCTCCTAATGCCATCCCTCCCCTAACCCCCCACCCCCAGCAGGATCTGGTGTGTGATGTTTCCCTTCCTGTGTCCATGTGTTCTCATTATTCAACTCCCACTTATGAGTGAGAACATGCAGTGTTTGGTTTTCTGTTTTTGTGTCAGTTTGCTGAGAATGATGGTTTCCAGCTTCATCCATGTCTCTGCAAAGTACCTGAACTCATCTTTTTTTATGGCTGCATAGTATTCCGTGATGTATATGTGCCACATTTTCTTTATCTGGTCTATCACTGACTTTTAAAAAACTTACCTTCACTCATAGTTTTGCCTTCTCCAGAATGTTCTCTAGTTGTAATCCTACAGCACGTAGCCTTTTCAGATTGGCTTCTTTCACTTAGCAATATGCATTTAAGGTTCTTCCATGTCTCTTAATGGGTTGATAACTCTTTTCTTTTTACTACTGAATCATATTCCACTGCCTGGATGTCCCACAGTTTATTTGTCCATTTGCCCACTGAAGGACATCTTGGTTACTTCCAAGTTTTGGCAATTATGAATAAAAATGTTACAAACATCTGTGTCCAAATTTTCGTGGAGACAAATTTTCAACTTCTTTGGGTACATACCAAGAACTGCAATTTTTGGATCATATGGTAAGAGTATGTTTAGTTTTGTAAGAAATTGCCAAACTACCTGATAATGATTTGGCTGTGTCCCCACCTGTATGTCACCTTGAATTGTTAACTCCCACAATTCCCATGTGTTGTGGGAGGAACCCAGTGGTAGGTGACTGAATTTTATAGGGGTGGGTCTTTCCTGCACTGTTCTCATGACAGTGAATGAGTTTCAAGAGATCTCATCGTTTTAAAAAGAGGAATTCCTCCTGCACAAACTCTCTCTTTGCCCACTACCATCCATGTAAGCTGTGACTTGCTCCTCCTTGCCTTTCACCATGATTGTGAGGTCTCCCCAGCTGTGTGGAACTGTAAGTCCATTAAACTTCTTTTTCTTCCCAGTCTTGGGTATGTCTTTATCAACAGTGTGCAAATGGACTAATACACTGCCTTTCAAAGTAGCAGCAACATTTTGCTCTCCTACCATCAGTGAATTGAAGGATCATGTCGCTCCATATCCCTGCCAGCTTTTGGTGTTGTATTTTGGATTCTGGCTATTGCAGTAGGTGTGGTAGTATCTCATTATCTTGTTTTTTTTTAAAATTTGTGATTCCTTAGTGACATATGATGATGAGTATCTTTTCATGTGCTTACCTGCCATCTGTATATCTTATCTGGTGAAGTGTCTATTCAGACCTTTTGCCCATTTTTAAGTTGGGTTATTTTTGATTGAGTTTTAAGAGTTCTTTGTGTATTTTGTATAACAGTCCTTTATCAAATGTGACTTCTGCAGGTACTTTCTCCTGGTCTGTGGCTGGCTCTAGGATCTGTAGCAATACCCTCTATTTTATTTCTAATTTTGGTGATTTGCACCTTCTCTTTATCTTTTTCAGCCTACTCAGAGGTCTGTCAATTTTATTGGTTTTCTTTTGGGGGTGTGGGGGTGTAGGGGTGAAGACCTAGCTTTTTGTCTCATTGATTTTTTTTCTCTTGTTTTTCTTTTAAGTTTAATTAATTTTTATTTTAATATTTATTATTTCCCCTTTCTGCTTGTTTTGGATTTACTTTGCCTTTTCTAATTTCTTGAGGTAAGAACCTAAATGATTGATTTGAGATCTTTATTCTTTTCTAATATAAATGTTATGTGTTATAAATTTCCCTGTTGGAATTCCTTTAGTGATATCCCACACACTTTGGTGTGTTTATTTTAATTTTTATTCAATTCTATGCATTTCAAATTTCTTTTAAAACTTTCCATTTGACCTATAGGTTATTTAGAAGTATGTTGTTAATTTAAGTGCTTGGATGTTTTCCCATTCTTTCTGCTACTGATTCTAATTCTGCTATTCAGAGAACATACTGCATGACTTCAGTTATTTAACATTTAAATAATTGTGGTCAGAGAACATACTGCATGATTTCAATTATTTAACATTTCCCAAGGTTTGCTTTTATGCCCAGGATATATGTTCTATTTTGTTACAAGTTCTGTGAGTGCATACGAAGAATCTGTATTCTGCTGTCATTGGATAGAGTTTTCTGTAAAATTCAGTAGATCTCATTGGTCAGTGCTGCTTACTTCTTTTATAATTTGATGAATTTCTTTCTAGTAGTTCTATATCAGTCGTGGGTGGTGCATGTGGGGGCACAGGACACTCAGTCATGGGCGGTGCATGCGGGGGACACAGGACAGTCATGGGTGGTGCATGTGGGGACACAGGACACTCAGTCATGGGCAGTGCACGTGGGGGCACAGGACACTCAGTCACAGGTCATTCACTTGGTGGCACAGGACACTCAGTCATGGGTGGTGCATGTGGGGGCACAGGACACTCAGTCACAGGTGGTGCACGTGGGGCACAGGACACTCAGTCACGGGTGGTGCATGTGGGGCACAGGACACTCAGTCACGGGTGGTGCATGTGGGGGCACAGGACGGTCATGGGTTGTGCATGTGGGGGCACAGGTCACAGGTCATGCACGTGGTGGCACAGGACACTCAGTCATGGGCAGTGCATGTGGGGGCACAGGACACTCAGTCACGGGCGGTGCATGTGAGAACACAGGACACTGTCATGGGCAGTACATGTGGGGACACAGGACACTCAGTCATGGGCGGTGCCCGTGGGGACACAGGACACTCAGTCACGGGTGGTGCACGCACTGGCACAGGACAATTCATCACAGGCGGTGCACACAGGACCCTCAGTCATGGATGGCTTTGTCCTCAGGCTCCCTTCCCAGGGCCGCTTCCCTCTTGATCCATCTTCAGACAGGCAGTACCCTCCTGACTTCCCAACATCACACACAAACATGCACACGTGTTAAGTCACACATGTGCATATGCATGCACACACTACACATGCATGTATGTACACAGGCACCACACACCCATCTGAGCATGCACATTCAGCATACACATCACACACCACATTCATATATGCATGTGTGACTGCACAGAGGAGCCCACACACGTACACACACATGGCCGTGCACAGATGAGCCCACATACCACACACACAAATGCACATATGTGAGCAGGCATCCACACACCACACACATACACGTGTAACTGCACAAATGAGCCCCACACCACACTCAAATGCATGTGTGAGCGTGCACAGAGGAGCCTACACACCACACACATACATGCACATGTGTGACACCACACATGCACGTGTTAGCACGTGAATGTGCACACACACAGGACAGAGGCTCCCTTGGCCCTGCTCTCTGCTAAGGCTGCAAAGCCCCCTCGCCCCCACTTTGATGGTGGTGTTGTGGTGCACCAAAATAGTCAATCCAGTATCTGCCTTAACCCAGAGCAGAGGGACGTGAACCACAGACGCACCAGGTGTGGGCGAACAGGTGTGCTGCCCTCCAGGTGCGTGTGCTGCTGAGCATGGAGGCTGAATGGATCCACCTGTGACAAGTAGAGGGCTGAGCGGGGCCCGGGCACTTTGTGGTTACATTTGTGAAGGTCTTTGTGAGATAGGAGGGAGCCCTGGGGAAGAGGCCCTGGAGCACCAGGTGTCCTAGAGGGAGGATCAGAGATGGAGGCTGAGGGTCACAGGAGAGAGGAAGAGGGCGGAGTGAGGAAGGACAGGGAAGAAGAGGGGACGATGGGGTGGGCCAGCTAAGCCTGGGAAGGCCGAGTGGGCATGCAGTATCATTTTCTATCTTCACAAGACGTCCTTCGTGAGAAGCAGCAGGAGAGCCGCGAGGCTCTATCTGGAGGCGGGATAACTGGGCTCTTATTTATCCACAGAGGCCTGGACCTGGAGGGACTGAGTCCGCAGAGCTCCCCACTGCCCGAAGCCTCATTTTCTCCATGTGGTGGAGCCTGGTGAGCCAGGCGTGACCACGACCTCTGGGACAAGTCAGTAATTCTGGGGCTTCCCACATCCATCTGTGGTGTGGAGGGAGCCATCTCTGGACACTACCAGAATGTGGTCAAGGACCCCAAAGCCTCATGAGCAGGGGTGTGGTGGGGAGACAGCCACTGTGCATCAGGTGGCTCCGTTTCCACCTCGCCCGAATAACAGTGCTCATTCTGTAAGAATGGATTCATTTCAGCTTCTGATGTATTTCTTGTTTTGGTTCAAGAGTTTTAGTGGAGTAAAAGATAGGTTTAGTTTGAACTGGTTCAACAGGTAATCACAAGTTGAGCTGATTAATCTAGAAAAAGATGACTTTATGGGCTCCTTCATTGTTTAATTTGGTTCATAATCTCATTAGACATTAGCAGAGAAACCCAGCGAAGGTGATTGTGAAGAGGAGAGTGTGTAACTGTGGCACACAGCCCTCAGCTAAACACCTCAGCACCCTTTCTACCATAGCAGCCACTAGCCAGAAATAGCAGCCACTGTCTCTGGAGAGCACCTGGCTGTTTGGGTTTTATCTGTCTCCGAGACTTGATGGGTGATTCACTCAACTATGAGTGCTCTTCATGAGAGCCTTCAAGGCGTGGCTGTGGGGTGTCGTGCAGCTTCTGAACTTTTAACAGCGGAGCCCAGACTGCACCGGGTGTTGACCCACAGTTATTTATTTATTTATTTATTTATTTTGAGACAGGTTCTCACTCTGTCACCCAGGCTGGAGTGCAGTGGTGTGATCTTGGCTTACGGCAACCTCTGCCTCCCAGGTTCAAGTGATTCATCTGCCTCAGCCTCCTGAGTAGCTGGGATTACAGGCACCTGTCACCATGACTGGCTAAGTTTTGTATTTTTTAGTAGAGACCAAGTTTCACCATGTTGGCCAGGCTGGTCTCGAACTCTTGGCTTCAGTGATCTGCCCACCTCCACTCCGAAAGTGCTGGGATTACAGGTATGAGCCACTGCACTGGCCTGGCCCACAGTTATTGATGGTAACCTATGTGCTTCAATGCATCAGTTGGGTGCCACCGTTGGAGTTGCAGAAACGTTTATCTGGGGATGTGAACGGAAAAGGGGTTGAGTGTCCGGAGAGCCTTCTGCATGGGAGCAGCTCCAGTCTCAGCCCGCACCCCATGGCCAACCACAGAATCCGCCAGGAGCTGTCCTCAGGAACAGTGGGCATCCAGTGGATCCTGCCACATGCCTGGCCCAGAAGCCCCATGATTTTATATCCTCTATCAAGCAGACAGAGAATTTTCCATGGTTGCTGTTGTTTAAAACCAATGGCTCCTGATTAAAAAATCACGAGCATGCTGTTAGCAGAGCTGAATCCTCGCTTTAAGGATTAGAGGAGTGGGCATCTGACATCCATGCAGGAGGCAGGGGGTTCTCCAGACCCAGGGGATTTAGATGCAGGACTGCCCAGCAGAGCCAGACGATGTGTGCCCCACAGCAGGTGGGAGGCAGGGGGCTCCAGGGTTTAGATGCTGGACAGCCCAGCACAGCCAGATGATGTGTGCCCCATGGCAGGCAGCAGGCAGAGGGTTCCCCAGATCCAAGGGGTTCAGATGGTGGACAGTCCAACAGAGCCCTATGACGTGTGCCTCTCAGGGGAGGCTAAGGACAAACTTCTCTTCCAAGAACAAACTTTCACCAGCCTTACTACCTTTAGTATTTTAACTTTTCTATTTATTGATTTTCTATCTATCAATAGCTTCATATCAGGACAGTGTCCTGAGCAGTGCAGGAAAATCTATACTCATAGGAAAATATAGAATTTTCTGAGAAGTAGGAAAGTGTATATATTGGCATAAGTGGCTGCATTAGTCTTCTGGGGCTGCTGTCACAAATGAACACAGGTTTGTTATTTCAGGGTCTGCAGGTTAGGAGTCCGACGTGGTGTCCACTCAGCGAGAGCTGGGCTCCTTTCAGCAGCTTTGGGGAGATGCCATTCCCTACCTTCCAGCCTCTGGGACCCCCCTGTGGGTCCCTCCCCATCCTTAAGGCCACAGATGGCCCTGCCTGCCCTGTCCCTCCCTCATCCCAGTGTCCCTTGGCCTCTCTCTTCTGCCAGCTTCCATGTAAGGGCCCTTGAGATTACATGGGTTGCACCCAGATGACCTGGGACACCCTCCCTATTTCCACGTCGGGCAAGTAGGTGCCTTCTCTCCCTGAAGCTTTAATCCTCACCATGGAGCGTCACACAGTCACAGGGCCTGGGATGGGGACGAGGATTCTGCCTCCCACAGCTGGTATAAATCCGATTACTCTGAAAGAATCTCCCTTTCATGACCAGCATGTGAATTAAATTAATCGTATGATGTTTGGAAAGATCACTGCAGTTTTAGATTCTTTTGTGTGCTTAGAACACGTTAATCTGCCAGGCTTTGTAATATTCTCTTATCTTCGCCATTCTTTAAAATGCATTTATTAGCTCTTTTTTTGTCTCCAAAGCACACAACAGCCGTTCTCTGGGTCTCAGTTTCCAGTCTCTAAAGTGAGATGTTTAGACGACCTGCCAATTTGTCCTAAACATCAGAGAGAGAAAATATGGTCTCTGCTGCAAAGAAATTTGCGATATTTAAGGGGAGATAAGAGATCTCTCCACATGTTGAGAACTTTTGCAAGGTTGCTTATTATTTCTGTTTGACTCTCTCTTTATGGAAATATCAGTGTCCAAGGGTGTGTGGTTCACATCTAAGAATTCACCTACAAATGTGACAGGACCTGCCCTTTCTAAGAAGGTCTGAGCTGTCACTGGAGTGGGTATCAGTGCAGGTCAGGGAGTGGGGGGAACGATGGGGCTGCCACCCTGCTGTGTTCATACATTGCTGCAGCGGCTGTTTGCTTATCTGGTTGTTTGGGAGTTTTGCTACTTCATACATTGCTGTGGCAGCTTCGTGATTATCTGGTTGATTCGAAGTTCTGCTGTGTTCATACAGGCTGTCTCTGTGGCTGTGCCCCCCGGGCCCTGTGTCCCCAGGGCAGGCTGGCTCTGTGGCTGTGTCCCCCCAAGTCCCATGTCCTGGGGCAGGCTGGGCTCTGTGGCTGTGCCCCCGGGGCCCCGTGTCCCCAGGGCAGGCTGGCTCTGTGGCTGTGCCCCCTGGGTCCTGTGTCCTAGGGCAGGCTGGCTCTGTGGCTGTATCCCTGGGCCCTAGGCCCCCTGGGCAGGCTGCCTCTGTGGCTGTGCCCCCCCGCCCCCAGGTCCCACATCCCGGGGCAGGCTGGGCTCTGTGGCTGTGCCCCCCGGGTCCCATGTCCCCAGGGCAGGCTGGGCTCTGTGGCTGTGCCCCACCATGTCCCCAGGACAGGCGAGGCTCTACAGCTGTGTCCCTGGGTCCTGTGTCCTGGAGCAGGCTGGGCTCTGTGGCTGTGTCCCTAGGTCCCATGTCCTGGGGCAGGCTGGCTCTGTGGCTGTGCTCCCCAGTCCCTCTGTACTCAGGGCAGGCTGGGCTCTGTGGCTGTGTCTCCCGGGCCCTGTGTCCTAGAGCAGGCTGTGTCCCCTGGGCCCCGTGTCCCCAGGCAGGCTGGTTTCTGGCTGTGCTCCTGGGGCCTGCAGGCACTGCACAGTGCTATCATTGGCCTGTCCAGGCTGTAGTGCTGTTTGCTTTGGAATAAGCCTATCGACAGCCTCTCTTAAAACTGCCTGGAGCTGCCCAGGCTTTGGATGCTCCAATGGAAGGAACCGCAGGCCTGCCTGTGCCTCATTCATGAACCTTTCCACACTGTTCAGAAGCACAGAGCAGACTTACAGGAACAGTGGCCAGGGGTTCGTTTCTGAGCCCGAGAAGCATGTTTGCTGCTGCATCGGATTTCCTTCAATAAACATGAGATCGTGTGATGGTGGGATGTATTTCAGAGGCAGGAGCTGTGCGTTGTGGGTCTTTCTGAGGCAGGAGCGGCGCGTTGCGGGTCTTTCTGAGGCGGGAGCGGCGCGTTGCGGGCGCCTCTGAGGAAAGACCATCTTCGGCTCATCCAGGGTGGATGGCAGAGGAGAAGCCGTCATGCCAAGGCACTGAGGACATGCTCATGATGCCACCTCTGGGTACTGCAGAACTTGGCGTTGGACTGAACTGGGGAGAGAGAGGAAAGAATCAATGATGACTCCAACATTTTGAGAGTGGTGGACCGAAGAAGGAATTGAAAAGTAAAAAAGGAGAAAACAGATGATGAGTTCAGTTTTCCAAATTGCAGATTTCAAATCTGTGGGGCGGGGAGGGTTTCCTCCCAGTCACAGAAAGCTGGGGCGCCTGGGCTGGCACGGTGTGTGGGCCATGCCCAGCAGGACGAGGACAGCGGCTCAATACCGGTGACCTGCACAGCAAAAGGTTTCTTTCCCTTCTTGCCTTTCAACCGGTAGAGTGGCCCACGCACACCAGGAGCTCACGTGCGCACCTTCTCGCGGCTTTGCCAGGGAAGGAGGGTTTGGAAGCTGCTTTGACCATCGTTGAAACAGCATCTTAATCACAATACGTCAAAAATGTAGTAACATGAAGACTGAGAAACTCCACTGATGTTTCAAAGCAAGGCAGTTTAAAAAAAGAAGTTCAATCCATTAAGTAAAATAAACTTGGGGGAAACAACTCATTTCTATGCTGGCCAGCAGATGTCCAAGACTGCTTCTGTTTAGGGTGAAAATGCAGGTTGCGTCCTGCAGGAAGCCAGCGTGGGGCAGGCTGCTTTTCTCCCAGGGTGGAGAGGCAGCCGCTGACTCCAGCAGGCCTTTAAACCTCCCCTGCAAACCCAAGAGTATCATCTCAGGCAGCGCAGCCCCCAAGGTCTCACTGCGTTATCCCAAAGCAGGCGAGTTTCTAAATATCCAGCTGCCACCACAAGGCTCCAGGCATTCAGAGGCCACCAGCCAGGCCAGTGCACCCCACCTTTTCCTGAGCAGCTCGGCAGCCTGGCTGTGGACGTGGGAGTTCACCTTTCTTCTACCACAGGCAGGGATGTGGCTTCAGGAACCCACTGGAGGAGTCAAGGGGCCTCCGTGGCCTCATGCACTGGCTCTGCCCTCGGCACTGGGGCATCTCCATTCTCCCGAGGACAGTCGGAGGCCGAATTTCTTCCGCAGGAGCACATGCAGGAGAGAGAGCTCAGACGTTCTCAGGGCCAGGGTCCACATGTGCCCTCCCATGAGAATCCAGGGGACAATGTCAAAGTGCTGCTTTCCAACATGTGGCCTGCACCCATATGCTTTATGTAGATGAGGGATGATGCAGAGACTGGAAAGGGCACAACCCGAAGTCAGCTCTGCAGTTTTCCAAGGTGTGAACTCCTGGAAGCCAGCACAGATCCCACCCGACCTGCTTTCCAAGGTGTGAACACTCAGAAGCCAGCACAGACCCCACCTGACCCACTTTCCAAGTGTGAACACTCAGGAGTCAGCACAGAGCCCACCTGACCTGCTTTCCAAGGTGTGAACACCCGGGGACCAGCACAGACCCCACCTGATCCACTTTCCAAGGTGTGAACACCCAGGAGCCAGCACAGACCCCACCTGACCCGCTTTCCAAAGTGTGAACACTCAGGAGCCAGCACAGACCCCACCTGATCCGCTTTCAAGGTGTGAACACCCAGGAGCCAGCACAGACCCCACCTGATCCGCTTTCAAGGTGTGAACACCCAGGAGCCAGCACAGACCCCACCCGACCCTCTTTCCAAGGTGTGAATGCCTGGGGAGGCAGTACAGACCCTACCTGACCCCACTGGGCCCAATGTCCCTGAGAAACACCATTTCCACGGAGCTAGGAAGGCTGAGAACAGTTTCCGAAGAGACTTGTGATTCCAGTCTTCATTTGTTTTCTAAATGAAATAGAGTGGAATGAAATTAATTGTTTTTTTTTTTTGAGATTTTAACAGACCCCCAAGTCATAGTAGTTTAAAGAAGGTGAAAGAGTATTTTCCTCCCCAATCTGAAACTATCTGTTGTAAGTAGTTAGGATTAGTTCGGGGCTGAAATCCTTACTATTCAGAGTGCTGTCTGCATTTCAGCTGCAGATAATCTCAGTTGCAAGCCCAAGTCTCTGGTCAGAACCTGCATTTTGACAAAATCTGCAGGTGATTTATAGACACAATAAGCTTTGAAATAAAACGGGGGTTTTCTTCTCTCTCATATTTACACCTGAAAGTGATCTACTGAGGCTCAGTATGTGCCCCATGAAGTCAGCAAGCCAGGATTTTTTTTCGTCTTCCAGCTTCATTCTGTGTGTCCTCTACTCACACTCATCTCATGCTGCAGGGTGGCTGCATGTGCTCCGTATATCACACCTGTATTCCAGGTAGGGACGGTTCATGCTGCTGGCTGCCACATTGGCATGTGGCCATGTCAGCTGCGAGGGCGATGCTTCTGCACATTTTGGTTTCTTACCTTTCATCCTCCCCTCCCTGACCAGTTTTTTTTTAAACCTGGGAGCAGGTGCCTGATAAATCACCTGCACTCAAATCTTTGACTCAGTGACTGTTTCTGGGAGAACCCAAGCCAGGACAGACAGTGAAATTAACACTACCACCAACTTAGGTGCCAGCTGGGTGTAGAGCAGGCTGCTCTCGCAAGACCCTTTTTAGCCTCTGAAGTCTCCTTTCCAGAAGGTCCTGTATCGTTGGGCACTTGCTTCCAGAGCAATTGCATCTGGCAGGATAGCTGATGAGCGATAAGGCCTGCAGACCTCAAGCCACAGCTTTGAAGATGAGTCCCGTGACATTCCACAGTGTGGGAAGTTATTGGGGTCCAGCCAGTATGTTCTGGGAGCTGCCTGGTTAAAAATCAATTTGTTATTTTAGTTGGTTGGCTTGTTTCAAAAAAAAAATTAAATAACAAGAAATAAGGAAAAACATGCAATGCCTTTGAGGTAGAACAGAAAATCCAGTGTTCTCTGTGTCTCTGGCAGAAGAAACCGTGAAGATTCGCATCTATAAAAATGCCTCCTCAGCTTTGGCGACACCATGATTTTTCATGGTTCCTATAATTAGAAAATACCGGAGCCTTAGTTCTTTGCAAATGTTTCAGACACAATTAGACAAACGTCTCACAGGCCCATTTTGAAGCCTGGCATCGTGTTGGCCACAGTGAATTCTGGCGGCAGGAGTGGCTGGCAAGGGAAGGAGGTGGGAGTCTTGCTTTGTTTCTCCTGGAGGAGTTTTGGGTTCTGTGGGATAATATGTGCTTGCAGGTACAACGGGGTAGCATTTCTCATGGCAGCTCAGTCCCTGAGCAGATGGAAGCAGGGAACTAGAAACACACATGACAGAATAGACACACTTTTTTAAGGGCACGGGGACTGTGACGTGTGACTTTGATGACCAGTGATGAGGCCACACATGGGGAAGTTCCACATGGACAAACCAGTCTCACCATGGAGACATCTGCGTTGTGTGGGAGCTAATGGCATCAGATAAAAGGAAGAACCTCGTGCTAGAGAAACCACCCATCTCCTCGCATTCCCAGGTTTCTGGAGAGCAGTTGAAAGCCATCTGGGTGGGGGTTAAGAGCGCAAACCATGTCGCTTTGACACATCGGGCAAGTTGCTTCGGCTCTCTAACACTGTTTCCTCATATATCGTGTGAGGCCAAAAATACCCGTTCCCTAAAGTTGTGAGGATTAAAAACAGTAAGGAGAAGTGGGCAGCAAGTGCTTAGTACATAGTCAAGTACCTGATACTTTTTAGTGGAAGGTAAGTAGCAAGAATGTGGGGAACCAGCCCCACATCCCACCCATGGGTTTCCTGAGTTTGGTGGCGACAAAGGAATGAGAAAGAGACAGATTAAGAGTTCAGAGAGTGGGACTGGGGGCCATCACTTACTACTCTGGAGGCAGCGAAGGCCCTGAGCTCAGGTTCATCAGTGTTTATTGCCTACAGTCACTTCGATCTATGGGGTAGAGGTGGAGTGATGGTGGGATGAATCAGTGGCCAGAACTGGGGTGTCATTCTAAAGATTGTCAACAGTGGCAGTTTGGGGGTTTCACAAAACAAGAACGTGGTTATCTTTAGCCTGTTTCTATGTGCAGCTGGTGGAATGTGGGCCTTACAAGGAACCTACAAGTCTGGTTGTCTTAGTGCTATGAAGGGATTTGATGTCCTTGAGCACAGTGTTTATGGTGACAGAGCCAGCTCACCCTGCACTGGAACGTGACACATGGAGACGTTTGCCTCTCCAGAGGCCTCCCGCAGTTTGCTGAGGTTTGTTGTTCCCAGTTTATGTTACTCATAACCATTTTATGTAGGCACTCTGTAAGACCTTTCTTTGCTGCTTCTCTCAACACAGGAAAGCATGGAATTGATTTCCATTCACTCTGACTACCTGCCATAAACCATCTACACACAGAGCACTGTGTTGGGTGCCATGAATGACAGAATAACAGGTGCATGACAAACTTAGAAGACAAGTGAGACGGAGCTGTTATAGAAGGCTTAAAAAGTTATGTATTTGCTTTTAATGGACTCATTGTAATTGTATGTGTTTGTGGGGTAAGATTTGTTGTTTCCATACATGTCTGCGTTGTGTAACGATCCAGTCAGGGTAGTGTGTGTGCCCATCACCTCAGGCATGGATCACTGTATCACCATGTATCATGCATGTACCGTCATATATCTGCCATCATGCCTGCATCACCATGCATATAACACCATGCACGTATCATCATGATCACCGCATGCATGTCTCATCATGCATCATGCATGTGTCATGTATCACACATGTACCATCATGTGTTATGCAGGTGTCATGTATCACCTCATGCACGTGTCATGCATTTATCAGCATCATACATCGTACAGGTATCACCATGTATCGTGCATGTACCGTCATGTACCTGCCATCATGCCTGCATCACCATGCATATAACACCATGCACGTATCATCACGATCACCGCATGCATGTCTCATCATGCATCATGCATGTGTCATGTATCACACATGTACCATCATGTGGTATGCATGTGTCATGTATCACCTCATGCACGTGTCATGCATTTATCAGCATCGTACATCATACAGGTATCACCATGTATCATGCATGTATCCATGCATCGCCCGTACGCGTATCATTTCTTTGTGGGGAGAAAACTCTCGGAAGCCTCTCTTCTCACTATCTTGTCATATACACTATTTTATTGTTAACCAAAGTCAGCCTATTGTGCAATAGAACAATCTCTCCTATCCCCGTCCCCATCCTCCCCTCCCACGCTGCCATAACCGCTGTTTACTCTCTGCTCCTAGGAGATCAACTTAAAAGATTTTTTCCTTTTTTTTTTTTAGATATCACATACAAGCGAGATCACCCAGTATTTGTCTTTCTGTACCTGGCTTATTTCACTTAATATCATGTCCTCCAAGTTCATCCAAATCGTCACAAATGCCAGAATTTCATTCTTTATAGGAGAATAGTATTCCTTTGTGTATCTAACCACATTTTCTTCATTAATTCATCTGTTATTGGGCACCAAGAGCGAGTCCATTCCTTGGCGATCGTGAACCACGCCATGGTAAGTGTGGGATGCTGATGTCCCTGCAGCCCACGGATTTCCTGTCATCTGGGTCTATGGCCAGCAGTAGGTTGCTGAAACCCATGGTAGTTCTATTTGTGGTTTTTTGAGGAGCCTCTCTGCTGTTTTTCTGAGTGGCTCTACAGAACTGTAGAATTTTAGTACTGTGAGAGATAAGCCCTCCAGGACACTTGCCATTTACAGAAGGGGAAACTGGAACCCGGGAAGGTCAGGTGCCTTGACCAAGGCAGGCACAGTGAGAAAGAGGCAACATTAGGGCCACACAATGTCCTCTCCCGCCTCTTTTGTGAAGATTCGATGCTAAAGTTATATAGGAAGCGCTCTGCATTATGTAGTAGGTGCTGTGTGCCATACATTAAGATTTGGTTGTAAATAGCAGGCACTGCATAGCAGTCACTGTGTATTGTGTATCAGTATGATGCACTGGGCCCTGTCATCTGAGAGCTGGGACCTGGCAGCTTCAAAGAACTTAGAAGGTCCACAGGAAGGAATCTGGGACAGTGCAGGGAGCATCACTCAAAGAACTGGCCTGGAACAGAGGCCTCACAGCTCACCTGGGGGAAGCGAGGGAAGGATGGGGGTGAGGAGGGAGAGAACCAGGGGGAGCAGAGGGACGACATGGGTGCAGGAAGTGTACTGGGGGTGGGCAGGAGAGCAGGGTGTGAGGACCTTGCTGGCTGAGAAGACAGCAGGGATGATGGGCCCTGGGAGAGGGGAGGAGGAGAGGCAAGCTGCCGGCCACCTTGGTTTTAGCCAGGAGACCCATTTTGGAGACTCAGAGGGTCCTAAGTTTGCGGAGATTCTGTAGCCACGGTGGGAAGCCAAGCCTCATGCTGGATACGCAGATTGAGGGGGCTCTTGGGGGCCTGCATTTCCCCTTTCCAGGGGCCATGGGACAGTGGCTGCTCATCTCACAGATATTTATTGGGTTTTCACCACCGGCCGTAACTTTGCCCACACCACACATTTCATGTAACCTGTAGGTGTAGAGGCCTTATTTTCAGACAAAGACAAACTAAGATCAGATGGTGTCTTGTTGGAGGTCTCGGCTGGAGCCGGATGATCAGGCTCAGGCTTGCACTGGTGTGGGGCCTGCTTCCCTCTGTGTGACACGTGGCTCCCGTGTCACCTTTCCCTGACCATCAGGAGCTCTCAAGGGCCAAGGATGCGGTGGCCACCTGGACAGTTCAGACCCAAGGAAGTGCTCTTCCCTGAGAGACTCCAAGCTGACTGCTCTCTTCCTGGCCAGCAGCTCATGGCCATCAGTGGCTTCCTTGAGCTGGGACTTGGCTGAAACCCCTGGGACTGGCTCTCCAGCCACCTGATCGCAGGGTCTAGGAACTCACTGGGCCAGCACTCAGGAGGCTCTGTGCCGGCGGCAACGCCAGGGAACCCTCTGTCTGAAGCTTTGTCCCAGGAAAGAGCCTGGGGAGGTGACGTCCTCGCAGGCCTCTCCAGCAAACCCCAGAATCAGAAGTGGCCACACCAGGTCCAGTGCCCATGGTGGCCGCAGCAGCTGTTTCCAGGGGCAGCTTTGGGGGTTATTTCCACTGTAATTGCCCTTCTAAGTGAAAGGGGCTTAAAACGACCCCTGAGTAGGAGAGAAAAAGTATCTTCCAAGAAAATTCCCTTTATCGTAAAGGAAATGAAGCGTCTGCACAAGCGTCTTTATCATCGCATTGCATTAGGATTTTAGGCTCCGTCACTCCTGTGACTTATGCAATTGGCATCAGTATTTTGAAAATAATGATTTTTCCTAATTATAAATGTAAAATGTATTCATTATAGAAATGTCATCCACAAGCCTCTCACTCAGAGAGAGCCACTGATAACTGTTTCTTTCCATGGAGTGCATTCCACTCCCCCTGGCTTCTCCACTGCACCGTGTGCCCTGCGCTTTCCTCCGTCACGAATTGCTCTGACAGAACGTGAGACGGAATTCCATCTCCGACGTGCACCGTGATCACCCTCCTCACTCCTCAATGCCTGCCTGTCACTGAGTACCTCATCTGTGTGGTGTATTTCTCTTCAGCATCACAGAAGAATTGCTCCGTGATCTCTCTGGGCATGAGATTTCTCCTGAGTTTTATTGGTTTTTCTGTTTTGTTAAGATAGGAATTTCTCTAGCAGTCATTGGACTATTGAAAACACAACTAAGTCTCACTTCATACACTCGAAAACATCATAATAGAAGGTTTCGATCTGCCATTACAGGAAACGAAATGTCTTAACTGCATCACGTACCCTAAGAACAATGTAAGGAACTGCCGAGGAAAACTCCTTCTGAGAGTAAAAAATTCACCCTTATTAAACCAGCGAAGAAGTTGCATTAGATTAGGGTTAGTTCCAGAACTTTGTGCTTTTAGATATTTGGTCCGTTAGGATTTCCTGGTGGGGTACACGCGTGCCTAACTCTCTTGACGGTGGGGCTCCGGTTCCCTGGCCTAGGCCACACGTGTGTCTTCAGGCAGGTACATCCTCCATAAGTGTCTGATGGCCACAGTGAGGTGGCTGTGTTGATGACAACCTAATGTCAGACACCTTACCTCATTACGATGAACCAGGAAGGGCACAACTGATATTCTCAGAGTTTTTTTTTTTTAATCCCTTAAGAAAAAAAGATAATTAAAAAAAATCTTTTCTCTCAAGAAGAATATGATAGAATCTGATCATACAGACAAAGGGTATGACCATTGACTTGAAAATTACAGATTGAACCCCTGAGATAAATATCTCCCTGCTTTCAGGTAAATCTCTGTCTGCAAGTAAGATAGTCATGTATGAAAGTACATCAAATTGTGTTCTGGTTTTTGTTTCCTTTGAAACCGGGCTTCTCCTTAATCCACACCACTATCAATGAAGAGTCACTGACACAATATTAGCTAATCATAACAACCATTTTTTATTAGTGACTATTACATACCAGACATTTTACACACTTTAGTTCCAGTCTCCCAAACACTCTGTGTGAGAGCTACTCTATTTTTTCTTTTGAGGAGTTTCTTGTTGCCCAAGCTGGAGTGCAATGGCACCATCTTGGCTCACTCCAACCTCTGCCTCCTAGGTTCAAACGATTCTCCTGACTCAGCCTCCCAAGTAGCTGGGATTGCAGGTGCCGCCACGCCTGGTTAATTTTGTATTTTTAGTGGAGATGGGGTTTCACCATGTTGATCAGGCCTTTCTCGAACTCCTGGCCTCAGGTCATCTACCTGCCTTGGCCTCCCAAAGTACTTGGATTACAGGCGTGAGCCACCATGCCTGGCCTGAGCTGCTACTATTCTCGTGTGATAGACAGGAAAGTGCATTAGAGGCATTGGCCTGCTGGTGGTGGGTCCACACTGTGGATCCACGTCAGCTTTTCTCTGCTGACGGGCAGAGAAATCCCACTGCCAGCAGCACCTCTCAGAGGAGGATTGCACGCACTGTCCAGGCGCTAATGAGTGCTTTCAGGTGCAGCTTGCTGTGCTCTTTCTCCACATGGCCAAATTAAGCATTCCGTTTTAGTTAAACTAATACAAGGTGTCACTGGATGTGGTAGGAAAGTGAGGCAGGTTCTGACACCTCGTGGGTCTACATGTTTTCATCTGCAGCGTGGCTGACATGCACCGCCATGGCAGGACCAGGTGAATGAGGTTCTCCCTGGTTCCCACCAGCACAGGGCTGGCTCTCAGGGTCCCAGCGGCGCGGAGGTGGGCACAGGTGGCCTTGGCGTGTCCTCAGCCTCCCCTGGGCTGCAGGCTGCAGGCTGGGCTGTGCCTGTATCTGGAAAGCTGACACAGGGCTCCCTGCTGTGACTTCCTTTGATGCCCGTAGCAGCCCTGGGGGTGGCTGGAGGTAGAGTTTCTGTTGCAGGAGGAACTGATGCATCTCCCTTTCCTTTTGGCTTTGTAGTGCTTTCCTCGTTCATTTATGAGCCCAAAAACAGAACTTGAGGGCTTACTTTTTGGTAGACAAATCAACAGCTCCTGGCTTGGGAGGGCCAGGGTAGCAGGGGAAACAAAACTGTGCCAATTTGAGCCTGAGTGACCCACAGTGGGGCTCAGGCGGGGGCGGCCCCTGGATGGATCTGGGCAGCCCTTGGTACCTGGCCAGGGTCCCTGGGGCCACCCCATACCACTCCTGCCTTCACCACCACAACCCCACAGCCTGCTGCACTCCCAGCACAACCTTGGGAGGCCGAGTGGGCGCCTGAGCAGGAAGAGGGGCTCTGAGGCCGGCTGCATCTCACAGTGCCAGGGCCATCTCCAGCGTTTCCATGGGGGAGTCATATTTTCTTGTTAGCAAGACCACTGCTGTTTCATCATCTGCTACAGTAGCTGACATGGATTCCCAAATAGAGGCAGAGAGCACTTGGCTAAATGTGCTTTGCTGAGGAATTCCTGTCCCTCCTAAACCCCCAATCTCCGAAGACACCTGGAATTGAGCTCGGGCCCTGGAGACAGCCCTTGGCTGGTCAGGGTGGGTTGTAAGCAGCCACACCCCTGTCTTTGGGCTCTGAACTGCCTGAGGACAGTTCCTGAGATTAGTTCAGGGTGTCCAAGTGCACAGGTTATTTTGGGGGATTCTATCCACTGAAACTTGTTGGCTTGAAAAGAAGCCATGGTCTTCACTGTCTTTTATTTAATGTTACATAATGCCCACGTGAACCAGGCAGCTTCCTGCAGCTCCAAAAGAGAGCAGTAGAGTTCAGATCCTCTGTTTCATCCTGAGCCGGCAGCAAGGGGCTCCCAGGAGGAGTGGGTTTGATGCCTGCACTCCTCCCCTAGCGAACAAGCTCACCCCTTTCTCAAAAGCCCAGGGGCCCTGAGGTCTCTTGCCTCACAATGCATCTAGGTGGCAGGCACCACTGGGGCTGCCATCATCCACAGACCAACTAGAGAACTTGAGGGAGTCTAATGATTTTCTGAAATGACAGCCAGAAAGTGGCAGGGCTGTTTAATTCCAAAGCCCTCTCCCCTCACTCCACACTGAGCTGGCTGCCTGTGGGGTTGGAGGTTCCCAGAGACAGGGAGGAGGCACCAGCATCTTCACTTGGAAAAAAACTTGTGCTCAGCATTAAAATCTCAGCACGGGAAGCTACCAGCACAGTCAGGTGGCGTGTCACCTCGTGCACTCTGTGTGGTTTGGGGGACACAGTTCAGGGCATCTCCAAAAAAAATAGCAGGGCCAGGGCTGATGGAGGTTGGGTCAGGAGGGCCCTGGAGGGATGGACAAGCACACATGAGTGGTGATTAAGCCACCCTCAGAAAGCCGTGAGAAGGGCTCAGGGGCACTGATGAAAGGCCCAGATCCTGGGCATTGCCAGCTCATGGGGAGCTGAGTGGGCAGGAGAGGCCTGAAGAGCAGAGAGCACTCAGAGCCTGGAGAGCCACTGGCCCAGGGTATGTCCAGGAGGCTGGCATGACGGGGCTGGGACCTGTGTCTGATCACACAGCTCCTGCCCCTGCTCCCTTCTGAGTCTCATTTGCTAAATCTAGCACATGCGCACACACATGCATGTGCAACACACGTCACAAACGTGTACTTGCACACCACACAGTGCACATGCATACATGCACACAGCACATGCACACACATAATGCAAGACACATCCATGTGCACAAAGCACACAGATGCACACAGGAACACATGCGCACACACAGCACATGTACATGTGTGCAAAGCACACACAATGCACACACGTCCAGTGCACACAGCGTATGTTCACACAAGTACACGTGCAAACCAAACACATGAACACTCAGGTGTACACACTCCCCACAGAGCTCTGACTGGGAACGCAGTGGTGGAAGGAGGCTCATGGTGGGCACCGAGACATGACGTAACAACCTCCACTAGCCGAGGACACCATCAGTCCTCTACCCCTGGCTATTGCCATTGGAAGTGCACTGTCCCTGCCCTGCGGGGTCCCTCACGCCCTCCTCCTCCCCTGTGAGACCTGCCAGCCCACCCTCACATCCCTGGGGTCTCTTCCCTCTTCTCTCTCTTGGAGCCACGTGCTGGTCCTGGCCGAGACATCCGTGTCCATGCTGCCCACTGCCCACCAGTGG
>CM052669.1:1046913-1080415 GCA_028533165.1 Leontopithecus rosalia
TGTGTGCTCATGGTCTATGGAGGGGCCACGTCCTCAGGACAGAGCTGTGTGCTTGTGGTCTATGGAGGGGCCACATCCTCAGGGCAGAGCTGTATGCTCGTGGTCAATGGAGGGGCCACGTCCTCAGGACAGAGCTGTGTGCTCATGGTCTATGGAGGGGACATGTCCTCAGGACAGAGCTGTGTGCTCATGGTGTATGGAGGGGCCACATCCTCAGGGCAGAGCTGTGTGCTCGTGGTCAATGGAGGGGCCACATCCTCAGGACAGAGCTGTGTGCTCGTGGTCTATGGAGGGGAGATGTCCTCAGGACAGAGCTGTGTGCTCGTGGTCTATGGAGGGGCCACATCCTCAGGGCAGAGCTGTTTGCTCGTGGTCTATGGAGGGTTCATGTCCTCAGGACAGAGCTGTGTGCTCGTGGTCAATGGAGGGGCCACATCCTCAGGGCAGAGCTGTGTGCTTGTGGTCTATGGAGGGTTCATGTCCTCAGGACAGCTGTGTGCCCATGGTCCTCTTCCCACCACTCCATGCTCCAGTCCCTTGATTCCACAAGCATCCCATTCCCATCACTCCATACCAAGCCCACTTCTGGACAGAGCCAGATTATCCATGCGTGAAGATTCATGAAGTTGCTTCCTTTGGTGCATGAGGCAAATTCTCCTGTGATCCTGAGTTCTGAGTAGTTGGAACACCTTTCTACGCTGAGGTTCTCAGTGACCTCACTTTTGGGTTTCGTGAAGCAATGTGTCAGGCAGCGGATGGAGTCATCTGTGTTTGTCTTCATTATCATCCTTGGTCTCCTCCCACTTCATCTCTGCTGATTTAAGGTTTTCTTTTGGGAAAGGTGGCCCTTTAAGGCAGGGGCTTTCTGAAACCCGAAGGGAGAGTACATTTCTGTCATCAAGTGAAACCCAACTCATGGAGCCTGACTTAATAGCGTCAGAGTGGATGCAGGTGTGTCGATCACAGAGCAGAAGGACCGCTGCTGTGGCCACTTTGTCCTTCAATCCTCTGCCCACCTGTCGGATTTTGAGAATCAGAGTGGACTGCAGTTACTTTCTTTGGGAACGTGCACTTAGCTGAAACCTCTTACTAAGACCATCTATCATAAACTTCAGGTTTCCTGCTTAAAGAAAAATAACATAGGAGATGAGGCCATCTAGGGTGAGGGAAGGGGAGGCCAGGCTTGAAGAAAGACTGGGCAAATGTGTGGAGCCACCATGTTTGGAGGGGTTACCAAGAAGCAGACCCCCCATTGCCAAGAAGGAGTGCCTTTTCAGGCAGGAGGGCTTCTCTGTGAGTGACAGTGAGGGCCAACCCCAGGAGGCACTTCTGGGGCCCACGAAGAGATAAGGCTGGAGATCTTTCTGGCTTTGGGCCATTAATCCATCCCTCCTGACATTCCGATTCTCCATGATCGGTGATCCTGGCTGGGGACCGCTGCCCCACCTCGCAACTTGGATGCCTTTGAGGTTCGTCTTGAGCCCACTCTACGCCTGCAGGTTCCTTCATTCCCTGCCCACAACCTGACTCCTCGTTTGACTCTCTATGGGGTAATTTATCATAAAGCTCAAGAAATGAGATGCTCTTTAGGGCACTGATACTGCACCCGGGGAATGTCCCCACCCACGGATGAATGGGAGGCATCAGAATCTCCTGGGGTGTTTTCAGAGCCCCCTACCTCCACTTCTGCCCCCACCTGAGACCTCTCACACTGCCTCTTGAGTGGAAAATCACTGTGGTTAAAAATGCAGGCAGCCACAGCTTGTGTGGAGGGAGGCGTGGTGGGACAGAGCAACACCTCCAGACAGGACGTCTTACCCAGGCCCCTCTGGCTGCAGCGCTGGGGCCCCGCGCTCAACACAGCTGTAATGCCAGCTTATTTCCTGGGTGACAGTGAGAAATCAAAGTCCCTTCAGCCAGCACAGCCCTGCCGTGCCCTTTGTTAGGTCCCTGGAAAGCAGCAAAATGTGTCACAGGGAAAACACTCTACTGGGGTGCTCAGTCCAGCAGACTTATGTGGAGCCGCAGTGGGAGCCCGAGATGTTCGGGAGTCCCTCACACCCCTGTTCCCACCTGACTTAGTATTCCCCTACCAGTCACACCCATGGCCCATGTGTGACAGCAAAGCTGGGAAAGGACTCAGCATCTCACATTTCATGACCCTTAAGCTCCTCAAGCCTCCATCAATAGCCCTGGGAAGTAGGAGGTAAGGCTGCATTCACGCACCGAGTGATTCATTTTATGCATTCTTGCGAGGTGGGTTCAAGGCTCGATGGGAGGTCTTTTCACTTACAGCCCTGTGTATTATAATGAGTTCATTTAGATTAAATCTGTAAGGTAATGTCGGGGCCTGTAACTGCTACTCAGGCAGAAGCCACTAATTGCTGTAACTATTATTTAAAAGGAAAAGGTTCTAGAGCTGAGTAGGTCCCTTCTTTGGAGTCGGTGGACACATTATATAGTCTTGAGACCCCCAGAACTTCGCTTGATGAAAAAGACCCAACAACCCAGGAAAGAACAATTTTACCTAATATTTTTATTCACTTAACAGAAACATTCACTTATCAGATATCACTGAAGTGCAATTTACAGAACTTAGAGGCAAATTAACATGTAAATTCATATTTTAAGGTTTTTTTTTTTTTTACAAATATTACAAATGTACATCCATGGATACAGTATTGCCATTCAATCATGCTTTTTATGTACATACCTTCAATTAGAATTACTATGTATTAAGTTCATTTTGCTTACAAAATGCTGAAAACTAATGGGGCGCACTAGGAGAGATTTTTTAATGATACATAAACTGCAGAGTGATAGAAATCTAGGACCTGTGTGAAAAGAGGCACTGGGACCCAGGTGATCTCATCTTCATGTTTAGGGGGCACTCATCCCTCCCATCTCATCTTTAGGATGATGAGCTGGGAAACAAGGTGTTTCTCTCACCAGGGTTTATCTGTCTATGGTTCCCTGCAGGGGTGATATTGTTTGGTGTGAATCTCTAGAGGCCAACGTGGTGGCTCACGCCTATAATCCCAGCTCTCTGGGAAGCTGAGGCGGGTGGATCACTTGAGGCCAGGGGTTTGAGACCAGCCTGGGCAACGTGGCGAGACCCTGTCTCTACCAAAAATACAAAAATTAGCCAGTCTCATAACCTAGTCTCAAAAAAGTAAATAGCTCTGTCGAGATGTGGCCACCAGTGTTTCTTCTGAAGTCGGAGGTCAGACTGTGTGGACACATCCAGGAGAGTCCCAAAATGACTGCAGCGACACCCTGTGTACAAGGCGCCAGGAACCCAGCGGGGCTCCCCCAGCCCCAAGCAAGAACCTGCTGCTGGATCCCTGGGGGAATTGTGCCTGAGACGACCTCCTCCTGGGGGGCCACAGCAGCAGAACAAAGGAGCCGAGAGTTTCTGGACACAAGACAGCAAGAAAGGGAAGAGGCGGGGAGGAAAGAAGGAGGCGAGAAGGGAAGTAAAAGGGGGTGCTGAGGGCAGAGTGAAAAGAGGGTGGTGCCGGCCGCCTCTTTCCGCAGGCGGCATGAGAAGGAAGCTTGCTGTGTCCTCACCTCATCCCTGGTCCCTGCCCCTGTCGCCTCTGTTCCTGCCTCCTCACCTCGCCACCATGCTTCCTTCACTTTACCAGATTCAGAGTTTGTGGGAGAAGTGTGACAGGTGCCACCAGCAGCCAGTGTTTCCAGAAACAGCCCTGCACCTGCGGTGGCGAGGGACCCGGGTGGCCGTGAGGGACCCGGGCGGTGGCAAGGCCCAAATCGTGTCCTCCAGCTGCCCGCCTAGCTCTACATGGTGGTGAGTCTGCCCAAGACCCTAAAACACCAGCGAGGCACGGCAGGGGGCAGTCTGTCCCTGCCAAGAGCTGCCTGGGAGTGCTGACGCCTCTCCTGCAACACAGAGCGTCTAAATTTCTACCTCCAACCATGAGCTCTGCAAAAACCCCAGGTGAGGACAGCCTTTGGAGTGTGTGGGATGGTGGCTCCCTGATGGGGATTAGGGACTCTGCAGGCTCCCTGAGGGCCGTGGGAAGGGCGTGACGAGAGGTGGCCCGGCGATCCAACCGCAGTACATAAAAAGAAGGCTCTCACTCCCTTTTGGTCTCCATCAGAAAGAGACTTACTGTATTTTGGGCCAATTTGTCAGATTATTTTATTAGAATGGCTTCTTAAAAAATGGGCATAGACATTTCCCTAAGTTAAAAATATCTACTTTATGTACGCCTCACGTCTTTGTTTTAAAGATACTATAGACACCTCTTAAAAGTTATCATCTAAAAATAGGATTTCATCAAAATACTGGAACTATTCTGGGCATTGCTATCCTGTGTATTTATGGTTATGGCTCTCCAGACGTGGTCAACACTGTACCGAATAAAAGCTTGTAACTTGATGGATAAGAAAACCTTCCTGTGAACACAAAATTAGGTGGAAAAATGGAGCTGTTTGTTTGAAAAGGAACCCAGCTTGTTGTTTCTGAGGAACAGGACTCATGGCAAAGTCAGCACAATGTGATAGATATGTACAGTTGTAAAGAGAATCGCAGGAACGGAAGGGAAACCATAGCTGTCGACCCACAAATCCTTTCCTCAGCAAAGATGAAACCCACAGAAACCCTCATTCTGTCCCGACATCACACATGGCTGTGGATCCCAGGCTGGAGGTGGATGGTGGAGGCTGCCTGGCCATGTGGCCGTTCCCTTCACTCCGTCCTGCAAAAAGTCTGGAACCCACCAGACACTGACTTGCTGACTCCAAACCAGGCAGGAAACCACATTGCTGATCTTCCCGATGGGAAAGCAGTGTGTGTTTTAGAGGCAGATAAGGGTGGTGTTGGTTTTTGGAACACTTTCGGAGGGGCCTAAGCAGGCGTGAACACAGACCACAGAAAATCTGTAGCAAGAGGCAGGGAAGCTGGGGCAGAGATTTCAAGGTGGGCTCTGAGGGGCGCCCTGACTTCTTCATCCTCCCTTGTGCTGTGCCCAGCGTGTTTTCAGGGTGACAGAAAGTGCCTACTTTCTGTCCTACTCATGTCCCCTACTCATGTCTTGCCCCTCACTTGGAGAGGGGCACGTGGCTACTCCCAAGGCTAAGTCCTGGCCTGAAGGTGAAAGTGGTGCTGGGATGTGCTGACTGGCCCGAGGGCGAAATCCTCAGGCTTCACCAGCAGCCCTCTGTCTCTGCAGAGGTGACTGGCTCTTCCAGGAACACCTGGGCTGTGGGTCTCCTGGGACCCGGCCCCTCCTGGCTGGATCAGGCCCTGCCAGTTGGGAGCAGCCTGCGTGTGGCATGATCTGGCGTGATCTGGCGAGGTGTGCAGTCCTAATTTGGCCCCCCGTGTTCTTTGTGGAAGGGAAGCACCGTGTCTTCCACCCTCCCTGCTTGACGCCTGTTTCCCACCGGCCGCTGGCCTCCCTGCATGTGAGTCACCCCTGCCTGCCTTGGCTGCCTTCTCCTTTCACTGCCCAGGGCCTGGGACCCCTCTCTGCTTACGTGGGGTCCCTTCTGCAGCCCACATGCCCTCTGACAGACCCCTCCGGGGAAAAGCTCCAGCACCCCAAACTCACTTCTGGCTCACTCTTCTATCAGCCTTCTCTGAAGAGCTTTAATCTCTCCCTCCACGGAGTCTCCTGTGGATTTAATAAACAAATCCATACACTTGTTCTAATGGGTAGTGTGGAATTAACGTGTGGCCTTCTGCAGAAGTGAATGTAGGTATTTCAGTCAAGTCTGAGTTGTTTCTGGAGGGTCAGTGCCTGAGACAATATGAATCCCAACCCCGCTGCTGCCGGCCACTGGGTGGGCAAGTGTTTTCCAAGTCTGGCGAATCAGACCCTGCGTCTCGGCTGCTTACAATGCAGGTCGCTCGCTGCAGAACCAGTGTGATTTGGAGCCGCCTGGGAGAAAGCATCGTAAGCTTCTCTAGCCAGCATCTCAGAGCAAAGCCGGGAGCTGGCTGTGCCCCACACGTTCGGGGAGCGCCTGCATCTATGGCTGCGAACGCCTGAGCCACCCGTCGACTCTCCACGCTCTCAGTCCTCCAGGCTTCGTCCTAGCGATGTCAAGCTACCAGAAATTAATCAAAACTGGCCATTTGAGCTTAGCTTTTGTACTGAATTAAGATATCGTTTATTTTTGCGATTTTTGTAAAAGATTAATGAGTTCTTTATTTGCAAAAATGTTCTCATATCTTGTGAAACTTTCTCTTGGAGCAGTTACCTACTCCAGTGCCCATTTTCTTTTCTAAAAGAACTGTGAGACTAATTTGGCCTATTTTAAATCCCAGGAAAAGTTTCCGTTTCCATACTAATGTCTCTAATTCTTATTATCTTGTAACAAATAGCTACCACTCAGTTTGCTCCGTTTCTGCCTTCTCACTATGATAACTGTAACTGATAGTGCTTGGGTATGTACAGCACGATGTATTCGTGCACTTTCTGGGGGTGGTCAGCCGGGATTCTTTCCGGGAAGGCCACACCCCAGAGGCGGACACTACCATGCTTTGCCGGCTAGCATCACCACAATGAACTTCAGAGATGGATTTTTTTTTTTTAATTGGAGAAATGATGGAGTGGCTACATAGCACGATGAATGTTAGAAATGAGTTCTCAGTAGTGAGATTACAGCAACTGAGGCACATAGATTGCCTAAAGATACTTGGAAAAGAGCCAGACTCCTGTGTGAATACAGCGCCTCAACTCTCAGTGATGACACTGTGGGCTAAAGCCCCAGTGTCCCGTCTCCACTGTGAGCTGAAGGTCCTCTGGGTTTGGATGGCTGCTCTCAGGGTGATAAACCCTGCCTCTTACATTTTTTGACAGCTGAACTTTTTTGGGGTCTTGTCCTGCAAGGTGCTGATTGGAGAATCTGAAAGAGCAGAGCTGTAGCCTCTCAAGCTGAAGGTAAAGGTTGTTTTGAATTTTATTTTCTGCTTGCTTTCTAATAAAAATTTAGTTAAGAAGTCTCCTTATTACCTGGTAGGGAGGTTACAGGGTAGTAGCTAACCTTCACACAGCTGAGCCTCAGTGGTGCTCAGTATCTGCCAAAATAAACCAAACGCTGTGACGGGCCGAACAGGCATGCCGGCTCTGCAGGGTGCAGTGGGCAGGTGCTTAGAGGGCTTCCACGTCACAGGTCTTCACTCTGGCTTGTGAGCGCTTTGGGAACTGTTCCTTCTCTTTGCAGGAACGACTTTCATTTCTCGGGTTCTATTCTAGGTGTTCTTTAATGGTGTGCATCTTAAATCTTTTTGGAAAGGACGTGGAGTAAAAAAAAATGAAATGAATAATGAAAATAATCGAGGATTCTTATTGGTTTCTCTGGGGCTGGGTGGGCATGGCTTTTCTCTCTGTTTGTGGCTTTTCTTCATGTGCCCCATAAACCTGTGCTAGTGAGACCTGAACATGGCCGAGAGGCGCACACAGGGGTGGGGTGCAGGGACAGGCCGAGGCTCACTCCTGCCTGACACACGCTGGTGCTTCCTTCACCTGAATGGAGCCCCTCCCTCGGATGCCACAGGAGAGCCGGCACCAACTCCACAGCGCGTGTGTCCCTCGGTGTAGGGACAGGGTCTGGGGCCGGCTATCTGGGAAGAGGCATGTTCTGAATTCCAGTCTCATTGCTCCTCCACACATTGCACACTCGTGTGTTTCTGGAACACCAAAGAAAAAGAAATGCCGGGAACCGGCCGACCTGCCACGTCGCCCCACAGACACAGCCCGTCCCTCCAGCGTCTGGCTCAGCTCCAGCAGCCAGGAGCCCACAGCCTAGAGAGTCAGTAGAAACTGCTGCTGCTCCGGAGGCTTCTGCACCCAGGTGCCCAGGCCGGCCTTCTGAAAGGCCAGGAACAGCTGCTGTTTCACCGCCTGGTAGGTGTGTGCCCCCAGCTTGGCCTCACAGTACATGGATGGCGTATCTCTGGGGCTGGGTGTCCGTGTGCTCAGCTGCAGGCAAGGAGAAGAGCCAGTCAGATACCAGCAGAGAAGGAGCTTCCACCAGATGGGTTTTACAAGCCAGACATCAGCGCATGGCCTCGGCCTTTTTCTTTGCTTTCTCCCAGCGTGACAAGAGGGCAGCCGATACAAAGCCCCTCTGGCCATCCCACAGAAACCCAGTCATCAGGGAAACCTACTTCATGCAAGGTGTAAGTGACCAGTGAGCAGATAAGCTTGACTGCTATTAAAAATATAAACACTGTACAGAGGCCACAAGTGGGGTAGGGGCAGATGGGGACATGGGAGCTGCGTCACAGCAGGCAGGGAGCAGGAGGGCCATGTGGCCGGGGCACTTCCTCTTTAGGTGTCTGAGGGGTGCCAGGCAAAGCTTTACAGCAACACAAGACAGAGAACAAAGGCAGTTTGGATCCCCCACCGCAGGTGGGAGGCCAGGAGAGAGGAGGATGGGGCCGGGGGAGCTCGGAATCCCACCTTGGGTCTTCCTGGGAGGCACTTGCCGGGGCTGGGGGGTGTCACCTCCAGCATGTGCAATAGGAGAGGGCCCTGCTGCTCATCAAGACAGCACTGATGCCTCCCTGACCTTCCAAGTCTCCAGGAGACGGGGACTCGGGAAGGGCCCTTTAGCGGATGGCACAGAGGCTGAGAGCTGAGGAAGATGGAAGTCTCGGCCGAGCTCAGAGCTAATATGTGCAATTTTTAGTGTCCCTTAATTTGGCAAAATGTTTATTTTAGGTGTCAGTATGTCTATCCTGCTCTACCAGTTGACAAGTCGTCAACACGATTATTCCTGCTTGGAGTCACTGCTTGGATTAAAAGTGTGGGAAAATGAGCAAGACCTTTTTTATTTGTTGGCTGTTTTTCTGTTATTTGTTCTTTTTGGCTACAGTCTCTATGCTTTGGAAACACATACAAATACGTATTTTGCTTTGAAATCCAGAAATGTCGCTGTTATTCCTACTTGTGAAGGAGAAAGTTTGCTTCTGATCTTTGATGTCATGGAAATGCTTGGGCTTTGGGGTTGGGGAGAAATTCTAATCCTCAAATTCATTACCTGTGAAATTTTGGGGAAATTACCTAATTTTTCTGAGTGTTGTTTTCCTGATATCTAAGCTGGGACTAATATTGACTTCAAGATTCCCCAGGAGCTGCTCCTGTGACACCCCGAGTGAAGCAGGCGGAGCTTCCACAACTGCGGGCTGGTTTGGGGATGGTGCCTGGGGCAACAGGGTCTCAAGTCTACGGGAGAAACACTGCTGGCCTGGGCAGCAGGGAAAAGGACACGTCACAGGCGCTGGGATTTGTGTCCTGCCTCCCTCTCCCTGCAGACCAAGTAGTGGCCTCTCCTGAGAGCTTGCTTAGGGCTTGAGCCAGGGTCTGGCTGGGCCCAGTTTCCCTCCAAGGACGGTGAGACCTACCCTGCTGTACAGCCTCGCCCACCGCAGAGAGAATACGTGCTTGCAGAGCCGGGATGGGCCCCCACAGCTCCTCCGCCCGGTGGTGGTGTTGATAATCTCCAGGTCTGTGCTGCCCATCACCCAGTTCACACTGAAGGGCGGCGACTTCCCTGGCTGGCGTGCCTCAGCATCACTCACGCCTGTCAGGGGAGATGGGAAAGGTAGGGGTTAATATTCCTGGCCCCTTGGAGCCGTGTTTGAGAGGGAGGAGGTATTCACATGTACATGGTCCTTCCTTTTCATCCTCAGGGCTGGTCAGGTCCCAAGGTGGTCACGTGTCACCCGCAGGGTGGAGGTTGCAAATTGGGCAGGACCTGGTGGCTGCCTCAGGTCCACGGTATTGCTGTGCCTGCTTCAATCATCTAATTGAGAAGATTTTAATAGTCTGGTGATCATGAAGCTCGGTCTGGATTCTTGCCCTTTCTAGAAATATTTGTTGAGTGAATTAATGAACAGAGCCATGTGGGAGTGATCTGAGAGTGTGTGTTTACTGGCCACCGCTGCAGGCCCAGCTCTGTTGGAGGCAAAACACCGAGGCCAGGAAGCAACGCACAGCTCCCTGGCTCCCTCGGGTTTACAGTTTAGTTGATGAGGAAAGCAAAACAATAAAAAACAAGACAGAAATGTGTGTAGGATCCCGAAGCAGCACTAGCTATGGAGTTTTTACAGTGCAGAGTGGAAATACGGGGCCCCTTCTTGGAAAGTTACGAGGAATTTTGAGATGGGAACATTAAACCGAGTGTGGGTCCTTCTCAGCTTAGCGGCCTCGTGAGCTCCAGGGATGCACATCCACGACGCTGGTCCTATCCAGAGAGGCTGGCCTCTGCAGGAACCTCCTCGTCTCAAGGGCATTGCGCCTTGTGTGCTGGGATTTTAACCCAGACCACAGTCCTCTCAGCCTGGCTCACACTGCAGGGGGTGGATGAGGAGGTCCCCATGCTGGGGTGGCATCTGCTTTGCAGCCGGGGCGGGTGCACTTTCTGGTTCCCACTGAGGCCCCAGCCCTCACTCCTTGAGGTGCTCCTGTGCTGATCAGGACTTCTGGAGATGCTGTGGGGAGATGTCTGGAAACTCAGGGGGCACCTGCCGACCCTGCCTTGTGACGGCCTGAGGGTTCCAACATGAGATGTGGGTGCAGCTGGGCTCCCCACCCAGGTCATTGTCTATTTCAGTGCCTTCTGAAGGCTGCATTTGGCAGCGTGACCTTCGGAGGAGGGGCATCGGAGGAGGAAAGGCTGTGGAAGCCAGAGGCAGCACCCAGCGACATAGCCCAAGGCTTCCCATGCCCAAGGCTTCCTCATGGCCCTCAAGGAGATGGCCCTCAGACATCCACGGGTAGGGAGGGAGGCATGTGCTGTTTGGCCGTCTCTGCTCAGTCTCATAGGAGGACACGTAGTCCACACAAAAGTGAGTAGTCAGGGAGTCCAGGCTCTCGCTCATAACAGTGGTGTTGAGACACTTGGTCTATGACCCAGGAGCCCATAGACATACGTCTATGACCTCTGACCTGTTGGTGCCTCTGGAACCTCCCACCTCCCGCAACACCTGCTGGGCCTCCTACCCTACTCGTTCCCCACGCCCAGCAGGCAGACCATCCTCTCCCGCTGGTTCACACCTCCTCGAAGGTCAGCTCCACCTCTCCAGCCCTGCCCGCCTTCCCAGCCAGCTGTCCTGCGGTGCTTGGAGGGGGGCAGGGCCCCTGAGCTCTCAGGGGCGCGTCATGCATCACCCAAGACAGCCAGCACCTGCAGAGAAGAATCTGGCATACCAACCAGGGCATTGTGTCCAGGCCACCGAGTGCTGCTCAGGTCCCTAGGAAGCTTCCGACTTGGGTGTCAGGATTGGTCTGAGAGCAAAGGCCTGGGGGCTGGGCATGGTACGAGGGGGCTCTGGCTGTAGCAGACTCCAGGAGGGAGCTGTCCCCATGTCACACAGCAGTACAGCTCATGATGCCTTCCTGGAAGCAGGAGTCATTGAAATTCAGGGGAGACCCACTCACCATGGAGCTGCACAGCCACAGACCCCAGATTCTCTGCTGCCCCCAGCTTCACTACCAGCCTGGCTCTGTGGACAGACCAAGCACATGGCCCATCTACTGCCCTGGTGACCTTCTGCTGGCCATGACGGGCAACGTGGGATGCCCAAGTGAATCCCATTCATGTCAGCTCTTCCTTTTCCCTTCAAGTGATTCTTGGTAGCAGCTGCCACCCAGAGAGCAGGAGGGACAATCTGGCCTGTTGGCTGCTGTGGCTGTCCTATAGGGTGGTGACCTCCTGGGCAGGAGGAGCTAGCCACCAAGGCCAGGGATGACCAGGCACAGGGAGAGGCAGTCACTGCTCTGATCTTCGCGTACGGGGCGAGGTGGCTGCCTCTTCTCCTCCTCCTCCCATCCCTCTGGTCTCTATGAAGGACTGACCACGGAGGCACTCAGTTGCAAACTCTGAACTCAGAGGAAAGCCTTGGGGGCCTCAGGTCTGTCCAGAACCTCCTGGTCCCTTGTCAGGATGTCCCGGCTCCAGCCCAGGCCCCTCTCACTTCTCTTTGCAGAGGACAGCGTGGCCAAGTTGCTGCCAGCCCTGGGCCAGCTGCAGTCTGGTGGGGCTTCCTCCCAACGGTCCTGGCTGCCAGCTATGACGAGGCCCAGACACCACCAGGAAGGTGGCTGTGAGGACTCGGGTGTGAACCCAGCACATGCTGCTCCACAAGCAGGAGACGAGGAAGAAGCGTCGAGGGGCAGCAGGGGAGGCAATGGCAGGGCAGCGTAGGGGATGGGGAAGGGGCATGGTGGGGCAGCGAGGGAGGAGCTGGTGGGACGGTTGGGGGTGGGAGGAAGGAGCGTGGCAGGGCTGCAGGGGAGGTGATGGCAGGGCAGCTTTGAGGGGAAGGAGCGTGGCAGGGCAGCAAGAACCCAGCACGTGCTGCTCCATGCGCAGGAGACAGGAGGAAGGAACGTGGCCGGGCTGCAGGGGAGGTGATGGCAGGGCAGCATTGGGGGGAAGGAGCATGGCGGGGCAGTGGGGGAGGAGCTGGTGGTAGGGGGTGGGGGGAGCAGGAGGAAGGTGTGTTGCGGCGCAGCTGAGGAGGTGCTGGCAGGTGGGCCACGGGGTCCCACCTTGCAGGGGGCTTCTCCTCACCAGGGTGTGGTCCTGTTTGTGTGCACAGCGAAGACAGCATATGCTGTAAACACCGTCTCAGCTCACCTGTGACAGCCCGAATCACTGCAAATCATTCAATTCTAACTACAACAGCCCCATAAATTACGGTTAAGGTAGAAACTGGTGTAAACCCAGGAGCAGTCTTCAGTATCCAAGCCTGTCCCTGACCTGGGAGGTGGAGAATGTACCCCTGGGGCCTCTCCCCTTGACTGGGAGCTAGGTAGCTAGAGTTCCAGGTGGCTTGAGTTCTGTGGCCCGAGGTCATCTTCCACTTACCTGCTCACGACAGGTGACTTATCTGCTCCAGAAGGTGATGTGAAGATTAGAGCAGACAGATGAGAGGGTGCTGGGAGCACCCAGAGTACTGCCGTTTAAATCTGAAGGCGATTGGAAGGTCAGCTGCAGTTCGTTAGTGCTCTGCAAGTCACATGATCAAAAGTGTTTCCAGTTAGATCACAGCGAGCGTTTCCAACTTCGCGATCACCTCATTGTGTCCGGCGAACAGAGGAACCAACCAACAAGCAGAGGTCAGAATTCCTTTCACTGCGACACATTCAGCTTGCCCTCTGCGGGGGACGGAGCTTCTAGGAAAGGTCTTAACCCTCTGTTCGCTTGCAAGAGGAAAAACTTCCCAAGGCAACCTGGAAGAATAGCAGTCCTTTTCTTTTTCTTTTTCCTTCTTCTTCTTTTTTAAAATAAACTTCCATATAAAGGTAGCGTTGGGATGTTTCCTGAATATTCGCACTATCTGTACCGTTTCTGACATCGCTGTAATGACTGCAGCTGATCACGTGAGCCCAGGGAGTGGGAACCACAGCCCAGATCCCTCAAGTCTAATGAGCAAAGAGGCACAGAATGCTCGTCTGCCTAAACTATTAGGTTTTGCCATTAACGAATCTTCCTGTGGACAAATCCCTCACGGTTAGAGGAAGTTTGGTCTAAGGAGTGTCCTGTGTGGCCAGAGGGAATCAGACGTTGACGTCTCCAGCATGGCCGGCAGCCAGGCCTCTTCCCACGATGGGCCCAGCCCGCCTGTGGTGGGTGTCCAGGCGCCAGGAAGGGCCTCTGCTCCTCGCGGACATGGAAGGGCTGTGGCCCCGTGTCCTTTCACTCTTTCCATTTCCCCACGGCCCTAATCACATGCACATAGGCAACTCCCCGTCCTGGGATGTTTTCTGAGGACACGCGAGCATCAGGATGTCGGGTTACTCCAGGATCTTTCTTTCTTGGTTTTATTTATTTTTGCCTGGGGAGCACCTGGTTTCTCAGGAACCTTCTGCTCATACATGAATGATCTCACGGTGCACTGATTTGATAATTTTCCACCAATTTCCCAGGTGTTTCAGGAAGACATGCAGCGAGTCTTCTGGGAACTGGTCCAGCTGCTGGCTCATGCGTTCCTGTTGAGCACCTTCCCCACCACAGAGAAGTGGGTTAAAGGGTGTTAGGGTTAAACTCTTAACTCAGCTGGATTGCACAGCTAACGATAGTTGTAGATGGAGCCAGACAAGGAGAAGATGCAAGTGCTCAGGCCTAGAAACGAAAGCGTGGCTGAGTTTAACTCCTATGGCTGGAAATATGAAAATGCGTGAACTCCCGGCTCATTCCTCCTTAAGTGGCATCGGCTGATTCCCAAAGACAGAGGGTATCTGCAGCTGCAGGTGCACCTGCCCAGGCCTGTCCCACCCTGTTCCTGAAGATAGCATGGTAGCAGCACATGCCTAGTGACCCAGTCCACTCAGGACACATGGCACCACCTCCTTTTCCCAGTTCACAGCACTCAATGCCTCCTGGAGCTGATTCAGGGAATCTCCAGCAGTGAAAGGTAGCAACAGACCTGTGGGAATCCTAGGATGAAGCCTGTGCAGTCTTCTCTGACGAGAAAAGCGTCCTCCCGAGAAATCATGTGAAGGAACCTCAGTGCTGTGGACAAGTATGTACATGCACCTGCACAGGGAGTCCTGTGCTTCCCGCTCTGCAGGCTGCCCCGTGAGACCACAATTCCTGCGAACCTCTGGCATCCAGAAGCTAAAACAAATCCAAATAAAATGAACCCCATGGAACACTGGGCACCGTCTGCCTTCAGTGGCTCGCAATGCAGGAACCGTGCTCTATATTCTGATGCGGTTTCCACGTGCACAGAAGTCGTACTTTTGTAGACGGTGTTTGTTTGAGGTGGTTGTTGTAACACTTCGTGACACACGTGGTGGCTTAAAGCAGCAGAAGTCTGTTGTCTCATAGCTGTGGAGGCCGAAGTCTGAGGGTGCAGGCAGGGCCGTGACCCCTCCAGAGGCTCCGGGGAGACCCTCCTCACCTCTCCCAGCCTCTGGTAGCTCCCAGGCTCCCTGGCTTGTGGCCACTTCACTCCAGTCTCTGGCTGCATCTTCACTGGCTCCTCTGCACGTGCCGAATCTCCCCCACCTCCTCTTCTAAGGACACAGTGGTTGTAGGCAGGACCACTGAGATAATTCAGATCAACTTCTACCTCCATGACCCTCAATTTGCTCACATCTCCAAAGACCCCTCTTTCCAGATAAGGTAATTTACAGGGTCAGGGATTAGGATCTGGCATCGTTGGAGGCTGTTATCCAGCCCACGAGGAGCGGTAAGTCCGAATTTTGGGACTGGTCTAAGAAGGGAGTGAGAGCTCTTCCTGGATGAGGGGCAGCCCTGTGCACTGGGCCACCCACTCCACGGAACAGGGGTTTGCAGGTGACCACAGCTCATGGGTTGCTTCTCGCCGCATCTGTTTCTTTCCCTCTGCGTCTTCGGTGTGTGATGAGGCCCGGCGGAGCTCATGGTACAGGAGGGCAGGGGTCCTGGGGCTGCCGGGAGAGCAGTTCCGTGCCCCTGGCTGGGCGTGCAGAGTGACCTTGGGATGCATGGAGTGCCCGGCACCTGTGCCGGCTGAGTGAGGGTCGCCTCGGGTAGGACCTTGGATTTGAAAATTTGTGTAGGAAGCCCAAGGAAGGGTGAGGAAAAAGTGCTCCTGAAACACAGTGTAGCCTGGTGGTGAGCAGGGTCTGGCCCCACATTTTCTTTAGTAATTGCTCCTGAGCGGCCTTGGCAATAGTGGCCTCACTACCTGAGCAGCCTCTCCCTGAGCTGTCTCTAACAGAACCACCCTCACAGGCGCTTGTTGAACCTGGCACGTAACTCAGGGATGTGTTGGCATTTATTAATTTGCAAACATACCACGCAGCATATGGGCCATTCATCTTTGATTAAGTGTTTAGGGAGCTGTCTTATTTCAGAGCTTATCTGTATGGGAAGAAGCTGGTCTCCTGGACCCTTTGACACGAATATTCTGCCAAGTTGTGTAGTATACAGAGATCAGCTTGATGAGACTGTGCGACTTTCGCCGAAATGCACACAGTCCTGTTAACGGTGGGCTCTGGCGGCAGAGCGAGGCTGGACTCACTTCTGTGACGTACCAGCAGTGTGGCCTCTGACAAGCTAATTAACCTACTGCCACCACAGCTACCACAACCGGTTCACCTACCACCGTGATCAGCATGACCACCATTGTGGGGTGTTTCACCGTGGCTCACAGAGCTGTGGAAATATACCTGACTTGAAAAAAATGCTTAATCTTTTAAAAAAGGCATTCTGTGAGACATGACAGCATTCTTTACATAGTGAGCCTACTACATTTACAATGTAGCTCACTTTCCCCAAATTAAGTTTACACAAAACATTTGAGGAATATAATTTTTACAAGAAGTGAGGCAAGTCTGTGTCACAGGGTAGCCCTGCATTTAATTTTGCAGAGTGAATGCAATAGCACACATCTGGGCATGCACTCATAAAGCTGAGAGAGTCAAAGTGACCTCCTGAATTTTCTCTGTGGCCGGACACACTATGGAGTCTCTCTCTCACACCCACACACTTTAATGGAAGTAGAGCTGGTAAGTTTAATGTGGACTTACGGATTTGGGGTAACTAACTTCTCAGCTGTATTAATGCTGTTTTATTCATCATCATTAATATTAATGAACATCTTTATAATTGCCGGTAATTTTATAGCTGCTGTCTTGCTTTGATACAGCACATTCCATAAGAAACGTAAAATGTCCTATGGAGCCTGGAGATGGTGTGTTAACTGAGGGTGGACACCTGGTTCTTTCTTCTGTGAGAGGGTCCTAAAAACTGTGGGTTCCTGCAAGCCAGAAGGGAATACAAATATTGAAAACACAGAGGCCATGGTGGCTTTGCCCTCGCCTTCCCTAGTTCCTGTGACTGGTTTGAGGCAGAGGTGCTGAGGTGGGGAAGGCGGGCGTCTGCAGGGCATGGGACGCGCTGCACTGGCTGCACTGTCTGTGAACGTCCCAGGTGTGAGTTCTGTGGGGCAGCAGTGACGTCCGGGGTGCTGAGGCCTGGGCGCCATCCTCTTGGGAGGCTTTGTGCCTCTACTCATCTCCAGGGACTTTGTTCCTAGAGGCAGCCAAGGAGTCATGAGGATGAACCACCACTCGGGTCCCCTGAGTTTAAAGCACAGAGGCTTGCAGGACGCTTCAGAAGACGTGACATTTCCATGGCAGAGGAAAGAATCTGCAGTTTTCATTTTTTTAGCTGGATGATGACGTGATTTTTGGCTTCTGTAAGGATTGCCATTATTTCAAAAGATATGGAACAAAGGGACTTTGGGGGAATATGGTCTTTTGTTCTTCCAAATTATGTTATTTTTCTGCCTTAGTATTCAAAATGTAGTAACATGCCAGGTTCCAAACTGGATAAGAATGTGACTGGTTTTATTGCTCTTCAGTCCACGTGACCCATTTGAAATCGTTTTCCTTAAGCCCAAATAACACAGGAGTGTTGAGTGAGTCCATCGGAGTTAGATTATCTCTGTGTTTGTCTGCAAATGCTATCTCACCTTTGTTTTTGAAGGATACTTTTTCTTGATATCAGATCATAAGTGGAGATTGTTTTTCTATTGGCATTTTAAAGATGTCATTTCATTTTTTTTTTGTCTTCTGAGAATCAATGATCAGTCTGATTTAGCTCTTTTGAAGTGAATTTGTCTTTCATTTCCTGACTGCTTTTAAGACTTTTTTTTGGTCTGTTTTTCAGCAATTTAACCACTGAGATGAGAAATAAAAAAAAAAAATCTTGGCGTATGATGTGCTTTTCAAATCTGCATTCGGATGCTTTTTGTTTGTCTTCATCTTAACGATCATTAATTTCAGAAATTTCTCCTGAATTAAAGAAGCCTGATGCTCCACAGAAGTTTCTTCAACTTAGTGTGACAATATTTTGAAAATCTGGACACATTAAAAATACGGATATAAATGGCCACAGATACTTTGAAAGCCAAAAATAGGGAGCATTGGGCAAAATGTGTCAGCTGGTCTTGGTACATGTTTCAGTAAGTATCAGACTTCTTTCTGACAAACGGGGTCGCCGTGAAACCCAGGCACCTGAAGGGCTTCTGGCAGAAGCTGCCCATTTTCACCACCTCGGGGAAGTGCGTGCTTCGGGAGGCCAGCCCGTGCTGGCCTCTATTTCACCACCGGCACCACAGTGCTACTTCATCACATGAACATAAACCAAGAGTCTTAAACAACTCATGGTTGCAACAATCAGTTCTCTGGGTTCGTCTCTCAGATTTCATGTTCATTGCCAAGACCTTGAGGTAGGCTGTACAAATAATCAGTTTCATCCTCATCATCGACAAGCCTATCTGTTAAATATGCTGTTAACACAAACAATGAATTTATCCTACCCAGATTTTTCCCCTTTGTTCTTGTTTTTTTCTTGATGAAGAGAAATAAAAATTTAGCCTTGATGTTGAAAGCTCGAAGAAGCATATATCCTTAGCTTAGTAGAACAAGGCGGTCAAAATGGCTATTTCATCTCACCTTTTTCTAAAAGCATGATTATTCAGGACATAGATTTTTATTAATTACTATGCCCATCTTTTTTTTCATCTTACTGAATTCACTGAGAAAGACCAAGGGCAAACTCCTCTACGTTATCTGTGCTCAGGAAATAATGCAACTTTTGCTGAAGGATTCAGAGTTCAAGACAGCCTCGAAATGAGCTTCTGGTCCTGAAGTTTTGCCATAGGTTCAGACTGGCCAGTGCAGAGTTTTTCAAGTATATCCTTCAAGAAGGATACATTACTATGCATCTGATGACTGTGTGGGCTAGGGCATCTTTTTCAGCTTCGCTGCTTCTTTTTAACTCAGAGCTGATTTGGCCGTATCTAAACTGCAAGGCTTCATTCTGCTAATACATAAGCTTCATCTTCTAAGGCAATACTGCAAGCTGACCTTGAGGGAAGCTTCAAGCAAACTTCATTTGCTTATTTGAGGCGCTTTTTATTATTATCCCTATGCAAGATCTTGCTCTGTCTTTTGGGGCAAGACATTCTGATGATTTCTTTTCAAAATTTGCATGATTGGTTTTTAAATGTCCATCAAGAACAATGCGGGGGCTGCTTAGGGGTTGCATGCAGGCAAGATACCAAGACTTAGGCTGATTTGCATCTCAAAAATAATAAAAACCGGGTTCCCAATAAGCATGTAAATGGAGGCTGAAATATTTAGTCAGACTGCGCTGGCTGTGGTGTGGCAGGTGCCGCCTGGGCTGGGGAGTGGACAGGTGCCACCCAGGATGGGAAGCAGACAGGTGTCTCGCAGGCTTGACCATTATTTGTGCTGCAAAACGATGTCAGGGGGATTTGAATTCTCTAATTGTGTTTTCTAAAATTCACCACATTCACACTTACGATTGGAAATTCCTGTTTTTATTTATGTTGACGTGTTCCCAGATGGACACGTGGTTGAAAATCTGCACTGGGAGACTGGCTGCCGAGGCAGTGACACGCCAGTGCCCAAGGAGGGCAAAACCCGCTCCGTGGACAGTGGCTCGGGAGGACGCCGTCACAGTGTTTAGCAAGCTTGAATACGCCCTTCAGTAGGTGCTGGACACGGGACGAGGAAGCCCTAAGAGAAAGGCAGAGAGAAAGGGCGAGCACACGGGCCACTCGCCGGCCAGGTGAGGGTCCTCTCAGGTGTACCTCGGAAATCTCAGAACTTCACGGAGGCCTTTGGGGCACCCAATGCGGGAACATGTGCATTGAGTTCCAAACCCGTGAATCCAGGTCTTCTCGGGGCTCACTCCAGAGCCGTTTTTTCTGTTCAACTGCAGTGAGTGAGGAGTCGTCACCGTTTAAGGAAATGTAGAGGAAAGAGCAAAGGGAACAGGAAATCAAGAAAGAGGTTGGATCTGGGTCCAAAGTGATATTTTACCAGAACCACTGCAATGACTGACATTTCAACAGTGCATGGAATTGTGTGGGCTGTGATTGGAAGCACACCTTTAGGCCCTCGCCAGGGGGAGATGACGGCCAGTGGGTGTCTCGGTGACGGCTTGGGAGAAGTGGCTGCTCCTCACTTAGCTGCTGCCTCCTCTGGCTAGTCCTGCCTTGCATTGTTAGCTTCTGTGTGATTAGAAACACGGACACCTGCCCTAAGAAACCGCACGACTAGGCGTGGTGGCTCACACCTGTAATCCCAGCACTTCAGGAGGCTGAGGTGGGTGGATTATGAGGTCAAGAGATTGAGACCATCCTGTCAAACATGGTGAAACCCTGCATCTACTAAAAATAGAAAAATTAGCCAGGCATGGTGGTACATGCCTGTGGTCCCAGCTACTCAGAAGGCTGAGGCAGGAGAATTGCTTGAACCTGGGAGGAGGAGGTTGCAGTGAGCTGATGGAGCCACTGCACTCCAGCCTGGGTGACAGACACCCTGTCTCAATAAATAAATGAATGAATAAATAAACACACAAACAGTAGAGATCATAACTTTGTCATTGGCTTGTGTGAGAACCGAGCAGCACAGTCAGGTACTTTGCACAAATTATTTCTTCCAGCTCTCACTCCTGCCCCCATCCCCCGAGGCCCTATTTTGCCCCTGATCTTACAATTCAGACCAATTTTAGAATCCTGGGAAGAAATCCTAGGACCAACGACTCTCAGCTGCAACAGGAAACGGCTCTCTTCTCTTCCTGCTTTCTCCTTCAGGTGATGTGGTTTAAGCCCTGACCCTGCAAAGTCCGTGGTGTTACTCTCCTTGCTGGGGCAAGGGTCTTCTCTGTTCCCCGACATCTCTGCCTGATTCTGCACAGAAAGGCCCTCCCGAGGGCGCTCCCACTCAGCAGGGGCTGACTCCAAGGCCAGTGTTCTGCATGTCCCAGCACCAGGCTGCCAGCGAAGAGGAAACCCTACCCCTTCTCATTGTTCCCGGGAACCTGCCAAGGTGCCTCGCCGTGAAAGGCTGGGAGTCGCCACAGGTCAGTGTATCCCTCACAAAACCCTCCCGAGACCACTCCCTGCTCTTTCTAGGGCACCTAACAGCTGCCAAGGGACTCTTCCTCCTCATAATTGGCTGCATGCCAGGCAGTCCGGGCAGGCCCCCGGTGACATGGGGAGTAGAGGCTCAGGCAGGCTTGGGTCTCTGAGGACATCTGGGCTGTGGGGAGTCTTGTGCTGAGCTGGCCCAGCACTCACGGAGTCACCTTGCAGCCCCTGGAGGGTGCGGAGGGCCCTGGGTCTCAAAGATCCACTCCAGCCATGTGGCACTGGGGTCCCCCTCTCCCTGCCCCTCCTCGCCTACCTGGCTCTTCCTCAGCATTGCCTCCAGTGGGTGGCCAGGAGGGCAGGTGGGGCCTCTCGGATGAGCCTAGCACTAGCGAGTCTGTTTTGGGGGCTACTTCAGACACTGCTGTGAAAACAGCATCACGACACAACTGTGAATTCATTCCAAGACCTGGGCTATTCCTATATTCAGAGACGCGCTGAAACCTTTTGTCATTTTTCCTTTGTAAAACTGTTGGAATTTGCCCATTAATCTTAAATTGCCACTAGCCAACATGGATGCAATCTCCTGGGGATGGCACCGCTGGGCACACCTGCGTCTGGCCTGGTGGTGGGAAGGAGCCCGAGGGCCCCCGGGATGGGGGTTCTTACCACTGAGGAGAGGCCGGTTGTGCCGGTAGGAGGTGGGCAGCTGGCCGATGTCCTCCATACGGTGGCTCATGACGCGTGCCAGGTGGCCCGTGTGGTGCAGGCTGCCCACCACGATGCTCTGCAGGTACACAGGCTCCACGAAGTGGGACAGGAGCGCACCCTGCAGCCCCAGGACATTCCACCTGTGGGAGAGCCAGTGGTTAGTGGGGCCCACCCTGGAGCCCAGGACATTCCAGCTGTTGGGAGAGCCAGAGGTCAGCAGGGCCTACCCCGGAGCCCAGGGAGCTGGGTCCTTTCTGCCCCTCTGCAGCCTGGTCTTGAGAACCTGTCACGCTTCCCATCGTGCGGACCTGCGGCGGGGGCTGGCCGGGGGTGCCCAGACTCGACCCACTGTCGCCTGGGATGGGGATCCAAGGGCCCCTGTGTGCTAACACACACAACTCCCTTTTCTGAAAATGGGTCGCTAGGCAGAGTGGAAGCTGTTGTGTTCTCTCTGGGATGTAGAATTGGATGTTTTAAGAAAGATGCTCTGCCCCGAAAGTGAATCTGAAGTTCTCTTTATATTAGCCGGGAAATATTAGACATTGAATTTATTTTAGTTTAGGGAAAAATACTTTCTGCTCCCTTTGTCCTTAGCAGTCAAAATGACCTATTGTGTTGAAATGAAATGACATGAATAAATGAGCTTGGTTTGGTCTGGGGATGATTTGGTTTTAGAAGCCCGGATTGGAGATGAACGACAAGTCCATTTTGTTTGAAATAAATATAGCTCTGGGTGAATGTTTTTGCTTCTTCAAGCAAAAATACCAAGAGTATTGGGATTTTTCCCCGTTAAAGTTGGGTGGCAAGAGGTTCCATGTGTGTGTTATTCAAGGCAACACTTTGTGGTTTCCACTCTAATGTTAAAATCCCACCTCCACCAGTAGCAAGCATTCTGCAGCTAATTTCTTACATCACTGTTCTTTTCATTAATTAACATTTCTCCACTGTTAGAGCAATTACTGCAGTCCCCGCATGCAGCGCCTTTTTTCATGATTAATAAGCAGTCATTATATTTCCCTTCCTGAAGCAGTCAATTAACACAGAATTCTTTCCATTAATTACCGAATCTACCTGGAGAGTCATCTTCTCGGAGAACCTGTGACACCAATTGCTTTCAAAAGTTCTCTTTAAATTTTATTCCAAAAACACAGGCAATTTAGCCAGTGATATTAATTTGCCTCAGAAGCATCTCTGTGAATGAGAAACATCTTTTAATCTCATGCAAGAAAAGGCAGCCATCTGGCTGCTGGGGATTTCGGGGAGCAGCTCTCCCTCCGCAAATGCAGGTCATTAAAGTAATGTGCTCATCTACATAAAACTCAAATGGAATATAAAAGGTAATATTTATATACAAACAATTTAGTCCTACAATTTAAACAGTCATTGGTTTTATGAAACATTTACTTCAGTCTATCAGATTTGCATAACTTCATTTAAAAAAATATTGCGGTCATTTCTACAAGTCACGGCGTTTCTCCCAGAAAGCAAGGGAAGGGCTGGTTCCTGGATACCTGAGGTTCTCCCTGAGGGGGAGTTCAGGAGTTCTGAAGGGTAGGATGAGACGGAGGCCACAGACCACCTGCCACTGAGAAGGCTGCATTCCATAGCGTGTCTGCCTGGATCTCCAACAGTGGCTCTTCAGAGTCCATTTTTTCTTTGGTGTTCACTGATAAGTCAGAGCATGTCAACAAAACTTGGGAAAGGAGACTTTTTGTAACTGAGATTTTCCTTTGGTGTTTTTTTTTTTAAATAGAGACATGGTTTTGCTGTATTGCCCAGGTTGGTCTTGAACTCCTGGATTCAAGTGATCCTCCTGCCCCAGCCTCCTTAAGTGCTGGGATTACAAGAGTGAGCCACTGCGCCCAGTCTTTTTTGGTTTGTTTTTTAGACAGGGTCTCACGCTGTCATCCAGGCTGGAGTATGCTGGTGCAAGTGGTGCAGTCATAGCTCACTGCAGCCTAATTATTTTGTATTTTTCATAGAGGCAGAGTCTTGCTATGTTGCCCAGGCTGGTCTCAAACTCCTGGGCTCAATCGATCCACCCACCTTGGCCTCCCACAGTGCTGGGATCATAGGCATGAGTCACCGTGTCCAGCCAATGTGAATGTTTTTGAGGAGTGGTTGAGGGATTTGGCTTGTTCCCTTGAATCTGAGACCAGAGGGCAGACCAAGAGCTGGGGGGAAATTCAGCAGCACGGCCCTCCTTAGGGTGTGAGATGCCGGAAAACAAGGCCCCGGAAAGGACCCCATGGGGGGCCCAGGGCTCCGGTGCATGGTCCTAGTGGGCCTGTTACTTCTCAGACTGTTAGTGCAGTCTTAAAATCTCTTACAAATTAAAGTAGGGAAAGGTATGTTTCCACCATCAGTAACAAAGCATCTTCTTGAAATAAGCCATGAGTTAAAAAGTAAAATCAGGATTCCTGGAAGAGACGCTGTGGTGTCAGAGGTCACTGGAGCACTGGCTTTGAACAAGACTTCTGGAACGTACATGAGTGTCTGTGATGCTGCAGGACTCTGGGAAGACAAGGAACTTCAATATCAGGTTCCCACCTGGTAACCTTGACAATAAAGAGGAAATCAGCCTTCTCCTCGCCTGTCTATCAGAGTTTAAACTTATTCAGCTAACACGATCAATAAAACCAAATGTCTTTCTGAATACGAGCTGGAGAATTTTCAGCATTCAGGATTGAATGGAAAAATACCTCCACTTTTGTTCAAACAGCTGATATTACCCCACTGTTGACAGAGAAAAAAAATCCCATGTCCAGTTTTCAATACAGATAATCCCTAAATAAATGTATTTTTGTCTGTGTGTCCATCACTGAAATACCACAGATGAGTGGGGGAAGATCTTGGGGAAAAGGCTGCCGTTCTTTAGCCAGGAGTGGCAACCTGCTCACTCAGCCCAGGCCGTGGTCTCCTGGGCACGGTGGAAGGAAAGACGGGTCTGCGGTGGGCTGACGATGCCTCAGGTTGTCGCTGCAGGTGTACCGGCCTCAGGCAGGGACAGCGTCATAGGGAACAGGGACTGCCCTCACCTGTTTGGATGCCTTGGTTTTCCACCGTGACGTGGCCCTCTGAGGAGATGTAACTGTAAAGTGACATGAAGCCTGCAGCAAAGTCCTCAGCCACCACCTGGCGTGGCTCTTAGGCCTGCTGCTGGATCGTCTGGAAGCTATGGGGACCTCCTGAGGCCTGGCTCCCTCAAGGGTTCTGGTGTGACTGGAGGGTCAGTGCGGCCATCAGCTTTCTCGGTGCCACCCATGTGACTCTCATGTGAGCCAGCGTTGAGGACTTCCGCAGCAAAGTGGCAAATTCTGCAGGCAACGGTCAGGTACCATTTAGGTCATGATGCTGGTCAGAGGGGCCTCTCTTGCTGTTCTTGTCGACTCTCTTCTCAGTGGTTCTCAAAGTGGGGTGCCTGGGCTAGCCACCCAGTATTACCTGAGAACTTGATAGAAATGTAAATTCCCGGGCTGCACCCTGGAAATGCTGGTTCATGAACTCTGGGGTGGTGCCCGGTGGCGCAAATTCTAAGCCGCAGCCTCCAGGTGGCTCTGAGGCTGCTCAGTTCAAGAACCACCATCTCTGTGTTGGTTCTGTGGTCACAATAGCAATACCTACCTCTAATGGCATTGCAAGAGCACAGGAAATGATTTAATTCCTGGCTGGTCGGGGGGTGACATTTGCCTTCTGTCACACCCCACCCCCAAACCCTACCTCACACCTTCATTCCGCATTTTGGCGACACAGGTAGTAAGTCCAAGACGTCTCTGCATAAATGCCTCACCCCATTTCCAAGCAACTCAGATCTATTCTGGGGCCTAAAAAAGAAGCCAGCAGCCTTTTGACTCAATAACATGCCTGCTAGGAATTCACCCAGCATCTGCATTCTCAATGGAACACCTAATATACTGATGGGGCCAGTCCTGAAGGGGCTGTTTCTAATTGCAAAGCAGACAAAGCACAGCAAAGCAGAAACTGGAAATCACCTCTGTGCATCTTAGCAGGGAACTGGTTAAATAAAGGATGGTGCGTTCATGATGCCCTGGCCTGCCTGACCACGTGTCCCACACCTTCTGTGCCTCTGAGGTGAGCCTGGCTTGCTGGGACGCCCTTGGGGTCAGGAGGCCATAGCTGCCTGACCCGCGCCTTCTGCTGCGTGGAGACTCTGCCCCTCATGGCTCCTGCCAGCCTTGCCCATCACATCATGTGGGACACTTGTGATTGCTCTAAAAACACCAGGCTCTCATGCTGTCCCCTCTTGAGGTCCCTGCCTTACGTCCAGTGGCATCGTGGCTGCCTCCTGCTGGGCTGCCCCTGCCCCAGACCTTGGGTACCTGTGGTTTAAATCTCCTAGCATTGCCGAGCACGGGTCTGCTGTGCAGAGGGAGGTGCCTGATGTGTAGGAGGAAGCTGATGGATGGTGTGTCCCTTCAGCAGCTGTGTTGTGTTCGGAGGTGGCTCTCAGTGACCCCACCTCAAAGGCTCTTCCTCCATGTGACTGTGACACCCCCAGGGGGGCCTCCACCTGCCTTGAGCCTCTGCGGCTTGGGACGTCTCAGCCCGAGGGTTTCGGTGAAGCTACGTAGTTTGGGTGAAGCTACGTAGAATGGGTCCCCTGACCTCCCGGGTGCTCCCTCAGGCCCCAGCTGCCTGCCATTCTGCAGAGACTCCTGAGTCCGTGAAGCAGCGCGAGGGCCTTCACCCACCCCAGCTGACCTGCCAGTAAAGCTGACCTGCGGCCCGGGGGCTGCCTTGCCGGCACCACGTGGGAGGAAATGAGCAACCCCCGAGCTCGCAGCAAGGGCCTGGGAGTACACGAGGGGCTTGCTGTTTCAGGGCCACCAAGTTTTGGGGTGGTTTGCTTCACAGCAGCAGACAACTGAACAGAGCCTGTGGCTCAGCCGGAGTCATCTCTGGGCTGCCTGCAGCTGCCCCGGGAGCTCACACAGGTCAGGCCAAAGGGAAAGGAGTGCAGTGTGCACCCTAGGCTCTGCCATCCGAATGCTCGTCGTGTTCCTAAAAATTCACGTGGAATCCTTGACTCCCAGAATCCAAGAGTACTCTGGTTGGCCTCTTGGTTCTGGGGACAAAGGACAGGCTTCACTCAGTCCGAGGACCTTTGGTTCCTTCTATGAGGACAGCAGCTGTGAGATGACGCCTGGCGACTCAGGGGCCTCAGTCCTGCGCCTCCGTCTCTGCATCTCTGTGTTGGCTTTGCGGCGTTCACGCTGTCTGGGTCATTGCTGAGCATCCCATGTCCCCACTCAGCTTGTCTCATGCTCTTGTCCCCGTGACTGGAGTCCCAGTTCTTACGTTGTTGATGCCAGCTTGTCATCCCTGGCTCTCTCCACAGCATGTGGGCAGGTGCCCCCAGGAACTGGGCTCTGGTCTTGGGAGCCTCGGCCAAGGTCAGTGGTGCTGGTGCAGGAGGGCAGAGCCTCAGAGGCAGAGGGGCTGCTGCTGATTTCATTATTACTTTTTATATTTGATAAGTGTCAGTGAATTGATCACTGCTTCTTTCCTCACTAGAGAGGTTATAAAATGTCACTTAAGGCTGAGCACAGTGGCTGACGCCTATAATCCCAGCACTTTGGGAGGCTGAGGCAGGCAGATCCCTTGAGGTCAGGGGTTCGAGACCAGCCTGGCCAACATGGTGAAACCTGTCTCTGCTAAAAATACAAAAATTAGCCTGGTGTGGTGGCTCATGCCTGTAATCTCAGTTACTCGGGAGGCTGAGGCAGAGAATTGCTTGAACCCGGGAGGCAGAGGCTACAGTGAGCTGAGATTGCACCACTGCACTCCAGCCTGGGCGACAAGAGCAAGACTTCATCTCAGAAAAAAAAAAAAGGTCACTTAAAACCTATAATGAAATCACCACAGTCTATATTATTTAAAAATCAGTAAAAACATTTTTAAACTAGATGGGAAGAAAGAGCAGTTATATGACGAAGGATCTACACTTTGAAGTTAGAACACTCATTTGATCTCAGTGGTGTTGACAAAAATTTACAAACGAAGTCCAGCCGGGCGTGGCGGCTCACGCCTGTAATCCCAGCACTTTGGAAGGCAGAGGCGGGCGGATCACGAGGTCAAGAGATCGAGACCATCCTGGTCAACATGGTGAAACCCCATCTCTACTCAAAATACAAAAAATTAGCTGGGCATGGTGGCGCATGCCTGTGATCCCAGCTACTCAGGAGGCTGAGGCAGGAGGATTGCCGGAACCCAGGAGGCGGAGGTTGCGGTGAGCCGAGATTGAGCCATTGCACTCCAGCCTGGGTAACAAGAGCGAAGACAAAAACAAAACAAAACAAAACAAAAAAAAACCGAAGTCCAGCAACGTATCATGGAGGAAGGCATCAGGATTGCTCCCTGGCTGCCGGCGGCCAGGAGGAGGCTCAAGAGGCTCTTGCGGGAGAATGCTGAGCAGCCCCTGTCTAGGCAGAGGGAGACGGAGCTCTGCACAGTCTGAAATTTAATTTCAGAAATCAGCCAGTGCCATACTCCCCAGAGAGCAGCTGTAATTTCTTACAGTTCATTTCCATGGAGAAAGTTTTAATCTGTTTATCTAATGACACATTGTGATCAATAATCAAGCTCAGGTACTTAAAATTGGAAACCATATCTGAGGGAACATTAGTTCCAGATTTAGAGGTTTTATATGCCACTCAGCATTTGATTCGTTGAGACAAAGCTAAAAGCACCTCTATGGTTTCCCCGTTCTCCCAGGGGCTGGTAGTGAGAGTGGAGCCTGACTCCATGGAGCTGCAGAAACAGGCTATGTCCGCGGGCCCTCAGCATGGGACTGTCACGTCTGCCGTGTCCGACCCTCGTCCCACGCAGGGGCAGGGTTTGGTTGCCATGACGCTCCTCAACCTTAACTTGCGGCTTTGCAGGTCAATCCTCATGGACCCGTGAAACAACCCATTTTCTGCAGTTCATTCCGTCTTCCCAGGGCTGTGGTGGTGGTAGGATTCTAGGAAGAGTTTGCTGTGACTTTATGTGTCCTCTGATTTCCCGAAAACTGATTGGGTGATTTCTCTTGCCCTCCAGTGCCAGCCTCCTAGGTCTGCTGTGGTGACAGCCACATGGGGTGGCTTTAAACAGTGATGTTCTCCCAGTTCTGGGAGCCAGAGCTCTGAAAGGGCATCCACAGGGTTGTGTTTCCCCTGGGGGCATGTGGCTGGTGCCACCTCCAGAGTCCTGCTGTTCTGAGTACCTGCTGCCTCTGAGGTCACGGAAGAGGCCGAGGACACCTGGGCGCATCAGTCCCTGGCCCCAGCACTTGTGCAGGCAGCGGCCCTGTGCTGCTCAGTAGACTGAGAAGCCTCAGGGACCTGGGACTCTAGAGTGTCCTCTCATGGCCTGCAGTGGACTGGGGAGCCTCGGGGACCTGGGACTCTAGAGTGTCCTCTCATGGCCTGCAGTGGACTGAGGAGCCTCAGGGACTTGGGACTCTAGAGTGTCCTCTCATGGCCTGCAGTGGACTGAGGAGCCTCGGGGACCTGGGACTGTAGAGTGTCCTCTCATGGCCTGCAGTGGACTGAGGAGCCTCAGGAACCTGGGACTGCAGAGTGTCCTCTCACAGCCTAGACCCCTGTGGGACCGGCTGCACATCAGGCCATTTCCTTGGGGCTGGTTTTGGGGATGAGGCAGCACTCATGGGCTCTGAAAGGGCATCCATAGGGTTGTGCTTTCCCTAGGGGCATGTGGCTGGTGCTACCTCCAGAGTCGCTGTCCTCTGAGGTCACAGAAGAGGCCAAGGACACCTGGGCGTGTCCATCCCTGGCCCCAGCACTCATGTGCAGGCTCTAAGTGGTTACATATCATATCAGTGGTCTCTGCTGAGGCCCTGAGATGCAAGGACATCGTTCTGGGCACCATAGGGAGGGCCTGATCTGTCGGGGGAGACAAGATGGCCACAAGCCCTTGGCCCAGGAAGAGCAGCTTCTGAGCAGGGGCCTGGCCCTCAGCTTTCTCTGCGGGGGCATCTGGAGCCTGATGAGCCGTCGGTGCGTCGGCACACACGTAGGCAGGGTAGGTGTCCCGCCCAGCAAACGGGCTCAAGGTATGCTCCTGTGGCTCATTGTGGGTCCTGAGACCACAGTGGAGTTCAGATGCAGTGAGGGGCATGTGGCCTGGCAGTAACCCCAGATCCGTCTGAATGGTGGACAACATTAGGTGTGGGTCTCAGGAGGCACGAGGCTCTAAAGCCCCATGCGGCACTGACTCCTAGGCAGGACAGAGACAAACTACTCATTCAGTGACCCCCAGAGCAACGCTGAGGCTGTACGAAAAAGAACCGCAGCCCCTTCAGCATGGGGTGCTCTACCTTCCAGGGAGGCCCTCGGCCCTTAGGAGTGGGGAGAGCCGCACCGTCACCGTCACCCACAGCAACGCCCATGCCCACAGATACCCGCAACCACATCCGTGCTGTCAGCCAGTGTCACACCCATACCCACACCCATACTGTGACCCATGATCACACCCACACCACCCCACACACCCACAGTCACCTAGTCACCCACACCCACAGCCTTGCCAACACCCACACCCACACCCAAACCCACACACCCACACCGCCACCCACACGCCCACACCATCACCCACGTTCCCTCAGTTACCCACACTCACAGCCAGTCACCCACACGCCCACATCCACTTGACTGCTCTAGAAGGCCCCGGTGCACTGAACAACTGTGGCCACAGAACGATGGCAGCCCACACTCAGAGGATGGAGGAGACATCAGGTAATGTGTCAGGAAATGTGAAAAAAGTTTTCTCACAATGTTTTATGACTCGTTTTAAGCCGCTGCAAAAACTTGAAGTATGCTATAACACACTTTCATATTTTGCTGTAAAATGATCTTACCACTGACATTGTGAAATGAAATATATTATTATTTATGGAGTTCTGTACCCAGAAGAATGCCTGCTGTTTCCTAAGAATATTATTATGGGTTATTATTGATCTGAAAGGTGAGACCTATGCATTATTTTGATCTGTAGGTGGGAAGTAATGTCACTGTGTTGTTTGTTTAGATCTTTTGATACAAAAGATCATTTTTCATTGATATCAAAGGGAAAAAGAATTACCAGTTTGTCTAATGGATGCACTTTCTATGCCTTAATTCTATATACAATTCTATCCATCCACAAAGTCAGGGATCAAAAGCCAGCCAAAAATTTCTCTCATGGCTGCCCAAACAGAACTGTGCCTCTTCCCAGAGAAACTTCGAAACGAGGAAGGTGACATGACCGCAGGTTCCCGGCCACGTGTGGGGTGACACTCATGCTCTCTAGGAGAGAAAGTCGCAGGTTTCACTGGTTTTAGCACATCCCTAAAATTTATGAGCAGCGTGGATGCCTTTGTAGCCCTGGCTGAAGTTAGTGCGAGGCAGGTGGTGCTTCAGCTCCGTGAAGTCGTCGCGTGGCATGTCAGAAGGCCGCAGCCCTTTCACATTCCTGTTCCCACGGTGTTGCCAATCACGCTGCAGTGATTCCTTGTTCACATGGTGGCCATTCTGACAACACAGGTTTCCTTCATTCACAAGCGTGGTGAGCAGCTCCTGGAAGCTGACCATGTACAGCACTTTGCACCTTGTTGGGGTGTAAAGACGCCTGGTGTGTGGGCCTTGGGTGGATGGAAAGGCGGGGACAGGAGGAGGCAGCCCCTTCCTGTGCTGGGGCTCCCCATGGTGTAGCTGTCTCCTCGGGATGGGTCTCAGTGGAGCCGTTACAGCCAAGTGAGCCAGCGCTTCAGGGTTGCTGCAGCCAGCACCAGGGCAACTCAGAGGCAGCACTTGCCAGCCTGGGCCAATGAGGCTCCATCACACTCCCTGCCAGCCCACCTAGGTGTTGCCAATGAGCAATGTTCAAAGCCTTGTCCCCTGCCGCTGTGGCTCAGCCTCCAATCGCTCCTTTCTCTCTCCCTATCTCTTATATTAGCTATGAGTCATTTAATCTATCTATAATCTATCATCTACCAATCACCTGATCTATCCAAAATTTATCATGTTTTTCTTCTCTCTGTCATTTCTGATCTGTATCATTATCTATCATTTATTTACCTACATCTACCATCTATCTATCTATTATCTATAATCTGTGTATGACCTATCTGTCATCTCTATCCATCTATCAATCTGCCATCTATCGATCTATCTATGCCTGCTACATGCCCACACCCACTGTGCCAGACACTGAATGAATGAGGTGGAATGAGATAGGGTCCCTGCCTGGCAGAAGCTCAGAGTTGGGTGGGAAGGATGGATTCTAAGGAGGATGAGGGCCCCCTTGTTGAGACAGTGGACTCCCGGGAGCCTCAAATACGTTATTTCTCATTTATTTCTAGACAAGACAGTGGTATGCTGCTAACAACCAGCTCTCAAAAAAAAAAAAAAAAAAAACAGCACGCGAGTGTATCTTCCCAATTTCCATGGTGTAAGCACCATCACTGAGGCCAATTTCAAGGCCCCAGTGTGAGGTCACTGAGCCAGCTTGGGTGGTGATGAACCACTACACATATACGAGGCATGTAAATAATTTCAAGAGCACAGATAACAGCAAAATAATTTAAAGTGGTGAGTTTTGAGTACTATATATGTTTAACTATAACTTAATTAGTTCTAAGTTAATGTAATTTAGTTTTTAATAACGACAACCTACTTTTTCCTTAAATATATATTTTATTGCCTTTTAGGTTTTGGGGTACATGTGAAGAACATGCAAGATTGTTGCAAAGGTACATAAATGGCAATGTGGTTTGCTGCCTTCCTCCCCATCACCTATATCTGCCATTTCTCCCCATGTTAGCCCTCCCCAGCTCCCTACCCCCGCTGTCCCTCCTGTGGTTCCCCACTCCACAGACCCCAGTGTGTGATGCTCCCCTCCCTGTGTCCTTGTGTTCTCCTCATTCAACACCTACCTATGAGAACATGCGGTGTTTGATTTTCTGTCCTTGTGTCACTTTGCTGAGAATGATGGTTTCCAGGTTCATCCATGTCCCTACAAAGGATGCAAACTCATTTTTTTAATAGCTGTATAGTATTCCATGGTGTATATGTGCCACATTTTCCCTGTCCAGTCTATCATCGATGGGCATTTGGGTTGGTTCCAGGTCTTTGCTATTGTAAATAGTGCTGCAATGAACATTCATGTGCATGTGTCCTTATAGTAGAACGATTTATAATCCTTTGGATATATACCTAGTAATGGGATTGCTGGGTCAAATGGAATTTCTATTTCTAGATCTTTGGAATCGCCACACTGTCTTCCACAATGGTTGAACTAATTGACACTCCCACCAGCAGTGTAACAGTGTTCCTATTCCTCCACATCCTCTCCAGCATCTGTTGTCTCCAGAGTTTTTAATGATCGCCATTCTAACTGATGTGAGATGGTATCTCAGTGCAGTTTTGATTTGCATTTCTCTAATGACCAGGGATGATGAGCATTTTTTCATATGTTTCTTGGCCTCATATATGTCTTCTTTTGTAAAGTGTCTGTTCATATCCTTCGCCCACTTTTGAATGGGCTTGTTTTCTCCTTGTAAATCTGTTTTAGTTCTTTGTAGATTCTGGATATTAGCCCTTTGTCAGATGGGTAGATTGAGAAAATTTTTTCCCATTCTGTTGGTTGCCGAGTGATTCTAATGACTATTTCTTTTTCTTTCTCTCTTTCTTTCTTTCTTTTTTTTTTTTTTTGAGACGGAGTTTCGCTCTTCTTACCCAGGCTGGAGTGCAATGGCACGATCTCGGCTCACTGCAACCTCTGCCTCCTGGGTTCAGGTAATTCTCCTGCCTCAGCCTCCTGAGTAGCTGGGATTAAAGGCATGCACCACCATGCCCAGCTAACTTTTTGTATTTTTAGTAGAGACGGGGTTTCACCATGTTGACCAGG